>JAVIWB010003834.1:0-504696 GCA_031893035.1 Dermolepida albohirtum | reverse complement strand
ATAATAAAGCAGTGACAACTCTCTCGACATTCGTTGGGTCAAAGCCTACTGGGGAAAAAAAGAGGTTTTTCAAAAAAGAAAATACCTACAATATGATAGAATGCCTCAGAAGTAGTTTCATCTATAATAGTTATATGGGCGGCGTGGATTTACTAGATGCCATGCTTGGGTTTTATCACATAAAAATACGTTCAAAAAAATGGTACATGCGAATATTTTTTCATTTTTTAGATCTATGTTGTGTAAACAGTTGGTTGTTATGGAGACGCAGTGAAAAAGAAATAAACCTACCACTAAAGGATTTCAAATTAGCAATTGCTGATGCTCTATGCAACGTCAATAGACCCATGAAAAGAAGGGTAGGCAGGCCATCTAATGAATTACAAGTGTTATATAACCTGAAAAGAAAACGTGGACCTGTAAGGGAAATTCCTCAGCAAGAAGTTCGTCTTGATGGTTTAGATCATTTGCCAGAGTGGTGTGCAGAACAAAGGTCAAGATGTAAATATCCAACGTGTGATTTCAAAACATACTCGTTTTGTATTAAATGTCAAATTCCACTGTGTTTTAATAAAGACAGGAACTGTTTTTTGAGATTCCATACGGAATAAGACTTGAAAAGAAAATTTGTAGTTTAGTTTTAGTATTTCATAATGTTCCATATCTGTCACATACTAATTTTTTTCAAAATATAGAAAAAAAACATTTCTTATATTTTTTTTATTATTTTTACTCAATTTAGTGAAAAAAGTTACATCTTGATATTTATTTTTAAGAAAAACAAAAAATTCATGCAGTAAAGGGTTAAAGTTTTGAATGAACTTCAAGATAAAGATTAAATCTTTCTTAATGTTAGAAAATTGCTAATAGTTTAATCATTGTTTTCATAATTACGTTTGTTTGTTTTGTTTTTTCTAGCGTGTTTTGTTTATATTATTTCCAGACTTTTTGAATAATAATAATAAAAAATTACTGGTATTATTGTTATAAAATTCCATCCCTTCTGAATAATATTTTTTGTATAACAAATTAATTTTTTATAATTAATTATAATTTAATTCCTCATTAATTCAATAATTTAAATTAATTCAAATTACCTTACTATTTCGCTTATTTCGATGCGGATTATTATTAGGCTTTTTCGGTACTTTCATCTTCGTTTCCTTCCAACAACACGGCAAAATAAACACACAAGAATCATCTGCGCCAGCTATACACAAATACCACACCTAACACTTATCGAAAGCTTATCACGAATGCAAGAAAATCAAAATATAGTCAGTCGTAGCATGAATTTCGAACACAATTAAATATCCCCTCAGAAACCCTACACATTTAGGCATCTTCTCTGTCCAACGCAACACCCACATACGCGGAAGAGAAAGAAACAGACGTATTATAGGTGAAAATGTATATGTGGGATTCGTGAATTAATACAGGCACAATTTACATGAAGCGGTTTCGATATATGTGCGTGTTCGTGCACGGGTAGATGTAGATGTTGTATGTGCCGCTATATAAGCTTCGTGATTTGTGCGGCAGATGTTCCGGGACAGATGTATTTGAACTTGTATTATGCGCCTAGTTCCCCTGGCCCGGCATTTTACTTGAAAAGATGCGGTTTATAAAAAGGCGACAGGTGTTAGGCGTCGTGTCGGTACGAATGCTAGGAATTATTTCTCTTTACTGCTGTCTTGTACTCTAACCCAATTCATTTTTTGTTATGTTAAGAAGTTCTCTAGAATTCTAGAATGTGCATTCTAAATTTAATAAAATTTCATTAAAAATGTAAAGCTTTTTTGTATTTATAGTTCGTAAAATATATTAATTGTTTAAAAAATCGTATTTATGCTTTTAAATTATTTTAAATTCGTCAGCATGAAGTAGATGTATTAGCTAATTAGTTGTATAATTAACTGCCACAGGTGCACTGCTTTTATGTTATACCATTAACTGTAAAATTTTTTTTAACAAATGTTTTTCATAATTTTGATGTTTTTTTAAAGAAAAGATACTTCGTGTGTAGTTTCAACAAAACTGATGCACCAATTTTTAAAAATAATCAAAGGTCGAGAAGTGTTATTGAAATTTTAGCAAACATAGATGCAGTTCTACAATACGATAATAATTTTAATGTTAAAAGGAATCATTCTATTATTAATAACACCTTATCTACTACATATGTTTCACCGATATTACGGATCGTCAGGCAGATTTGTGTTATTAATGAACGATTCTTTGGTAGCGTCTATCATATCATTTCGATACAGAAAACTAATGGATAACAAGCGCCTCCCTCTGTCGTCCACTATACTGAACGACAAAGCGAGAAACGCGCCCATCTCGCTTGTCGATAACTAGGTTATTAGAGCGTCTAAGACAGACGCGTTGCGTAACAGCTATTTGCCAATTAAAAGAATGTTGAAAGGGATCATTCTATTATTAATAACACCCTATCTACTACATATGTTTCACCCACATCTCGCTTTGTCGTTCAGTATAGTGGACGACAGAGGGAGGCGCTTGTTATCCATTATTTTTCTGTATCGAAATGATATGATATACGCTAAAAAGGAATCGTTTATTAATAACACAAATCTGCCTGACGATCCGTGATGTCGGTGAAACATATGTAGTAGATAGCGTGTTATTAATAATAGAATGATTCCTTTTAACATTCTTTTAATTGGCAAATAGCCGTTACGCAATGTGTCTGTCTTATACGCTCAAATAACGTAGTTATCGACAAGCGGTGATGGACGCGTTTCTCGCTTTGTCGTTCAGTATAGTGGGCGACAGAGGGAGGCGCTTGTTATCCACAATAATAATTATTCATATATAATAAAATGCCTATTTATGCCATTGTTTCTTACACTCTACATGTGGGTAAATTTTAATTGAGACTGGTAAATAAAACCCCTTGCCGCTTTAATGATTATATTCTGTATACGTATTTCGATAACTGAGTTGTCATCATTAGTGGGTGATTAAAGTCACAGTGTCGCATCTGGTTCCGCGGTAAAACTCGGACGGAATTATACAGCACAAAAACCGGTGGGAGCATAGTTGGTTTTCGTGCGGTATGATTCTGTCTGAGTTTTACCTTCGACCCATTGCTTCCTAAAGTACGTACTAAAACATTCACAACGCATTTTTTTAGCATCTGTAGTTTCATCAATCGATAGAAATATTTTTTTTAACTCCGTCTTTATAGGGTCCGTAATCGTGTCTTTCACTCGTGCTAAATTATTTTGTAATTGTCTTCCGATTGGTAACTTCCACTGTGGAATACATTTGCTCCAAAACTGACGAAAGTTCTCATTTTCTACTACATGTTAAGAAAAGTCGCAGTCATTTAATATAATAATGAAACATAATACATATTTATAATACAGGGTGTTTCAAAAAGAATATACTTATTTCGAATGCATATATTTATTAAACTTTAAGACATACGAATATGAAACTTTACACACATATTTACGAACCTCTCAAGCTCAGATTACAGATGTTCAATATGTCCTCCATCACCGACACGAACAATAGCACATCGATACTCAAATTCCTACCTTACTCGGGCAAGCATTATGATAATACGGATCTGGTTCTTCAACTCTTCCAGGTTCTGGGGGAGTGGCGGTACATAAACGTTGTCATTAACGAAACTCCACAGGAAGAAGTCACAGGGTGTCAAATCCGGTAACCGTGGAGCCCAGCTGAGACATGCTAAGTTGCCAGCTCCTTGACGACCAATCCAACGGTTCGGTAGAGTTTCATTCAGATATTTACTCACTTGGAGACTCCAGCGAGGGGGTGCCCCGTCTTGTTGAAGAATGACGTTGTCTTCGTGCAGTCTCGGAAACAACCAGTTTTATAGCATAGCGAGATACTGCCGATCGTTAATCGTGTTTCCATCAAAGAATGGGCTGTAAACAGATGATGGGGATATCGAAAAAAACATTGATTTTAGGCGAATCTCGTACATGTTCAATGGATGCATGTGGGTTCTGTAAACCCTAAATTCGAACATTGTGTTTGTTTACCAGATTACTAACATGGAAAATCGCTTCATCACTGAACACGATGCGTTGTGCGAAAGTGTTATCATTGTCAATAGCATTATGAATCTCGTTACAAAATGCCACACGTTTCCGTTTGTCATCAGGCCGCAGAGCTTGTAACAACTGTAACTTGTACGGCTTCATAACCAACCGACCTCTCAAAACACGCTAAATTATTGTTGTAGGCAGTTGTAACTCCCGACTGGCACGACGAGTTGGTTTTGAAGAATTACGTTGGAAAGCAGTTTGAATTCGTGCAACATTTTCTTCAGAAACACGAGGGTGGCTAGGACTTTTGCCTTTACATACACATCCTGTATCTACAAACTGTCGATATCATCTGCGAATGTTCCACCCATTCGGAGGATCAATTTGGTAGCTGAACCTGAAAAGTTTTTGCACTGTAATCACGGAATTGCACTTCGCAAATTCGAGAACACAAAATGATTTCTGCTGGGGAGTAGCCATTTTAAACATATTACGGTTACCAAGAAAAACAGAAGACAATTGACATCTAGCGGCTATTAAATAAACTAGACTATGTATTTGTTTCTCCATTAGCCGAGCCGAGACGCAGCGACCGATAGTTTGGACAAAATAATACTTTGTAATACGTATATTCTTTTTGAAAC
Source organism: Dermolepida albohirtum (assembly GCA_031893035.1). Classification (NCBI taxonomy): domain Eukaryota; kingdom Metazoa; phylum Arthropoda; class Insecta; order Coleoptera; family Scarabaeidae; genus Dermolepida; species Dermolepida albohirtum. The sequence goes on along the minus strand of JAVIWB010003834.1, from coordinate 500,003 downwards.
ACTCAGTATTATATTTCACATTTTGCATTCGACACGTAGAGTTTGCTCTTTATGTGACTTTTACAGTCTATAATGTGATTAATATTGCAAATAACACATTTAGTTATAGTTCCCGTATATTCTAAGGTTGGAAAATGATTTAGAAATTTATTTACATCGGTCGCAGTTAACAATCCACCTTTGCGATGCATCTTCGCGTCACTAACATGATGCATGCTATCGGCAACTCATACGTTCGCCTCAAGCGGATCCTGCCGCTGGCTACACTGATGGTTATTTAACCTTAGTAATGCTACAAATGACAATATACGCTCACAATATAAAATGTCAATCGAAAATGAAAAGTAGGCGTAAAAAATTAATTAAATTATATAATACAAAAATCAATAAAAATAACTTTGACTTTTCTAATATTTGAAATTTACTATAATACCCAACATTATCTCATTTATTACAGAATTCGCAAAATTTCCTGACAATTGGTAGACCACTGATTTATGTCGCGTCTGGTTCCTACTTTTAGAATTTATTTCTGTCTTAGTTTACTATTCTAGAGAGTTAATAAATAGAGAATTGTCCCTTATGTACTTATGTACATATATGTAACTCTACATTATATATTGTTAAGAGGAATTCTTATGTATCTACCAATATTTGAACTCAAAATGTCTATATACATACATATATCTGAATTTTAATTTTTTTTTAAATAAATTACGTAAATAGAAAGTTTTTCCTGTAGTGAAATAATCACAAAAATAAAATACGTGTTTACTGAATTCTACCTCATGTGAACTGATTGTTATACATCTATATAATACAGCTGTTATAGAAGGGAGAGAAAACTTCTACTGTGAAAGACACACATACAAACTTGTAGCATCTGTCGCGAGGGTGGTGCCTCCATTATCGTCAAATCTATTACCTATCGGCGACCGCAATATAAATTTCTCATTTAATTACTTTCATTCTAATTTAGCGATTACGGTATTTTTGTTTCTCGATATTACAGCAATTTAATTTGCAGATGTTGCCGTGGAGAGCAAACAGCAAACATGTACGAACGTAGACAGATATTCAAACGATGTGAAACCCTAGAAATTGCGTTGTGAAATCAAATGAACAAAAGAGCGTGGCTTTTTCTTTCCGTGGCCTATAAATTTGTGTTTATTTTGGTTTTCCCGTTTTGTTTAGGCATGTTTATCTTGCAAACAGTTTCCAATTCGTCGCAATTTGTTTCTTTTTTTACGGATACCTAAATTGAACTAGGAAATTGAATATAAATTTAGTAGAATATTCAGATGTTGGAAGGTGATTTTTTGAAAATTGAATTACTTTTTCGGGAAAGTGTATGCGTAAACAACAATAAGAAAATAAAGAAATCAACCTAAAAAAATATATACTTTGTTTATTCACTTATTTTGATCTTACACTTGCAATAATAAAATAATTAAATATTTTCTGCAATGTCTTTATCTTTGATATGACAAGAAAATCACATATACCAGGTGTACCGGAAAGTTATTATCGATTTTTTCGTAAAATAACTTCATAATTTTTAACAAAATGGAAAAATTTATCTATTCATAGTATTGGCCATTTGATTCTACACATCTTGCCCATCTTTCAGGCAATTTATGGATGCCATCCCAAAAAAACTGTTTGTTCTTTGAACGAAACCATTCATCTAGTCATTTTTTAACTTCTTCGAAATTGGCGAAGTGCTGCTCTAGAAGCGCCTGCCTCGTTGATGCGAAAAGGTGGTAGTCGGACGGAGTAAGGTCTGGAGAGTACGGCGGGTGCGATATTATGTGCCTTCCAAGTACTCTCAACGCTTCCTTGACCGGTTTTGCTGTATGAGACGGCGCGTTATCGTGCTGTAAAATCACTTTAGCGTGTCTTCGGATCTATTCTGGAAGTTTTTCTATCAATGCTTGGTTCGAATTGATATTCTATTGTCGACTTCACCAGGTTTCAATAGTTCGTAATACACCACGCCACTCTGGTCCCACCAAACACAGAGTATTGTCTTGCTACCAAAATGATTTGGCCTTGGAGTCGATACGTCGGCTTAGCCAGGTGATAACCATGATTTTTTCCCACTTAGGGTCTTCAAAATAAATCCACTTTCCATCATCCGACATTATTCGATACAGAAATTACTTTCGATCATATCTTTGAAGCAGCATTTCACATATGATTTTTCGATTTTTCATTTGCCTGTCATTCAATTCAGGTGGCACCCGTTTTCCCATCATTTGGATTTTTCCCATTAATCGTAAGCGGTTGCTAATCGCTTCTTGAGACACATTTAAAGCTTCTGCCGATTGTCTTTGAGTTTGAGTTGAGTCTTCATTCAATAACTCCTGCACTTTCGTATCTTCAAAAATTTTTCAGTCTACCAGAACGTTCTTTGTCTTTCACATCAGAATTACCACTTCTGAATTGTCGGAACACGTTGCACATGTTTTTATTATTGGAGCATGCTCACCGTAAGTTTCTACCAGCAAACGATGACTTTCAGCGGTGTCTTTCTTCTGATTAAATAAGAAGAGTAATGCGTGCCGCAAATGCACTTCTTCAGGCACGAAACTCGACATTTTCAAAGAGGTATAAATCTATGACAGTGTTACTTTCGCAAAATAAAACATGTATGGCTCTGAAATTTGATGTTATTAGAATAAAATTACATTTGTGTCAAATCATAACATTGCATACTTAAGCTTAGCGACATCTGTTTCTCCTAATAATTTTGTCTTTTAACATAATCTCCCTTAATCTCAGCACGCTTTTGCATGATCTGCAAGGTCTTCATTATTTTTCTTTCTTAGGAAAAATATTTCTTTCGTACTTCTAAGTAGGTATGAATCTCTTTTTTTGATTGCTTATCGTCTGCAAAATGATGTCCTCTGACGTGCTTTTTGAAATTCTTAAGCAAGAAGAAGTCTGATGTTGTCAAATCTGACATGGACTAGATTTTGGCTGCCTTATGAACCCGCGCATTGACATTAAGATGCAGGGATTTTTATGACACAATTCTGGATGTTTTTTTGCTTGTAGCCCTACGTAAATTTATTAACATATTTTTGTAGAAAATTGCTATTTTCGTAGTGCCTTTTGCATGGATTCAACAAGAGTAAATCCTTCTTGACAGTATTCACAAACTTTCCAGTTGAAGATTGTTTTCCTAATTAAGCTTTTACTTTACTATCATTTTTAATATTGTCACAACCTTTTTAATTACTTAACAACTTTGGTGTGCCTTTGCTGTTATGTCATTGGTACATTTGAGTATGGAAATACCGTCATATCTGGAAGAAGTGGATTTATTGTCCGTAATAATTTTGTGTGTTGTAAATTGGTCGGCTACTGAAGAAGTGTTTAAAAAAGCTGAATTCGAATATATTTTCATTATATTGACTGTAATGTAAAGAATATTTTGAGAAAACAGGTGAATTTTCTAAATAAAATAGTGTTTTTTTAGAATTAGATTTCACATTAAGAGAACATACACTGTATTATATTAAAATAGCTCTATTCGCAACAATATAATAATTTTTTTTCTCGATCGTTTAAATTTCTAAATGTTCTCTTGTAATATCGCCTAATGATGCGCTTTAAATGAAATTACCAAATAGGAAGTCATTAAGTTGCAGATGTTGCATTCTTTACGACTGCCGTGGCAACCGTTATTAAATTGCTTGTATTTTCGTTTGTTTCAACTACCAGAAAATTCTCTGTCTTTTAGTTTCCTTTAATTTCCTCATAACGCCAGATAATATTAAGAATCACTAATGGTTTGTACAGAATTGAGAGTGTGGAATTCTGTATTTGTGCTCATCAACTCGTCAACTCATCAGTCAATTACGATTTTGTTATTATGCACTTTGATAACTCTTTTCTAATTTGTCTCATTTCTTTATCTCTTTATGAAATCTGCTAAGTAATAATTTCAACGATCGTTTCTGCTGTGGCTTTTGCTTTTTCTTTGTGTCTTTGAGATGAATTAATAATTGAAATAATATTTTAACTTAAACAATGTTTATTTTCTTAAACTACTCGCGATGTAATTTTTTCTAAAATTATTTTTCGTAAAAGTACTGTAACTTCTTTTTTTTACATATTCACAATTTTCCAAGTTAGAATTAATGTTTGTTGGCAATGCAAAATCCCGCAATGAAATCATAATAATCGTAAAAGGTAATTGGCATCTTTTCAGAAACGTAGACCGGAATTGAAGAATATATACAGTGCGCTGCAAAAGTTTGGAATAAAACTCATATTTCTTTTATGATGCTCGAATAGGTGGATTTATATTTTTCCATAAAGATCCAATGTCGGTAAAAGATAATTTGTTTCCTCACTGTCTTAAGTGGTATGACATCATCGACTAATTTTTTAAAATAACGAGACTATCTTTCTCTGCTGAAAATTATATATATATTATTAATAGTCCTTTTATGAATACTGTAATACCGCATATGATTTGAGATAAAAGTTATATAAAATAAGAAGAACTTTTTATAAACATATTTCAAAAAGTCAAGTTACTATTTTTGAATGTTGTCGATGGTAATTGTTAAAGACCTAATGATTTGTATTTAATATACCTATTTTATTTTTTCCTTGTTATGTGTTTTATGTACATATATTATTATATAGTAATTGTAACGAGTGTTTTTTAAGAGCTTGAGAACTTTAAATGATAATACAAGACAGAAATATTGTTGGAGGGAATTTTTCTTTATTATAATCTGGTAGATAATTTCATGTCATTTATTTTTTAAATATGATTTCCGGCATATGTCCGCCGCGACTACGAGTTACATGGTCCATTCGATCAGTCCAATTTTTGACTACCTTTTCCAATAAATCTGGCTGTATGGCGTCAATAGCGAATATTGGCTTCCAATACTTCAAGAGCTGCTGGTTGGTCGCCATAAACCAATGACTTAACATAGCACCATAAAAAGTAATCCAGAGGAGTTAAATCGCACGAACGAGGGGGCCAGTGAACAGGACCACTTCTGGAAATAAAGTTGTCACCAAATTGATTTTGCAATAAATCGATTGTTAAGCGCGCTGTATGGCAAGTTGCGCCGTATTGTTGTAAACAAATGTCGTCGATGTTTAGCTGATTAATTTTTGGAAACTAAAATTCAGTCAGCATGGCTCGATAGCGCTCGCCATTCACCGTAACGGCAGCTTCTTCCTCATTTCGAAAAAAATAAGGACCGATGACACACCAGCGTGTAAACCACACCAAACAGTCAATTTTAGTGGATGTAATGGTGATTCGTTAACGGCTTGAAGATTGTCTTCGCACCAAATACGGCAATTTTGCTTATCGACGTAGCCATTTAATCAGAAATGAGTTTCATCACCAAACACAATTCTTTGATAAAAATGCTCATCTTCGGCCAGTCTTAAATGAGTCCAATCAGCAAAAATGCGACGCAAACGGTGGTCGTTTGGCTTCAATTCTTGCACGCGCTGTATTTTATAGGCACGTAAGCTAAGATCCTTACGTAAAATTTTCCACGTATTCGAAGGAGAAAGTCCAACAAGTTGAGAACGACGACGAATCGGCATTTCGGCGTCTTCTTCAATACTTCGCGCTACAGCAGCAATATTCTCTTCGGTACGCACATTTCTTTGTCTTGTTGATGGTTTTGAATCGAGAAGAGTAAAATTAGTGCGAAAACGATCAATAACTGCACAAATAGCTGGCTCAATAGACCGATTATGTTGACCGTAAAATGGACGAAGTGCTCTATGAACTTCACGAACAGATTTATTTTTTTTAAAAGTAAATTTCCACAATTTGGAAGCGTTGTTCTGGGGTTAAACAATTAATGATGACTTGCCGAACCTTACTGAATAGAAATGTCAACCCAGATTGACAGCTTATCAGCTTAGTTCTCATGCAGCTTAAAAAACACTCTGTATACATTTCTTTTATTATGCGTAATAAAGTAAATGAACGCGCACCTATTAGTCGGCAGCAACTTTTGTCGTTGTGTACATATTGTTTGTTAGGGGACCGAGATCGGTTTACCTCCTGACAGGCTGCGTCATGGTTGATGCCGGATTCGCATAGTGTTTCCCCGGTAGGTGAAAAGTTGTCTGTGTCGAATATTTGCACTCTATTGGGAGTGCATGGGTATCTGGATGCATTGCGAGCGTAGCCAGGAATTTGAACTGCTTTCATTTCTGACGTATCAGAACTGTTACATTTATGCGTGTGGAACTATTTGAATCGTTTTTTTCTTAAGAATTTCAAGTATTACATTTATACTTGTAGAATTATTATATATACATGTACCTACACTTACTCAACAGCGCATTATTCACATAAAATTGTATAAGACATTTGTGTGTTTTATTTCAATCGATAGGGGAACAAAGTATGTAAAGCAAGAAAATGCTATATTCCAAATTTTTTAAACACATTTGTGTAAAAACTACCTGCTTTTAATATTTTTATTAAGACCTTTTATGGATTAGAATTACCATATAGAAATATATTTTATGAATCCCTTAATCAATTCAAAAATATAAACGTGTATAAGCACTATTAATAAATCAAGTCACACCATACATAGAAACATCGATTACGTCATATTTACTGTGAAGCTTAAACCAGTTTTGTGTCTTTGAAACGGGGAAATGCAATTGGAAAACTTTCTCGGATTGAATTCTCCCTAACACATCTTATCGCCATTTCACACTTACAGTCAGATTTATGCGATAAGACCTTTTGGAACTGAAATTTTATGCCTGTGTTTTCGCATTTGTCAGGTTCTATTTGGATCGCCGAATTATATTTCGTTTTATAAAGAAAGCGTTACGTGGGCTGTTTTTTGCCGTAAATGTGTTTTCAAGTGTAATTTTTATCGATTTTTGTTGAGTGTTATAAACAGCTTCGGAAATTCAGAAAGAAAAAGTGAACGGTTTTGTTGTTATTATGGTAGATATTCGCATAACTTATGTAGGTATCGAGTATATAAAAAGTAGATACTTTATTTACTCTGTTTTATTATAAACTGTTATAAATTGTATGATATACGAGATGCGTAGGTAAAATAATTAAATTGTAAACGTAGCATTCGATTTGGAAATATTGTTGGCTTCTCCTTTGGCGAGGAGTAAGGCCAATATATTACGTCTTTTTGCTAGGAGTTTGAATCCTCTAGAGTCTGTTAGTGGTCCGTAGTATGAGTGATAAGTTCGAGCAACGGTGCACTATCAAATTCTATTTCAGACTAGGATACAGAGCGATAGAAACCTTTGCTAAACTTTAATGTGTGTATGGAGGCAGTGTTTTGATAAGGGTCCAAGTTTTCAGATGGTTTAAAGCATTTTTAGAAGGCTGAGACTCGATAGAAGTGGAATTTCACAGTGGAACGCCTTCAACTGCAAGAAGTGATGAAAATATGAGTCATAAAACCATATGAGTATGAGACCAACTTCACGATAATGGGTCTTGCCATGTATCAATTCCAATTAACGCGTTTTAGCAAGTAAAAATAATTCCTATAGCTTTGTAGTTCTCTCATTCACAAGACTTGATTCCTTGCTACTTTTTCTCTTTCCGAAATTGAGTATTCAATTCAGCGGGCATCATTTTGGAACACTGGTGAAGGCGATTTCAGTATCTGAGTTGCAGATGAGAAGTGGAGAAACCATCGCTAGCACTGTTTGACTTCCTAAACCAACTACTTTGAAGAGACAATGTAAAATTCTAATTTCAATTGAATAAAAAAATTAAAGAAACTGTTTCATTACTTTATTTATCACACCCCGTATATTGTTATATAGGAGGTAACCCATGAGCTTTCCTCTTTAAAAAGATTAGTCATATGATTAACATTTAGCCAATGGGTCTTCACTTACTGCTAAATTAGAACTTAGTTGGTAGATCTTACTTAAGTCCACAGTTACAAATAAGTCTTCTACGAAGTTGAGTTACCAATTGTTGATGTGAACACTTTACTTTTGTAAGTAGCATGCATTACAGTTTTTTATTTTCTTTTCTACATTTACTACATAGAGATCGTGATTGATAACTTGGTTAGAAACAAAACAGGCCGCAACTGTGATTAGTAACAGCAGTTAAGGTTGGGAACTTGCCTTCAAAGTGCCTTGGAAAGCCACGCAGTGCTGGAGGTGGTTCCTCGGTTCTTCATGATAATATTGGAAGAGTGGAATCGCCTCCATTTGGTCAATTATGATCTTGTAATCGTTCTCTAATGACTCAAAATGGTTTTCTTGGAGTCGAGTTTTTAATTTTATTAAAAAAAAGTTCAAGCTTGGTGAGCAAGGAGCTGCGTAGCTACAGGCATATGTTTACTTGCTAAAAACTCGTTCATCTAAATCGTTGTATGGCAAGACGCATTGTCATGATAGGGTGTTCATGATGTCCGATCTCACAGTCAGACGGTGCTACATTTTTACTTGTATCTTAATTAATGTATACGCTAATTGTTTCATCAAACAGTAGCTTCATCGGATATTTAAAGCGAGCTAAATTCTAATGTACAGTATAAAACCCTCAATAAATGATATTTTGATTTCATCAAATCTTGGTCTTTTGAGAATGCCTTAAACTATCTTAAAACCTGAACCATTGACAAAAAAAACTGTCTCTATAGGTCTGTTTGATGTTTTGCAAAAGTTTCACTGTGCTATAGTTTGAAACAGAATAGTGTAACGTTTCTCGAGTTTGTTATATAGAATTGGTACAGACCATCAACAGATTCTAGGTAGTTCAAACTTGTGCTGAAGACGCATCAATTATTAGTATGCCTTTCCGCCAAATGGGAAACAGTGTTGTCACATCTAACGCTATGATACCAGTCACATTACTTTACTTATACACTTCATATACATTTAGGCTCAAAATATCATAATGCTTTATAATTCTCGGAGTTTTACTAAAACCTGTAATAGATATTTTATTAGCTTTTAAGCAAATAACTATTATTTATTGCCCTTAAGTGGCGTACCACATGATTCGAATCTAGGACCGTTATCATTCAATATTTTCTAAACGTATTCGAGTTTTTGGACTGTAGATTTCTAGCTTACGCAGTTGATTTCGTATTTAGCAAAAATATCATAGAAAATAACATATTCGAATACTGACAAGTTGATTATACTGTTCCTTTTCAAAGGCACTCATTTTTGAGCTGTCGTTCCAGTACTTGAAACAATTTTTTAGAATCTAGCTTAAAGGTTACTAAGTTCTTTTTTTATGAAGACTTCCGTTTCTGTTAAATAATATTTTATCTTTTAGAAGAGTATTTTATATATAATTATAAATAATCAATTATTTATCAATGATACTGTATATAAGTTTTTCAATTTCAGATCAATATGACCCATTTTTTTTTACAATTCAAATCAGTACTGCTACGTGAGTATGGAATAATTACCATTGCTTTTTGAAAAGCAAAATATGAAATTTCAATAAAACGCTAAAACGCGTCGTAAGTGTATTGTTATTCAAGATTTTCCATTAATTAAATCAGCGATTTTCAAAATATTAACTACACAATCGTGTCGAATACGTGCAGGTAATTGTTTCCTGACGAATTGAATTCTGTACCCTTCCAGATCACCATTAATTACAAAACGAATTTTCCTATAACGAAGTAAACAACAGTTGGAACTCTTCATATAGTAAGGCCAACGATTGCTGTTTCAGTCCAACATTTATGAAGCGAATTTCCACGCAATTTACCCTTAAAATTACGATGAATCTCTATTAATTTTAATAACACGAAATACAGAAACACGTTTCTAGATATTGGTAATAGATTTTATTGTGGTTTGGATAAATTTCATTTAGCTAATCATTAGTACAGTATTCGGATTAAGTTTCGTTAAAATTTGGAAACAATAAACGAGGGAACTATTATTCGGTGGATGTATTACACTAATTTCAACTAAGGGTTTCGCTCGGTAATTCGATACGATTAATTCTACTGGACTGTTTATATTTAGTAGTAAACTTTATGCTTAACTCGTTGACAGTATATTAAATGTAATATTGAATGAATATTATATTAAGAAAGAGTTAGAAAATACTTTTTCTTACTTCTTACGTTCCAATGTGTCATCCCTCTACATTGAAAGGTGAATTCGAACTCTCATTTTTACCACAGTTTTTCATTCACTGTTTTGTTAATTAGAGCTTTTTACATACCGTGCATTCATTTTACCTCACTACGAAAACTGTACCACATTATATTCGGGTCTAGCAACCGAATACCGATCAGAATGTAAAGTGGTGGGGCGCGAGTCATTTGAATCACGACTATAACTGACTACTGATTGTACTAGCTGCAGCCTCACCACTAATTTGACTTGGGCGACACGAACAACTACTTAATCTGTAATCTGTAGTCAGTCGTTGTTGTGATTCGACTGACTCGCACCCCACCACTTTACATTCTGATCGGCATTCGTTATCTAGGCCCGAATATAATATGATATGGTGTTTGTAGCATTTTAATGCGAAAGCACGGTATATTTCTCCAACGCTTTTAGGTGTCTTCTTTCTTACTTTCTTTTATGAATTTTCAAAATTTATGAAAGGTCATTAATGTTTCCATTCTTTCCTCAGCTGAAATCGTTCCTGTTTTAAAAAAGATTAAAAAAATAATATAGTAAAATATCGTCAAACTAACTAAAATACTCTTTCTGCTGATCCCCTTTAGGTTATGATATTTTGCTACAAATTTTGTTTGACATTTTAAATTACGAGGGGAGCTCGAAAAGTTTTCTACATTTGGTGGAGGAAGAGATGCTAAAACCTGCGAAACCTGTCGGACAAGTTGATAGGATTCGCGGGTTTTAGCATTTCCTTCTCCAGATGTGAAGGAGGCCCTTGCCATTTGAGCAAAGTATGTAAAATCTAAGGTACTTCTGATGAATGAAGAAGTTTTAAAAATTTATAGTTTTTAAAATTTATATTAGTAGATTTATTAAACTTAACAAAAAATTATATAAATGACAAATTGTTAATATTAATAAGATATAAGTACTTTTAAAGATATAAGACTTTTAAAACATTGTTTGCGGCTTATCCTAAGACTAAAATCATTAATCAAAGCACAAAAATCTAACGAATGAACTACGTCATTTTCAATTTCAGAATAAAGCGACAATGATGTTGGGAGCAAAACGAAATCAATTGCGTGTAAGCTGCAGGAATTATATGTGGGTGCGATTCGCTTAATGATTGCTCAGCTAAAACTTCATAATGGTACGATTCTTTAATCCTAACTTTCCTTTCGTATTGCTTGTGCCATTGATCCTAGGAGTTTCGGGGAGAGCTGGGTAACTACCTGACTCCCCCTCACCCCTGAGACCACCACCATGAACAAAACAATAAATCGTATTATTAAAAGAAATTCTGTTGTTAATGTTATACTTCGTACAATGGAACCACATCGACTGATATTTTTAATTTCACTAGAATAAGGGTGCAATAACGTACTGCCGAAGTAATATCAAAGGTAGTGGTAAACAAACTGGAATAATTTAAACTTTCCAAGAAACCAACTCTTAATATTTAAGACTGACGCCGCCACAACTATGTCTTCTGTAAGCAGGTAATTTGTTACATGTTACGTGTCAAATCTTTACATCTTGTGGCAAAAACTATTCACAGATGTTGTTCAAAGGTAAATATAAGGTTTTCCAATAGGGATGATATGATTTTGAAGTGACATTTCAACCATTTGCAATATGTCATGATCTGTCATTTGTTTTTCATTGTATTCAGTAGTGTTTACAATTTCATCATGGAGAGATATACGTAAGAACAACGTTTACAAATTATTCAGTTTTATTATCAAAATAATCGTTCTCCAATTGCAACTTTTGCAAGTGCGAGTTTCGTGCGCTTTTGCCATTTTATGGTCGTAATAATCGTCCAAGTGTGCTCGCTATTCGTCGAATTGTTAAAAGTTTTGAGGTTACATTTTCTTTACATAATTTTCAAGTGCCAATAAGACAAAGAACCGCTCGAAGTAATGCAAATATTGCTGCCGTTCAGGCAAGTGTTACTGAAGACTGTAATTTGTCGATTCCAAGACGTTCTCAACAATTGCGACTGTCTCAAACCACAACCTGGCGGATTTTGAGAAAGGATTTGGGTTTGCATCCCTATAAAATTGTTCTCACTCAAGAACTGAAGCCATTGGACCACCGTAAACGTCGTGAATTTGCTGATTTTGCCTTGGAACAACTTGAAAACGATAACGATTTTTTTAAGAAAATCATCTTCTCTGATGAGGCTCACTTTCATCTGGATGGTGTGGTAAATAAACAAAACTGTCGATTCTGGTGCGAAGAAAATCCACAAATTATTTATGAAAAACCATTACATTCACCTAAATTGACAGTTTGGTGTGGTTTTTGGTATGGTGTAATCATCGGTCCGTACTTCTTTCAAAACGAAGCTGGTAACACCGTTACTGTCAATGGAGAGCGGTATAGATTGATGATAACCAAATTTTTATGGCCGACATTGGAAGAAGTTGATCTTGACAACATTTGGTTCCAACAAGACAGGGCTACGTGCCACACAGCAAATGCAACAATAGAATTATTGCGAGAAAAGTTTGGAGATTCGATTATTTCAAGAAATTGTGATATTGAATGGCCTCCAAGAAGTTGTGATTTAACACCATTAGACTATTTCTTGTGGGGTCATTTGAAGTCATTGGTCTATCGAAATAAACCAGACTCTCTTCAAGCTTCACAAGTCAATATTGAACGTGCCATTTATGACATACGACTAGATTTAGTGGAAAAAGTGCTCGAAAATTGCGTTCATCGAATTCGTTCCTGCAGAAGAAGTCGTGGAGGCCATTTGACTGACGTTTTATTTAGAACTTAAGTGTATCGATTGTACTTCACATTAAATAAAAAACTTTTGAATTTTCTTAACAATAAGTGTGTTTTTTTTAAAGAAATCATATCACTCTTATTGGAAAACCTTTTACATTAATTACAAGTGCAAAGGAAATATTTCACAAGTTTCGTACTAGAAAATTTCACGGACTGGACCCACATGTACCTGAACCAAGAACGCTGATTCCGACACATTGGGGAACATAATAACAGACGCCTGTCTGTTATGCGAAAGACTGCCTAGCCTTTCACTATCACAAATATTTTGAGAATATAAATAAGATGGTTTTAAAATTCTGTCAGAAAGAAGCTGAAGCTATCAAGAAAAGTCAGACAAAATTTCAGGTTACTCAGGTTAAAACATATGCAAAAAATTTAATCACTTCGGACTGGTGGAGGCAACAGAAAAATTAGAGAATCCTTCTTTGCAGTTAGCGAAATCAGTGCAAATAATGAACGTTGTTCACGCATAGCTATACGTTGTAGAGGACGCACAAAATTATTGTTTTAGAAAATTTCTAAAGTGTTTTAAATCAATATTCGAATTTTACCATGTTCGCATAAATCCGTGAAGGTATTTCTATAAATTCGTTAATTAGCTTCAAATATTATTTCAATTACATGAATATTACGCTATTAGATGTAGAACGGTCGCTTTATGCATATAAAATCTACACGATTTCCCATGATTAATTCAGTTTGCTGAAACAAATGTAGAAACATATCTTATGCTTCAAATATTTAACAGGTCCTATCCAGTTTGAGACTTCAGGAGCTTTACTGCTTACCATTTATTTTATTTTATGTATCTACTATCAAACGCACGCCTATGGCACGCAGCTCAATTTCGTTTCTTTGGTCATTATTGGCGTTGTCGACTGTATTCATTAAAAATATTTTATTTTAATTTTTACTAACGCCGTTAAATTTTAAGAGCAAATTGCAGAGATAAATTTTAATAATTGGAACTAAGTTTGGTCGAAGTTGCCACAAATATGTAACACGAAGAGTTATGATGCGTGATAACGAGGCAAAAACAGTGCGAAAAACGGGAAATTTAAATCAGAAATCTGTCCGAAACAGTGGTACTGAAATAAATGCGGTTTAAGTCGCAAATATTTTCCCTCAAAATCAAGCCCCGTTTGACGTCCTCGCCTGGAGACTTTACCGTACACTTAATCGCATTACTGGATCCTATATTGTAGCATTTGTTTTAATTCCCTCCGCAATTTAGTTTCAAAATACCTAATAGCACGTTTTAATTTAAAGAGTATTGCAAATGAATTATCTATTTTAGAGTAGGTAGGTTTCGAGGGTAATATTTCCTGTATATCTGGAATTATTAATATCTTTCGTGGAGTGTAATTTAAGCGACGATATAAATGTTACCAGGGGAAAGGTGATATTTTTCAGGCCAGTAATTGACTGCAATCTGTTCGGTGAGCTTGGAAAATGGTTTCATTATTGTTTCGTTATTGTGATTGGTTGATATATTACAAGAGAATGGGGGGCAAGGTGATATATATACTTCAGATTCCAATGCATGATTTATCTTTCATTTAGTAATTACAGCAATGTAAAGATATTTCCTTGGATTAATAACTTTATAGACAATGCTGTACCAAATATGTCAAATGATATTGATTTTTGTAACGAATTCAATTAATATCTTTCTATTTTATCTGATAATGTACTACTATACCAAAACACGCTCAGATTTATAGGTAAAAATTGAGCTACACGCCATAGGCGTGCGCTTAGAGTAGGTACATAAAATAAACAGTAAGTATTTTTATGAAAATTTATGAAGGGTTATGAAACAGTTACCGTTTTAAACGTCATTAGTGAAATGATGCAAAAATTTTAAAATCATCTGACCATGATCAAATATCATTTTTGACTTTTAAAATACAATTTCTTGTATACACGATTAATTTTTTTTTTCTTTTAAAGGTTCCATTTCCCCTTTCGCTTAAAATATCCAGTGTGTTTAATTCGGACGAAGTTACAAATCAAAACCATATAAACTTTTGAGCTGATCAAAATAGGTCCTTCTGTAAATGAGGAATTTTGAAACTAGCGGAAGATGAAAAAAATAACAGACAATATATAAATGATTTATCCTTCTTTTATTAATAAATGGTATATGAAAAACATAAAGAAAGGACTCGACAACACAATAAGTTGCAAACCAAATACTCGTATCTGATCTTGGAACGTCAGAGCTAGGTTTCCTTCAATGATGAGCTTCCTCGGTAACCCTTGTCTATTTTTCAGCCATATACGAGGGTAGTTTGACAAGTAGTGAGAATGGAAAAGAAAAGCGAATTTTTTAAATACAAAATAATTCTTATTTTTCAATATATTCTCCTAAAAGAGCAATACATTTATTCCAACGGTGCTCCAATGCCCTTATGCCATCTCTAAAATGCGATTCCGGAAGGCTTGCAAAATACTCATTTACGAAGATGATAAGCTCGTCGTTAGACGAAAATTTCTTGCCACCTAGAGCCGTTTTCAATTGTGAAAAATGGTGGAAGTCGGAAGGGGCTAAATCCGGCGAAAAAGGAGCATGCGGTACTAATTGGAAATGCAACTCGTGGATTTTGGACATTTGTGCTGATATGCAAGGGAGCGTTGTCTTGATGAAACAGAATCTTTTTTTTTAACATTCGTGGCCGCTTAGCATGAATCTCAACATTTAATTTTTGTAGAAGTTTTGCATAGTATTGTCCGTTTATTGTAGCACCATTCTGAAGGTAATCAATGAGCAAAATGCCCTTTGAATCCCAAAAAATTGATGCCATCAGCTTGTTTGCCGATAAAGTGGTTCTCGCTTTCTTTGGAGGTGCAGAACCACGTTCTAACCATTGTTTCGACTGTTGTTTAGTTTCGAGTGTACTGTAGTGCATCCAAGTTTCATCGCAAGTAACAAATCGCCTACAAAAATCAACCGGATTCCGCTTATAAAGGTCCAAACACTCATTGGAAATGCGCAAACGAGTGAACTTTTGATCAATCGTAAGCAATCGCGACGCCCATCTTGCCGAAAGCTTGGAAAGGCCCAATTCTTTCGTTAAAATGTGGTGTACGCGTTCTGTTGAAATGTTTACCATGTCTGCTATCTCTCTCACTTTGAGTCGTCGATCTTGCGTAATAATATTGGGTCTGGGAAAAAGTTCGTGGCGTTTTTCCCGATAGATGGCATTGGTTGCCGATAACTAAAGAACAACAAGTCACAGCGACACCATCGATGGCTCGTTTTTTAGATGACCTTCCGAACGTTAGTTTGAGCGTAGAAACATTGTAATCGGTGCAGTGGTTGGAAAGTTATTCGCACTTGAAAATGGAGAAGAATAATGAGAAATTTCGCTATATTCTGCAATATTATTATGATAAGGGGAAGAACGCTGCGCAGGCTTGTGATAAAATTTGTGCTGTGTACGGTGAAGGTACTTTATCGAAATCTGTTGCGCGGAAATGGTTCGCTCGCTTTCGTTCTGGAAATTTCAATGTGAAAGATGAGTCACGCTCCGGTCGTCCAATCACTGAAAAATCTGATGAAATTCTTAAAAAAGTCCAACAAGATAAGCATATCAGCAGTGTCGATATTGGCATGGAGCTAGGCATTGACCACAAAACTGTTTTGAACCATTTACACAAAGCTGGTTACAAAAAAAAGCTTGACGTTTGGGTTCCTCATGAGTTGAGCGTGAAAAACATGATGGACCGAATTAACATCTGCGATGCGCTGCTGAAACGGAATGAAATCGAGCCGTTTCTGAAACGTTTAATAACCGGAGATGAAAAATGGATTACGTACGATAATCGGAAGCGTAAAAGATCGTGGATAAAGGATGGTGAGCCGTCACAAGCGTTCGCTAAGCCAACATTGACGCCAAAAAAAGTGATGCTGTGTGTATGGTGGGACTGGAGGGGAATCGTCCACTACGAGCTACTTCCAACTGGTCAGACGATTGATTCTCAACTCTACTGTGCACAACTAGAGAGATTACGCCAGGCGATTGAAAGAAAACGGCCCGAATTGATTAATAGGAAAGGTGTTGTCTTCCATCATGACAACGCCCGACCACACACTTCTTTGATGACCCGTCAAAAATTGAGAGAGTTTGGTTGGGAAGTTTTGATGCACCCACCTTACAGTCCGGATATAGCACCCTCTGACTATCATCTGTTTCGATCTCTGCAGAACTCTCTCAATGGAATTAAGTTGGTTTCAAAAGAAGCCTGTGAAAACTACTTGATTCAGTTTTTCGACCAGAAACCACAGAAGTTTTTCACCGATGGGATCATGGATCTACCAAAAAAATGGCGAAACATTGTCGATAATAATGGAGCATATTCGGTTTAAATGAATTCGTCCACGCGCCATGCGGGGACCAGTTGAATTTTACTGAAAAAACGCCACGAACTTTTTCCCAGACCCAATATTATGGATTTTTATAATCATTTCCTTAGAAGTCACGACTTTGGGTTCTCCAGAGTGCGCTTCATCAACTCAGGTTGTTCTACCACGTTTAAATTCATTTACCCATCTACTTATTGTGGCGGATGATGGTGCAGATTCACCTAATGTTTCCCGTAACTCATCTTTTATTTCGATTGCTTTCATACCCTTAATTTAGTATTTAATCACCGCACGATACTCTGCTTTTTCCATTTTAACAAAACGTGCTGCTTCTTTTTCAATCAGCTGTCAAAAATAAACTAATCAACCGATTTATCTAAATATCGGAATATAAGCATGTAAATAGGCAACCTAAATCACAGTGCATTTGTATTACCAATTAGAGCGCCACCTATGTATCATTCTTACTACTTGTCAAACTATCCTCGTATGTCTCTAGTTATTCTAAGAATTGTTGGTCTATTTTCAATAATCCTGACGCTGATCAAATGAGTAAAAATATAGATGTTGTCTGTATACATTGTCAAATATGCTCTTGGTGTTGTTAAGATAACACAAATATAGTAAAGAGACATGGTGAGAGCACTGGAAACTGTGATACTTCTATTGTTAAGGCTAAGGATAATGAACAGCAAAGTTCTGCTATTGCTAAGAAACATGTATAGAACTTGCAAGGGTAATGACAAATTCATCACTAAGGTTATATTTTGTCAATAATGTCAGTGTGCCTCATACATGAACAACGTACTAAGGGTATTAACAATAAAGGAAACTAGACAATTTATGCAATTCTTGCAAATATAGTGATTATTGGAATTGTATCTTCATGTATTGCACTATTAAACTGGTGTCATTCTTATACACTTTATATAACACGTTTGCACTTATCTACCGTTAATTATACATTTATTTAATAATAAATTATAAAATATTTATTCCTGTAACAATTAGGTATTCCCATAACATGTCCTAATTTATTCCATCCTGTATAGTAAATACTTCCACATCTTCACCTTTACAGTGCTTTCTTTTCCTTAATAAAATGATTTCTCGGATTGCGTTCGAATCGAATCCTGTTAGCGCGATATGACATTAATAGCACCACAAATAAAATTCAGTTTTTATTAGACCGCATTAAATAGGTATTCGCCCTATTTCGTCGTGCACCATCATTACACTTCAGATCGTTTGGCTGTAAACTCGAAATTATTTTCCAATCACTGGTGTGCCTTTATTGCATTTAAATGATCTCGATTTGCTGTTTTCTTTTTAATTCAACAGCGATGTAATTTAGGAGGAATTTTCTGTTTAGTTAATCCATGTGGACTTTTGAAATGGAAAAATTATGTATGAATACGGTTTTTAAATATAATATTAAAAGAACTAGCCAATTTATTTCATTTCTTTAAAATGAACTATTGAATATTATAATCAGACGGTTTTGAGGTCCGCAATTATGGAAATATATAAAACAAGCTTATATAACGTTAATATAGGATATATAGAGAGCGGACGGTTGTTGCCAAAACGCACACTGTGTGCATTTTGCCTTCGACGGTGCAGATCGTGTACGGAATTTGTTTCGTGTGGGTTTTTGCCGTAATTTTCCAGGTGCGACACTGTTTAATTATCTGCCGATGATGATAATTTAGTTGTCGAAATACATATACAGAATACGAAAATTAATGTAGAAAGGAGTTATATATCAACCTTAAGTGATTAAGTTAATCAACCACAGACTCCATCAAAATGATCTAAAGCAGGTTAAAAGAAATAGAACAGAAACCTGGGATTTTTATTGATAACAGATATAGTTTACACCATAAGTGGGCAACAACCGGCCCGCTGTAAGATTTGCTTAGACCCGCAAGACGTTGTCGTATTATTTCATGTCTGATATTTATCACTAAAAATTATGAACACACTTTAAAATGCACTACCTTTAAACGCGGCCAGCGAACGTACTTGCACATTAAAGTTTGGCCCACGACATGTCAAAGGTTGTCCATAGCTGATTTACACGAAAAAGATGTCTTAAACATTGTTAAAATATAAATTTATCAATTACTTATAACACGATCTATTAGCTTTAAGTCTTGCTGTGGAAAGGGGTTATATACAATATCAACCTCAAGTGATTAAGTTCGTCAACCACAGGCTCCATAAAAATTACCTTATAACATTTTGATGATTTAACTGAGGTTTAAAACATAATTTCTTTATATATCCCTCATGGAGGGAAGGTCAACTACTACCAATCTGGCCTATTTTACACAATTCACTTGATCCTTGATCACAATCCTTAATGCCCGGCGCTAGGTTGATGTTATTTATACGGATATTTCTAAGGCGTTTGATCGCATGGATCACTCAATTTTGATTAGGAAGCTGAGCTCTTTGGATTTAGTGATTCACTCATTTCTTTTTTCTATTCATATTTGCATGGCCGACGCCAATATGTTTGTCATGCCGGTTACAAGTCGCGCCTGTTCTCGGCCACGTCGGTGGTGCCGCAGGCTCCAATATGGGTCCTTTATTCTTTTTGCTTTTCATTAACGATTTGCTTGAGACAATGGATTGCAATAGATTGCAATAGATGCATTTTTGCGGAAAATTTTCGGAGGTGTAGATGATGTGGATGGCTGTAACCGCTTGCAGTTGGTGTTGGATGGGATTGCTGATTGGTGTGCGCTGAACAATTTGCAGATGAACGTGGATAAATGCAGAGTTGTAACATATACGAGGAAGGTTAACACAGTAATCTATAATTATACATTTAATGGTATGTCTCTTGTTAGATGCACTGAAATAAATGACTTGGGTGTTTACTTTGATTCCAAGCTTACCTTTGTTAAGCACATCAATCACATAACCGCGGCGGCTCTGAGGGTGCTAGGTTTCGTGATAAGGAATTCTCATTGTTTTCATATTTCTACGATTAAGCAATTGTACATGACGTATGTAGGTTCAAGGCTGGAGTATGCATCTTTAGTCTGGCATCCTTATTATGAGATTCACAAATTGTAACTTGAAAGAGTTCAGAGAAGATTTTTAAGGTTTTTGTGTTTTAGGGTGGGGGGGTATGTGTCCTCCGCGAGGAGTCGAGAACTCTTTTCTTCTAAATAAGTTTGAAGTGGAGTCCTTGGAAGTCAGACGTCAACTAAACAGTATAAAGTTTGTATTTAACTTGGTTAGAGGAAATCTAGATTGTGCACATTTGCTGTCTCAGCTTAATTTTACCGCGAGTGTCACTTAGACATAGCCATTGTTTTTATATCGAAACATTTAGTACCAGTATTGGTTTCAATTCCCCATTAGCAGTTGCATGTCGGGCCTTCAACGGTTTGTCAGACCATTGCGATATAAATTTTGATTCCTTGGAACGGATACTGGCTGTCGCTGGTGCGCGTTTGTCTTAATTTTCTTAATTATGGGTGTGTGTATGACTATATTTGTATTCATTTATATCTTTATTTTCATTTTTCTTTTTTTTTATGCACTGTGAACATTAATTAGGTTACTATTGTTTGATTATTTGATGATTTGTATTTTACTATATTTTTTTTGCCCTGTTATTGGATTGTAACAATCTGTTGGACAATAAAGATTATTATTATTATTATTATTATTATTATTATTATTATTATTACATAAATTAAAAATCGTTAATACTACAAATTTAATAACAATACTTATGGGATCTCAGCTGAAGGAAGGAGTCAAAAGTTTGCAACTTTTAATTTAACTGCAGTCCATCATCAGGAGGACAGCAAGTACAAGGAAAATTTAAATTATAATCAATTTTAATCCTTTTGTCATATTCAGATGCTTCTTTAATTTAAAATTTAAGCTATTGTTTTTTAATAATTAATTTTTTTAGTTAACATTTTCATGCACTTTTAGTTGCTGTCGTTCTGATGATGATTTAAATTTAATTCGGCATTAGCTTACGTTCCAAATTGATTTTATAGTGCTCAAACTGAATACTAGGTCTTCGATAACCTTTTTAACACCTAGGGACAGTGGCAATGTTTTTTATAAGGGTCTTCTGGCACACAGGTGTAGAAACGCCAATAATTCGTATAGCGAACCTTTTCAGATTTAATTTTGACTGGATACGACTTTATTATTTCTTGTTATATGGCCGGGTTCTCTTGTTTTTGTCCTTGCATGTTTTAATATTAAAGCAATTCATATTTTTTTTATTAAACATACTGAACAATATGTAGAACTTATTTTTGTTTGCATCTGAAATAACTGGACTTATTTACTATTAGTTCTTTGATGTATATCTTGCAATTGAATTCTGTATCTGTAGGGCTCTAAATACTATTATTAATATTATTATGGCGTAAATTCCTTACACTTCTTCAACCTAACTCTGGGCAATTTTACACTCAACTAGTATATCTATGGATTTAAGCTTGGGCTGTAAGTGACTGATATTATAAGTTTTATTATCGGTCACGAAATGGTACTTAGTAAATGTTTTATGATGTTTTGTGAGTCCATTTAAAGGTGTTTCTCATAGCTGTGATTCTGTTGATCGAATAACGGGTACTAGTCATGTTATGAGATCTTCTATTGTTGATTAATACATTTTCTGACTATCGCCATTGTTTTTAATACGACTATTTATTATATGTTTGTGTATATGTGGACTTATTTCTAGAATTTGTATGAGATGGAGAATTTGTTTTATTGTAATACCTGTTACTGGTATCATAATTAATATTACTGTTACTGTTTCTTGATTTTATGTGTACATAATTTTTGCTGTAATACGATGATAGTTTGACAAGTAGTGAGAATGACACATAGGTGGCGCTCTAATTGGTAAAACAAATGCACTGTAATTTAGGTTGCCAATTTATATGTTTACATTCCGATATTTAGATAAATCGGTTGTTTAGTTTATTTTTAGTTTTGTTAAAATGGAAACAGCAGAGTATCGTGCGGTGATTAAATATTTCGTAATTAAGGGTACAAAAGCTACCGAAATTAGGTGAATCTGCTCCATCATCCGCCACAATAAGTAGATGGGTAAATGAATTTAACCGTGGTAGAACAAGCTGTGTTGATGAAGCGCGCTCTGGAGCACCCAAAATCGTGATTTCTAAGGAAATGATTATCAAAATCCATAATATTATTACACAAGATCGACGACTCAAAGTGAGAGAGATAGCAGACATGGTAAACATTTCAACAGAACGCGTACACCACATTTTAAAGTAAGAATTGGGTCTTTCCAAGCTTTCGGCAAGATGGGTGCCGCGATTGCTTACGACTGATCAAAAATTCACTCGTTTGCGCATTTCCAATGAGTGTTTGGACCTTTATAAGCGGAATCGGTTGATTTTTGTAGGCGATTTGTTACTTGCGATGAAACTTGGTTACACTACAGTACACCCGAAACTAAATAACAGTCGAAACAATGGTTAGAACGTGGTTCTGCACCTTCAAAGAAAGCGGAAACCACTTTATTGGCAAACAAGGTGATGGCATCAATTTTTTGGTATTCAAAGGACATTTTGCTCATTGATTATCTTCAGAAAAGTGCCACAATAAACGGACAATATTATTCAGAACTTCTACAAAAATTAAATGTTGAGATTCGTGCTAAACGGCCAGAAATGGCAAAGAAAAAGATTCTGTTTCACCAAGACAACGCTTCCTCGCATACCAGCACAGTTGCGATGTCCAAAATCCACGAGTTGCATTTCCAATTGGTACCGCTTGCGCCTTATTCGCCGGATCTGGCCCCTTCCGACTTCCACCTTTTTCCAAAATTGAAAACGGCACTAGGTGGAAAGAAATTTTCGTCTAACGACCAGCTTATCATCTTCGTAAATGAGTATTTTGCAAGCCTTCAGGAATCGCATTTTAGAGATGGCATGAGGGCATTGGAGCACCGTTGGAATAAATGTATTGCTCTTTTAGGAAAATATATTGAAAAATAAAAATTATTTTTATTTAAAATATTCGTTTTTCTTTTCCATTCTCACTACTTGTCAAACTACCCTCGTATGTATAATTTCTCTATAATCCTTCCCAGCAAGTAGTTTACGCCCTTGTCTTATATGTTTTATAATTTCTTTTAAATTAATTACAATTTATGCAACAATTTTAATATAATGAAAATATCACATCTCCCTCTCTCGACCAATACATAAATGTATTGACCGACAAAGCAAGAACGCTTCTATCTTACAGATCGGAGACTATGTTTCCAGTGTATAATAGACAGAAACTTACATCTCGGCTTTATTATTAATAACACCCTATCAACTACATATGTTTCATCGAATACACGAATCGTCAGGTTGATTTGTGTTATTAATGAATAATTCCTTCAGAGTGTATTATCATATCTTTCGATACAGAAAATAATGAAAATATCACATCTCCCTCTCTCGACCAATACATAAATGTATTGACCGACAAAGCAAGAACGCTTCTATCTTACAGATCGGAGACTATGTTTCCAGTGTATAATAGACAGAAACTTACATCTCGGCTTTATGCCAATTAAAGAATGTTAAAAGGAATCATTCTATTATTAATAACACCCTATCAACTACATATGTTTCATCGAATACACGAATCGTCAGGTTGATTTGTGTTATTAATGAATAATTCCTTCAGAGTGTATTATCATATCTTTCGATACAGAAAATAATGAAAATATCACATCTCCCTCTCTCGACCAATACATAAATGTATTGACCGACAAAGCAAGAACGCTTCTATCTTACAGATCGGAGACTATGTTTCCAGTGTATAATAGACAGAAACTTACATCTCGGCTTTATGCCAATTAAAGAATGTTAAAAGGAATCATTCTATTATTAATAACACCCTATCAACTACATATGTTTCATCGAATACACGAATCGTCAGGTTGATTTGTGTTATTAATGAATAATTCCTTCAGAGTGTATTATCATATCTTTCGATACAGAAAATAATGAAAATATCACATCTCCCTCTCTCGACCAATACATAAATGTATTGACCGACAAAGCAAGAACGCTTCTATCTTACAGATCGGAGACTATGTTTCCAGTGTATAATAGACAGAAACTTACATCTCGGCTTTATGCCAATTAAAGAATGTTAAAAGGAATCATTCTATTATTAATAACACCCTATCAACTACATATGTTTCATCGAATACACGAATCGTCAGGTTGATTTGTGTTATTAATGAATAATTCCTTCAGAGTGTATTATCATATCTTTCGATACAGAAAATAATGAAAATATCACATCTCCCTCTCTCGACCAATACATAAATGTATTGACCGACAAAGCAAGAACGCTTCTATCTTACAGATCGGAGACTATGTTTCCAGTGTATAATAGACAGAAACTTACATCTCGGCTTTATGCCAATTAAAGAATGTTAAAAGGAATCATTCTATTATTAATAACACCCTATCAACTACATATGTTTCATCGAATACACGAATCGTCAGGTTGATTTGTGTTATTAATGAATAATTCCTTCAGAGTGTATTATCATATCTTTCGATACATAAAATAATGAAAATATCACATCTCCCTCTCTCGACCAATACATAAATGTATTGACCGACAAAGCAAGAACGCTTCTATCTTACAGATCGGAGACTATGTTTCCAGTGTATAATAGACAGAAACTTACATCTCGGCTTTATGCCAATTAAAGAATGTTAAAAGGAATCATTCTATTATTAATAACACCCTATCAACTACATATGTTTCATCGAAATAATGAAAATATCACATTGTCGGTCAATACATTTATGACTTGGTCGAGAGAGGAGATGTGATATTTTCATTATTTTCTGTATCGAAAGATATGATAATACACTCTGAAGGAATTATTCATTAATAACACAAATCAACCTGACGATTCGTGTATTCGATGAAACATATGTAGTTGATAGGGTGTTATTAATAATAGAATGATTCCTTTTAACATTCTTTAATTGGCATAAAGCCGAGATGTAAGTTTCTGTCTATTATACACTGGAAACATAGTCTCCGATCTGTAAGATAGAAGCGTTCTTGCTTTGTCGGTCAATACATTTATGTATTGGTCGAGAGAGGGAGATGTGATATTTTCATTATTTTCTGTATCGAAAGATATGATAATACACTCTGAAGGAATTATTCATTAATAACACAAATCAACCTGACGATTCGTGTATTCGATGAAACATATGTAGTTGATAGGGTGTTATTAATAATAGAATGATTCCTTTTAACATTCTTTAATTGGCATAAAGCCGAGATGTAAGTTTCTGTCTATTATACACTGGAAACATAGTCTCCGATCTGTAAGATAGAAGCGTTCTTGCTTTGTCGGTCAATACATTTATGTATTGGTCGAGAGAGGGAGATGTGATATTTTCATTATTTTCTGTATCGAAAGATATGATAATACACTCTGAAGGAATTATTCATTAATAACACAAATCAACCTGACGATTCGTGTATTCGATGAAACATATGTAGTTGATAGGGTGTTATTAATAATAGAATGATTCCTTTTAACATTCTTTAATTGGCATAAAGCCGAGATGTAAGTTTCTGTCTATTATACACTGGAAACATAGTCTCCGATCTGTAAGATAGAAGCGTTCTTGCTTTGTCGGTCAATACAGTTATGTATTGGTCGAGAGAGGGAGATGTGATATTTTCATTATTTTCTGTATCGAAAGATATGATAATACACTCTGAAGGAATTATTCATTAATAACACAAATCAACCTGACGATTCGTGTATTCGATGAAACATATGTAGTTGATAGGGTGTTATTAATAATAGAATGATTCCTTTTAACATTCTTTAATTGGCATAAAGCCGAGATGTAAGTTTCTGTCTATTATACACTGGAAACATAGTCTCCGATCTGTAAGATAGAAGCGTTCTTGCTTTGTCGGTCAATACATTTATGTATTGGTCGAGAGAGGGAGATGTGATATTTTCATTATTTTCTGTATCGAAAGATATGATAATACACTCTGAAGGAATTATTCATTAATAACACAAATCAACCTGACGATTCGTGTATTCGATGAAACATATGTAGTTGATAGGGTGTTATTATTAATAGAATGATTCCTTTTAACATTCTTTAATTGGCATAAAGCCGAGATGTAAGTTTCTGTCTATTATACACTGGAAACATAGTCTCCGATCTGTAAGATAGAAGCGTTCTTGCTTTGTCGGTCAATACATTTATGTATTGGTCGAGAGAGGGAGATGTGATATTTTCATTATTTTCTGTATCGAAAGATATGATAATACACTCTGAAGGAATTATTCATTAATAACACAAATCAACCTGACGATTCGTGTATTCGATGAAACATATGTAGTTGATAGGGTGTTATTAATAATAGAATGATTCCTTTTAACATTCTTTAATTGGCATAAAGCCGAGATGTAAGTTTCTGTCTATTATACACTGGAAACATAGTCTCCGATCTGTAAGATAGAAGCGTTCTTGCTTTGTCGGTCAATACATTTATGTATTGGTCGAGAGAGGGAGATGTGATATTTTCATTATTTTCTGTATCGAAAGATATGATAATACACTCTGAAGGAATTATTCATTAATAACACAAATCAACCTGACGATTCGTGTATTCGATGAAACATATGTAGTTGATAGGGTGTTATTAATAATAGAATGATTCCTTTTAACATTCTTTAATTGGCATAAAGCCGAGATGTAAGTTTCTGTCTATTATACACTGGAAACATAGTCTCCGATCTGTAAGATAGAAGCGTTCTTGCTTTGTCGGTCAATACATTTATGTATTGGTCGAGAGAGGGAGATGTGATATTTTCATTATTTTCTGTATCGAAAGATATGATAATACACTCTGAAGGAATTATTCATTAATAACACAAATCAACCTGACGATTCGTGTATTCGATGAAACATATGTAGTTGATAGGGTGTTATTAATAATAGAATGATTCCTTTTAACATTCTTTAATTGGCATAAAGCCGAGATGTAAGTTTCTGTCTATTATACACTGGAAACATAGTCTCCGATCTGTAAGATAGAAGCGTTCTTGCTTTGTCGGTCAATACATTTATGTATTGGTCGAGAGAGGGAGATGTGATATTTTCATTATTTTCTGTATCGAAAGATATGATAATACACTCTGAAGGAATTATTCATTAATAACACAAATCAACCTGACGATTCGTGTATTCGATGAAACATATGTAGTTGA
Source organism: Dermolepida albohirtum (assembly GCA_031893035.1). Classification (NCBI taxonomy): domain Eukaryota; kingdom Metazoa; phylum Arthropoda; class Insecta; order Coleoptera; family Scarabaeidae; genus Dermolepida; species Dermolepida albohirtum. Next base: position 472,407 of record JAVIWB010003834.1, on the reverse strand, counting down.
TAGGGTGTTATTAATAATAGAATGATTCCTTTTAACATTCTTTAATTGGCATAAAGCCGAGATGTAAGTTTCTGTCTATTATACACTGGAAACATAGTCTCCGATCTGTAAGATAGAAGCGTTCTTGCTTTGTCGGTCAATACATTTATGTATTGGTCGAGAGAGGGAGATGTGATATTTTCATTATTTTCTGTATCGAAAGATATGATAATACACTCTGAAGGAATTATTCATTAATAACACAAATCAACCTGACGATTCGTGTATTCGATGAAACATATGTAGTTGATAGGGTGTTATTAATAATAGAATGATTCCTTTTAACAATTTTAATATAATCTAAATAGGGAAATTGAAGCGTATCTACTTTATTTTTATTTTTGTTAAAAAGTACCTCAATATTCTGCAGGTTAAAATTAAAAATAATTAATCTTGATTTCATTTCTTGCATGGTGGACGATAATTTCAAAACAATACGATGCTGTCAAACTTGAGCCACAAAATCGGACCGACCCTGTTTTTCCCCAGGTCATTAAAACTTTTTGTTTAAACTTCCATCAGTTAGAAGGATTATATCGAGGCCTTTAATAATATAATACATCCAGATATAAGGTTAATGCGAAAAGTCTGACTCGATAGCGTTTATATATATTTTAAAATTTAATATATTTTAAAATTTTGATTTTGGATAACTTCTTTGTATCCAGAATTTTATATAAAATTTAGATAACGACAAAGAAGCAGTATAAATAAAATAAATAAAACATTTCAGCAAGTGTATACAGAGTAGAAAAGGAACTACCATATCAAAACAAAATTTTTATATCATGGTATGATTGTTACTATACAGAGCGTTTCATGGTGAGAACCTATTAATAATAATAATAATAATAATAATAATTTATTGATATATATGTACATGTACACGTCATGGAATAGTCATAGATAAATAAAAACACAATTAATGCGCTCACAACACGTTAAAATCCGCAAGACCTATACAAAACAAAACACCAGAGTACCAATTAAAATATAAAAACACAAAAAGGGCAATGTCAAAATTTATGCTTCAGGAAGTCACCCACTGAATAAAAAACGTTCTCCATCAGCACCTTTTTTATTAATATTTTGAGATTAATCCATGGTAGGTTCCTAAACCTATAAGGCAAAGCATTGTATATCTTCACGGCCACGTAATTCGAACTTAGCTGACTTTTCCCAATGCGATGATACGGTATCACCAAACCGCTCTGGTTTCGTGTTTCATATTTGTGAAAATCACCATTTTTGCAGAACTTATCCGGCGACTTATGAACAAATTCCTGGCAAGCAAGTATATACAAGGATGGGAGGGTCAGTATTTTGTGTTGTCTGAATAAGTTTACACAACTTGTGGTACTGGATACACCACTAAGGGCTCTGACTGCAATGCGCTTATACGGTATGACCAAACTACTCTGGTTTCGTGTTTCATATTCGTGAAAATCACCATTTTTGCAGAACTTATCTGGCGACTTATGAACCAACTCCAGGCAATCAAGTATATACAAGGATGGGAGGGTCAGTATTTTGTGTTGTCTGAATAAGTTTACACAACTTGTGGTACTGGATACACTACTAAGGGCTCTGACTGCACTCTTTTGCATCCTCAAAACCGCCTTAGCTGCGCCAGACGCTCCCCACATCAATAGGCCATACAAAACCCTGCACTGAAAATTTGCATAGTACACAGTCCTAGCCGCCTCTGGTGTAGCCACCAGTTTCACTCTTCGTATTGAGTATATTGCTGATGCCAAATTGCGACACAAGTTATCAATGTGGCACTCCCAAGACAGGTTGCTCGCAATCAGCAGGCCCAGAAACTTGATATTCACTTTGGGCTCTCTCGCCACGCCTCTAGTTGTTATTACCAGCTGTTGGGTTTTGTCCTGATTTAATTTCATAAGATTGCTACTAAACCACTCACTTGCTTCCCTCAACGCAGTCTTCATATAAACCTCTGCAACTTCCTTGCACTGGGCACGCACTATTATGGACGTATCATCTGCAAACTGGGTGACTCTACGCACGGTGACATTATGGGGCATATCATTGACATAGATTAGAAACAGACATCGGAATTTTTGATTACACGTAAAATTTTAGGTGGACTTTCATAGTTTCCTATTCCTAAAATCAACCGCTTTCGAAATATTTAACTTTTTCAAAAAAATAAGAAAAATCGTAACCAGCAAAGTAACAAAACACCAAAATTATAATTGAATGACAGGTAAATGGACAATCGAAGAATCGTCTGTGAAATACTGCTTCAAAGGTATGATTAGAAGGCATTTTTGTATCGAATAGTGACGGACGGTAAAAAATGGATTTATTTCGACAATCCTAAGCACAAAAAATCATGATTATCACCTGGCGAAGCAGGCCCATCGACTCCAAATCGTTCTGGTCGCAAGACAATGCTCTGTGTTTGGTGGGACCAGAGTGCCGTGGTGTATTACGACCTGTTTAAACCTGGTGAACCAGTTAATACTGTTTGCTACATGCAACAAATTATCAATTTAAATTATGCATTGACAGAAAAACGGTCAGAATCGGCCCGAAGACACGATAAAGTGATTTTACGGCACGATAACGCTCATATAGCACAGCCGGTTAAGGAAACTTTAAAGCACTTGGATGGGGCATAATGTCGCACCCGCCGTACTCTTCAGACTTTACCCTGTCCAACTATCACCTTTTTGCAACAATAGGATACGTGCTTGCAGAGCAGCACTTCACCAAATTGCGAAGAAGTTAGAAAATGGCTAGACGAATGGCTTTGCTCAAAGGGCAGTTTTTTTGGGATTGCATACATAAATTGCCAGAAAGATGGGCAAGGTGTGTAGAAACAAATGGCCAATACTTAAATTTATATAAATTTTCCATTTTGTTAAAAATTATGTTGTGTTTTTTACGAAAAAACCGGTAATACCTTTCCGTTACACCTGGTACAGCTAAAGTTCCAATTCGATCTTTAGAATTATTTGAGGGGCTAAATATTTGGCTTAAGTATTCATTTATATGGCTCGAAATTAAACGATTTAATGTTTCGAAGCTATGGTAATATAAAGAAAACCACGTGGCTTTGAAATCATATTCAGTTTTGCTTTTCTACACACCTTGATCGCAACCTGAAAACATTTTTGGGAATGAATATATATTTGGTCCAACCAACACTGAAAGAATATTACTTATTTTCTCCATAATTAGCACACGATGCTAACTTTTTAACAACCTTTTAACAAGAAATTACTAGTGTCATCACATAAATTATATCGTAATAATTTCAAGAAGAGGGGAGGGGGGCTAATAACAATCTTGGAAATTCGACACGACGCTATTTAAATGTCTGAAATTTATTAATTGCTGCAAGGAAGAAAACAAAATTTTATTAACAATAGTAACCAAAATGAGACCATGAAACCCTACATGGAGTTATATTAATCCTGAGGGAATAATTAAAAATACCAAAAATGATTATTAAAATGACTACGAAACAAATTATAATTCAAAAGAAAATTAGAATAATCGTAAAACAAAAATATTAATTAGCACTACGCAAACCTGAAGTAAATGATTTTATTAAACTAATATATTCACCATCGATCAGCTGATTAATTATCACAATAAAAACAATATTTTACAAGTTATGAAAAATTCAATAGAAAAGGAAAAGTACGTAAATAAAATCTTAAACTAATTCCAAAATAATAACTAAAAATTCAACTAGCAGATTATGTAAGGATAATCTTCTAGGTTAAGGAAATGTAAACAATACAGGGCCGTAATGGATTAAAACCATCATTTGCCAGTTGTAATGAAAAATTAAACTGGGACTTTTAAAAATGTGAAAATTATCTATCTTAAAATAGTCTAGTGGTAGTGTGCAGAATATTATAGTTCAGAACTTCTTACACCACTTTTCGATAATAAACAGTGAGTTTGGCAAGAAACGGTCCTTCTCAGACTACCAGGATGATGACAGTATACGAACTGCTGAAGAGTCAGAATACCTAAGTTGCACAAATGATGATAATAGCCCCAAAAACAACTCAAATTATACTCGATCATCAACATACACACGTCATGAGTTTCAAGGTTTTGTACTGTATCTTCTTAATCACTGAAGGTTGATATATAACCCCTCGCCACAATAATTTTAATTTGAAAGCCAAAACGTACACAGGCTACGGGTATTTTTACCGTAGTTTTCCAGGTGCGACCCTGTTTAATTATCTGCTGATAATGACAACTTAGTTGGCGAAATACGTATACGGAATACGAAAATTAATGTGGCAAGGGGTTATATATCAACCTTCAGTGATCTAGTTAATCAACCACAGGATCCATCAAAATTATCTGGTATCTTCTTATTAGAGTTGCAGTTAAATTTGATAATAGATTTAGTACAGGATTTTTCAAATCTTTGGCAAATATGTTAATTATAGCACATCACTCCATCTCGAATTTTATTAGCTTAAAATGTGACTGCACGTATTACGTAAGAAACGTAATGCATATTAAACATCGAGCAGTCAAAACCATTTCGAAGCGTTGACATATATGTGCCCGGATGGAGACACATTCATTCGCTAATCGCAGAATTGTGGCGTGTATCTGACATATTACGTATTCATTGAATGTTATCGGCCATACGTTTTCATCCAAAAATGTTTACGATACATTGTAGCGTGACGTAAATACGTTTTTAGGGATTAATTTTTTCATTATTAAATATGAATTTAATTAAGTTATAATCCTTCTATGGTTTATTTTATATTGTGTTGTTGGAATTGTTTCTCTTTAAACGATCAATAAAAATTTATCTGTGAAACAGATTAACAGTGCGTTATCTTCTGCTCCTTCCTATTATTTTTTGTTTATAAGTTCATGTACATACATTTAATCGAAAATGTAAAAAAACCGCTTACTATATTAATAACTGTGTTCTAAATACATATTCTGACAACTAAGCTGTCATCTTCAATAGAAGAAAAACCAGTGTTAAAAGATGGACTCTGGATATTTATCATTGTTTCGGTGTTTGTTAGCAATGAGAACTTACACACTGATTTTAGTTTTATCTACAAGGACTGTACGACCACGACCATACTCAGATAAAGTAGATCTTAAAACTTTAAATAGTTATATTTGATTCTAGTTTGTGAAGTGTTACTTTTGCAATTAATTATGGAGATTATTTTGGGGGTGCTAACAATCAGTGATATTTTCCAAAAGCTTCGCTAGGAATTTCCCACAAAGACAATCCCTTCGCACATTGATGAACAGGAATTCATCTCAAGGAATTCCCCCATTGAATAACTTTCATCGACGCTAAAAGAAAGAAATTTGAGAAACTTGCGTGAATATAATTCAAGATCAGACAATCGCAAATATATGAAGGATATCATATCAAAGCAGTAGTCTTTACTACCTTAATGTTTTTAAAGAATTTAGAAACTCTCAATATAAAGCTAAGAGATTTTAATGCTTCAGAACAAATTGTGGTAATATGAGATTTAAAAGTAAGGCTGAAATTAAAGGAAATATCTCGATCTTTAAATTACGTTTTTCTTTTTAAACGGTCAATGTATTGGGTTGGCAACTAAGTACTTTCGGTTTTATAGTATAAAATAAAACACTTTTTTTTAAAACAAAGAATAGTTTTTAATCAATTATATATTTTCCATTTTGCTCAATAACCTTTTGCCATCTTTCTTTCAGCTGCATGATTCCGCGCTCATAAAATTTCTGGTCCTTATCAGCGAAAAAGTGAACCAGGTGCGAATGAAGGTCATCGTCATTTGTGAAAATTTTACCATTCAAAGAATTCTGCAAACTTCGAAGTAAATGGTAATCAGATGGTGCTAGATCAGGGCTGTATGGGGGATGTGGCATCACTTCCCAGCCAAGCTCCAATAGTTTCCCACGAGTTGCCAAAGATGTGTGAGGCCTTGCATTATCTTGGTAGAAAACTACACCTTTCCGATTTGACAATTCTGGCCGTTTTTCTTTGATTGCTTCATCCAGTTTTATTAATTGTTGACAGTAAACATCAGAATTGATCGTTTGGTTCCTTGGAAGCAGCTCAAAAAACACAACACCTTTGTAATCCCACCAAACTGACAGCATGATCTTTTTTGGATGCAATTCAACTTTCGATGTGGTTTTAGCTGGTTTATCGTGTTTGCTCGATGATCGTTTTCGAACTATGTTACTGTACAGGACCCATTTTTCATCACCAGTGATGATTCTTTTTAAGAAAGGGTCGGTTTCATTTCGTCTAAGGTGCATATCGCAAAACTTGATTCTTTGTGTTAAATGAATTTCTTTCAATTCGTGAGGTACCCAAATATCAAGCTTCTTAACTAGCCCAAGACATTTTAAATGTTTTTCAATTGTTGTGTGCGATACATGTAGCCTCTCCTCAACCTCTCGAACAGTTATATGACGATCCTCTTCAATTATGACTTTGATTTGGTCATCATCAACTTCAGTAGGCCGACCAGAACGTTGCTCATCTTTGAGGGAAAAATCTCCAGAACGGAATTTTTTATACCAATTCTGACACGTGCGCTCTGTTAAGAAATTAGCACCATAAACTTCACATATCTTTTTGTGAGCCGCAGCAGCTTTCTTTCCTTTACGGAAATAAAATAGTAAAATATGTCGAAAATGTTCGTTTCTGCACTCCATTTAAAATTAACCCACAACTAATAGCTTTAATAAAAATCACGCACTACTTGCTTCTGAAGTTACGTCAATGTGACAAGTATCGCGCGACAAACGGTAAAGTACAGCACTAACATACGTTATACAAAAAATAAAGCAACGCTCTCTATCAGTAAAAACCGAAAGTACTTAGTTGCCAATCCAATATAATAATAAAATACGAATGCAATACAAAAGGCGAATGAGAACAAATATAACTGATCAAACTACAGTTTTTAAAATTGAGTTTATGCTTAGACTTTTTGAACCAAGCTAACGCTATATTCAGATTATGTTGAAGTATAACTCCATCATCTACAGAAAGAATTTTAGAGTATATTTTAACCCATCTGTGTATTCAAGGACTCAGGTTGTATCCTCGATAATTATAACATAAAAGTTAGTTACCTAAATCATTACAGATTTCCATTCTTGACCACTGCTACCGTCCGCTTCTCGTGGACTTGCGGAACGTAACTATGAATTAGCCTCCAAAAATGAGAAATTGCTTTGAAACGTATAAAACAGAAACGAGAACATTGAGCGTCTGGGCTATCATCCTTTTCGTTCAGCTTTTTATAATAATTTCAATATTTTCAAAACAACCATTTGCATTACCCGAAAGTCATAACAAAAATCGGAAAAATAACATTACAAATTTTAAAATCGAAATATAAATTAATAAAATAATTTAGATGACATTAGTAGAGTCTAGAAGCCTTGGAAGTATCTTTTAATTAGATATTACTAGATTGAACATGGTTTCCTCTCTCGGATTGTCCGTGTTTCCTTTCTTATACGTAGCAGCTTGATCGCTGTCCAGACCTAGGTGAAATATGCATAAACGTGCAACTGCCGGACTTGATGTGGTAGAGTGAGCGAAATTTCTGCACTCTGAGGCCATTTCACATATTCGTTTTATTTCCTTTTTTTAAAACTTTAAAATTTATGTTTGCAATTATTATTAATGTAATTAAATTTATTTGGAGTCAAATCTTATATTAAGTATAATTGCTTAATTTATAAAATTAAATTTAATGAATTCCTTGCTGCTATCTAGTGGACATGAAAGGTGTTTTACAATTCTTGTCTTTTAATTGGATATAAGTATGTCCCTAGAAATTTAAATTAAACTTTCTTTAACCCTTTACTGCGTGAATTTTTTGTTTTTCTTAAAAATAAATATCAAGATGTAACTTTTTTCACTAAAGTGGGTAAAAGTAATAAAAAAAATATAAGAAATGTTTTTTTTCTATATTTAAAAAAAATTAGTATGTGACAGATATGGAACATTATGAAATACTAAAACTAAACTACAAATTTTCTTTTCAAGTCTTATTCCGTATGGAATCTCAAAAAACAGTTCCTGTCTTTATTTAAACACAGTGGAACTTTACATTTAATACAAAACGAGTATGTTTTGAAATCACGCGTTGAATATTTACATCTTGACCTTTGTTCTGCACACCACTCTGGCAAATGATCTAAACCATCAAGACGAACTTCTTGCTGAGAAATTTCCCTTACAGGTCCACGTTTTCTTTTCAGGTTATATAAAAGTTGTAATTCATTAGATGGCCTGCCTACCCTTCTTTCCATGGGTCCATTGACATTGCATAGAGCATCAGCAATTGCTAATTTGAAATCTTTTAGTGGTAGGTTTATTTCTTTTTCACTGCGTTTCCATAACAACTAACTGTTTACACAACATAGATCCAGAAAATGAAAAAATATTCGCGTGTACCATTTTTTTGAACGTATTTTTATGCGATAAAACCCGAGCATGGCATCTAGCAAATCCACGCTGCCCATGTAACTATTATAGATGAAAATACTTCTGGGGCATTCTATCATATTGTTGGTATTTTCTTTTTTGAAAACCTCTTTTTTTCCCCAGTAGGCTTTGACCCAACGAGTGTCGAGAGAGTTGTCACTGCTTTATTATCAAACCACGAAACTACTGAAATATCTACACCATCTACGCGTGCTATTTTTTATTTGCTGGATATTTTAGAGTTGCATAAAACTTTTTAGGATCCATCTCTAAAGCAAATAATAAAAACCGTTACTTCATATTGTTCTATATATGGTACAAGTACATTTTTGCTGATTAGTACGTCATAATAGGCATATTTAAAGAAAATACTTACCAGAATAGATGCACAACACCTTCCTAAATATGCAAATAATTTTATTAATCAGCTATCTCAATATAAAGTCACTAAAAACCGTATTTCCATGCGCAATTTCTTTGTCAAAAGTGGTTAGTCCGGCCGGCGCGGAGTATAATAACCATAACCTCGCCAAACTATCACAATGAAAACGCTATTTACGTACAGGCGATAAGTGGGAACGTTACATTTACGGGACAATATGCAGCAAGGCAAAATATATCTTTTAAATATGAAATAAAAATATTTGTTTGGTTTGGTTCATATATGGCACGCGATGCAGTAAAGGGTTAATTAACTAGTTGTCTTTTAAAGAAAATTTTAACATTATACAGAGTGGTAATATACATAAGTTGTACATAGGTTTATTTTAATCTCATCCTATACCTTACGTATACTAAATATTATCGCGTATGGCATAATCATAATTATTACGTAATATTGAATTGAAAATTTATGGCAGTATGTTTAAGCATTTTCTGAATTATCATATTTATTTGACATACAGTTTTCTTAATCTTTGACTTTTTTATTTTGTTATTAGAATGAATACATCATAAACTGACAACCTTGGCAGAAACGAGGCGTTTTCGGTGCTTTAATAGCATTGTTGAAGCAGAAAATTAGAAAAAAATGATTTATTTAAATATCTTCATTTACCAAAATTAACTTTGACTGTCATCTGTCAAAATCAATACTTGAACCGACGACAAATACGCACTGTATATGTTCCTACAGGCAAAAGTAATTGATAATGATAATGTTTGGGTTCAGATAATGATATTCATCTTTCGCGTCACTTTCTAAAACTATTTGTCATTTGTCAAATTACTTCAGTGCCTTTCGCGCGAGGTGTCTATTGTATTCCAAGTCAATATTAGATTATTACACGGCTTTATGTGATAAAATATGATTAATACCCTTGTCGGTATCGTCTATTTTGCTTGTTTGCGCAGCAGCAAGAAATTTTGCGACATTATATACCGCGTCTCAGATATTGCTATATATAAATAAGGGCGTTAAGTAAAATTTACTTAATTAATTAAGCTGATCATGTATGTATTTCTTAGGTGTTCGTCTCTCCTATTTTTACTCGAATCCTATCAACGAAAATTGCCTTAATTTTAATTTACAATTAATTAAGTGAATGTTATGCTAATGAATATTCGTGCGGCGCCTCCGCCAATACTTGAAAATTACGTTACCGCAATTCCCGCTTCTGCACTCAGCTCGGATAACTAATGAAATTTTACTTGTACGTAATCAAATTTAATAAAACCTTGATGACAAGCGAAATTGACACCCATCTGTCGATACATGGACAATAAATAATGTTAACTTCCTGAAAAATAATATTTTTTCAGACATTGCGTAGGATCGAGCAAACGAAAAGAACGCTTCACTAATCCTGGTTGCAAAAGGTGGTATATTTCAGAAAAATAGTGAAGAACAAATCCTACATACAAAGGGGCATATACCGGATGAATTCTCACTATGTTTAGTGTGGGGATCTTGGAAACTAGTAGAGATAAAAAGTCTATTGAATGGGGGAAAGAATTACAGTTTTACGACTTCGATTTAATGAGCTTTTTGTTTTCTTGAAAAAAATGCATGGTTAATTACTTACTAAAATTATTTGTTTGGCATTTTGTTTGGTATCTACACTAGCGGCCATAAATGAGGGATCACATACTATCGATAGAATTGCTCTCTCTTCATACTCGGGTTTCGGTAGGGACAACTGCAATAACGGATGTGAGTGCGTTTCTGGAAAGTTTACCAATAATATCCGGATCATTATGTAAATTATATAATCATATTTGTTAGTGTAAAATATAATTTCTTTTAATCTTTTTATGACCTGTATTCAGTATTAATAATTTTCCTGCAAATATTTATTTTAAAGGGTTTTTATTTGCAACCAAAAAAACCGTGTCGGAAGACCAAGGATGACCACTAGACAAGAAGATTTGCGGCTGGAACTGTTATCTAAACGGAATAGATCGTTAACAGCTCCACAGCTTCGAGCAGAATTGAATAAAAATCGTGAAAATCCGGTGTCGCTGACTACCGTAAAAAGACGTTGATCAAATTTGGGATTAAAAGAGCGATTTGCTGTTCGTAAACCATTGCTACGATCACGAAATCATAAAAAACGATTACAATGGGCCAAGGAGCACCAACATTGGGATGTGGAAATGTGGAAGCGAGTTCTGTTGATGGACGAATCTAAACTCCAAGTATTTGGGAGTAATCGCCATGTTTTTGTTCGCAGACTAGTTGGCGAAAGGCTGGTACCAGAATGTGTTATGCCAACAGTTAAACACGATGGAGGTTCAGTTCTTATTTGGGAATCATTGTCTTTTAATGGTGTTGAAGATTTGCATAGAATTAATGGAATTTTAAGGAAAGAAGGATATTTGAAAATTTTAAAGGAACACGTAACTCCGTCCGGAATTAAATTGATAGAAGAAGGTTTTTATTTCCAACAAGATAATGATCCCAAACATAGTGCTTTGTAAAGAGTATGTGAAACAAAAAGAAGAATAAGGATTTCTTGTAAATATGGTTCGGTCCGCACAATCGCCCGATATGTATCCTATCGAGCTGCTGTGGGATGAGCTAGACAGAAAAGTGAGAGAACACTGTCCAAAAATGCAGCCACAGCTGTGGAAATACCTTACAAATGCTCGGAACAATATTCCAGTTGAAACTCTTCAAAATTTGTAAATAAGTTATTATGTGTAAAGGTAGATATTTTGACGAAAATCGCTTAAAATAAAATGTGGCAATTTTTCTTCATAGAACTAATGATATTATTTTGTTTTATGAGGGTATATAGTTTATTTTTATAGCAATTACATTTTTATTCGTATATATATATATATTGTTTTACCAAAAGTGTAACATTGTATTTTACATATAGTGATCCCTCATTTATGGCCGGTAGTGTATGTTGTTATTGATCATGGAAAAAAATATGTAAAGAAAAAAGTAACTATATACTTAATAGTACGCTTTACCGTATCTTTTGTCTAGGTTATTATTGCAGAATTATCAAGTACCGTTGATAATAATATACTAAAGCCCGAATTTCCTATCTGCGAAGTATCCTCAGCTCCTTCTAGGGCTGGAACTAGCCAGTACCGTGAAAAGTTAGGTAGGAAAAGATCTTAAAGAGGGGCTACAGTATTGTAATTCTTGCAAGTTACCGTTAATACTGCAGCATGTGGATTAGAAAATATCATACGTACGTGATATTACAAGATTTAGGATCTCAAGTTATCAGTAACAGAGAAAATCCACAATTACAACCTTGATTTATTGAAAGAATCAATCAATAATGTTTCCCGTTTAATGGTAGCAGCAATAAACCAAATGTCATATTATATATATTGGTTCTTACGAGTGGAGAACGATAAGAATCGTTTACAACTATTCAAGAACCAATAATAAGGAGTGTGAATCAACGCATTTGGAAAAAGAATGTACGAAACTGAGAAAAAGATAAGTGCATATACTTATGAATAGACAATATATAACGTAAAAAATTGTATGTGTAATGTTAATTTTGTTTTGTTTCCTTTCTTATTATTTATGAGGAAGCTCTCCAAAAGCGATTCTGATCCTTGTTAAACGCGTAAATATCTATCCGCTATTTAAATAAAATTTAAATAAAAGTGATGTTTATATGTGTGCATCCCCTTCGTAATCTGAATCGTCCTGAGAATTATTACTTGCAATGTTAGAAGCATCTCTATGTAATTATAAGGTCATACGTTTAATCCAGTTTGTTGCCAGTGTACTGTGTTAAAATATAATAAATTGTTCCATCACCCCAGGTCTTGGTATTTTTATTATTATTATTAAGGCGCTCAACAAAATAAAAGGATATTGTTATAAATCGACAACAATCGACAACAGATATTAATAAAGATACGAAAGATGGTCTGAAGAGCTTGGCTTCTTAATTTCTCACTATTGATAAATGGGATCGTGAGCTGTAATGTAGTCGTACAACCGTTAAAGATACATCAACCTCCAAAATCTGCCACTATGTCGTTGAAATTATTGAAAAAGTACATGTTATGATGTTAAAAGACTGTCATTTGAAAACGTCTAAGATAGTGGAGGCTGTAAATACATCTAAAGAACGCTTGAATAAAGATTTTGTTATGACCTACTAGCTGTCCGTGAGGTGGGTTGGGTGCTGCGACTCTTTAGTGTCGATCAAAAATTAATGCGTATCCACATTCCTTGAGAGTATTTGGGGCGTTTTCGGAAAGACGGGGAAGATTTTATGCGCCGATGTATGACCTCAGATCAGATTCGTATTTATCATTATACGTCTGCTACAAAACAATATAAACAATGGTGGCATAATGAAGGCTGCGGTTCCTCTATTTCCAGATAATGGTTTTCATTTTTTGGAATGCAAAAGTTATTCGTCTTGTCGATTACATACAAAAAAGTCAAACTATCATAGGCACGTAATACGCGAGACCAAAGAATTAATAAAAAGCGTCGTCTTGGTTAGCGAAGAAAACAATAATTTTCCACCAAGACGATGTATGGTCTCACACACATACATGTATGTATGTGTGTGAGACATGCACATTCACACGACCCCCACAGACTTTTCAGTCAACTCCCGCTTTTCTATTTCCCAAGGGTAGATCAGAAAAATGGCAACGACGGCAAAACGGCAAAACTTTATTACAAGAATTGCTAACAATATTTGATGTGTTAGTTAGAAGAAATGTATCTTGAGTTTACATTACGTACATTATTTAATTGGGTTGAACTTTTTTCACGCCAGATCAACGTACTTTTCCAAGTTTCGGAACGAAAGGATAAACTTTGGAGAAAAGTTTTTGAATTTAATTAATAATTAATTCAATGTTACGTTTTTCTTTTTTGCTATTGTTTCCCAATATTTTAAAAGTTTGCCTTTTAAAAAGAGTGTCTTTACGACGTGATTCTACAAAACAGGGTTCGTACATTTAAAAAGGGAAAGTTAATCTTTAAGCTAGCTTTTATTTTATTATTTTGTGCCTTGAAAATAAAATAAAAACAAATATAAGAAAATACACCTATTTCAGTGGGAAAATTTAAAAAAAGATTAAATCTAATGAGATACACTATAACAGGTGGATGGTGATCCAACTTCGATGCAACTATGACATATACCGTGCATTCATTTTACCTCGCTACGAAACTGTACCACATTATATCCGGGTCTAGCTGCCGAATACCGATCAGAATGTAAAGTGGTGAGGCGCGAGTCATTTGAATCACGACTATAACTGACTACTGATCGTACTAGCTGCAGCCCCACCACTAATTTGACTGTAGGCGTATCGATATCGTATTAACGATCATTCGTGGTTTGCATTTAGGAGAGTGTGTTACGGTAAGACCTTTAAATTTAAATATTTTTTTAATTATATTACTTTGATAATGTATACATTGGAAGAAATAATTCAAATGATAACATGGGCTTTGAAAGGTAATTCCTTACGGCGTATCCAGCGCCTTTTCTCTCTAAAGTGCGTAGATCGTCCCTTTCCTGCATTAACAACAATATCATTAGTAGTTAAAAAGGTTAAATCAGAAGGTTGCATTTTGAGATGTAAATGTCATAAAATACGGAGAATAAATAATGATAAAGAAATGCAGGAAGTCACGGTGTGCGCAATGGTCGAAAAAAATTCCAATATTACTATATCTAAAATATCAGAAGAGATAGGTATTAGCGTGAGTAAAGTTCATAAGATATTAAAGAAAAATAAATACACATCCTATAAATACCAAACTCAACAGGAAATTTTTCATGCTGATTAACATCGCAGAATGGAATTTTGTGAAACTGTAATAGAACGTGTAAATGCGAATGAACACTTCATTGAGACTATCGTGTTTACCGATGAATCCACGTTTCCGTTGCACGGTAAACACAATCCGTCGAATCTTCGATATTGGTCTTTTGAAAACGAGTATCGACAATTGAATACGGGGACACAGTATCGTGAAAAATGGAATGTTTGAGCTGGTATTTATGGGAATAACATTATTGGTCCATTCTTTATTGAAGGAAATTTAAATGGGGAAATATATTTGAATCTTCTTCGAAACGACATTATCTCTGCTTTGAGAACTATTAATTCCAATTTAGAGAACGTACGGTTCCGGCATGATGGTTGTCCATCATGCCGGAACTAGATTTGTGAATGAATATTTAAATAATATATTCCCCCAAAGAGTTACATCTAATAGTGGTACAATTCGCTGCCCACCAAGGTCACCAGAGTGAGCACCTAATGACTTTTTTATGGGGTTACATAAAATCAAAGTTATATGGGCATCAAGACGAAGGGGCTAATAATTTGTAAGATGAATTATTGCAAAAATTTTCGGGTTTCCGGTCATAACTCGAGAACGCGACGTCGTAGCGGGTTCCGGTTACGATGCAGTGTCCGAGTGGTCGATTCCGGAAATAATTTTCGCAACTTGGTTTTTTTGCGAATATCTCGATTTTCGGATGTCAATCATTTTCTGCATCAGCAGTGTCCGAGTGGTCGCCTTTATTTTTTTCGAGAACCGGCCCTTGGTTCGCGAGATCAAAATACGCATCCGGCTAAAATCGCATTTGAACGAAAATACCATCCAGCAGTGTCCGATTCCGGTTTCGTTTTTCGGAATCAGCGGGTCCAAATACATAAAGTAGACTCATGAAAACGTCGAAAATCGACACTTCGTTTTTTCCGGTTTTAAAATGCATCGGTTGAGGTTCAAAAAAAGTCGCAAAAATTGTCAAACGACCATAACTTCCACATTTTTTGACCGATCGTCACAAACTTTTCAGCAATGAAAGCACTCTTCACAGGGATTAAAATGAGCACAAGCTCGTCGCTGTAGATCGAACCGTTTGGCCGCAGTGGCAGTTTGAATTTTCGCAAAAATTTTCGGTTTTCCGGTCATAACTCGAGAACGCGACGTCGTAGCAGGTTCCGGTTTGAAGCAGTCGATTCCGGACGTCAATACGCATCCGGCAGTGTCCGCGCCGTCGCCGAGAGGCCCTTGGTTCGCGAGATAGCATCCCGATTTGAACGAAAATCCAAAATTTTCGCGATTTTCGCAACTTGCAAAAGTGTTTTTTGCGTATATCTCGAGAACCGGAAGAGATACGATGCCATATAGGTACATTTTCTGAATTAGCAGATCAAAATACGTAAGACAGGACCCCCGCAATTTTATGTTTTTCATTTTCACCGAATTCAGTTTTTTGCGAATATCTCGAGAACCGACAGAGCTAGCGCATTTCCGTTGCATTTTTCGTGGCGGGTTCGAATACATAAAGTGGAGGTATCAAAGCGTCGAAAATTTTTTTGATTTTTAAATTTTATAATAATAATATATTTTTAATAAATAAATATTTTTCTGTATTTTATATATATATTGACTGTTGTAAAAAATATATGAAATATATTATTATTAAAAAGACAAAAAGAGCTACCTTACCGATGCATATTTCTTTAATAGGTGGCGCCACAAGAATTACAATTTTAAAAAAGATCCGTTCGCTCGGCGACAGACACAGTGCAAATCGATTTGCTTCGCCAGGTAATAACCATGATCTTTTGTGCTTAAGGTTTTTGAAGTAAATCCATTTTTCATCACCAGTCACTATTCGATGTAGAAGTGATTTCTGATCATACCTTTCAAGCAGCATTTCACAGACGATTTTTCGATTTTCTATTTGCCTGTCATTCAATTGATATGGCACCCATTTTACCACCTCGTGGATTTTCTCATTGCCGGTAATCGATCGTTAATCATTTTTTGAGCCACATTTAACGCCTCTGCCTATTGTTTTTGAGTTTGGGTTAGACCTTCATCCAATAACACCTACAGTTTCGTATCGTGAAACTTTTTCGGTCTAGCAAGTATTGCGTGCCGCAAATGCACTTCTTCAGACACGAAACTCGACATTTTCAAAGAGGTATAAATCTAATCTAAATCGGAACTTTCGCAAAATATAATATGTATGGCTTTGAAGCTTGAAATCAAAAGAATAAAATGATATGCGTGTCAAATCATAACACTGCATACTTAAACCTAGCGACATCTGTTAGAAAAGCCGGTAATGATTGTCCAGTACACCTGGTAAACATGACGAAAAATAGTTTTGTTTCTTTTTATCAATAAATATTTACATACATATGGTATTTATACAAACGACATTATCTAATACTATAATTTCAAGTAGGTATCTAGTTATACAATTTCGGGCAATGCATGTAAAACGAAAAATTATTAAGTGCGAAACTTAACACGATATGCATCGAAATGTACGAATTTTGTTGCATTTAATGTGCTTGATAAGTGAACAATGTAATTAATTCCTCTCATACATTTTATATCATAATATATATATGTATATGGAGCGGGAGATAGTGAGAGAAATTTATTACATAAATGTACATATATTCTATTATTAATCGCAATTATTAACGTCATCGTTAATTCATCTAAAATTGTCATATTTATATTGCTTTTACTGGATGAATGACAGCATTTCAATTTTAGACTAAATAGGAATGATATTATGCACTCAAAAAGGATCAAAGACTTGCGGTGTATGAAAATTTCTATAGAATTTAATTACTGTCATGAAAATTTGATAAAACGTGAAGAGTGTTACATTATAAAGATGGTTAATTACTTAAATAATTTCATAATATATTATAATAGGTACTTGACTTAAACAGAACGTAAAAAGTAATTAATAATGAAAATAATAATATAAGGTTTTTCCAATAGGGATGATATGATTTTGAAGTGACATTTTGGCCATTTGTAATATGTCATGATTGTCATTTGTTTTTCATTGTATTCAGTAGTGTTTACAATTTCATCATAGAGAGATATACGCAAGAACAACGTTTACAAATTATTCAGTTTTATTATCAAAATAATCGTTCTCCAATTGCAACTTTTCGTGCGCTTTTGCCATTTTATGGTCGTAATAATCGATCAAGTGTGCTCGCTATTTGTCGAATTGTTAAAAATTTTGAGGTTATATTTTCTTTACATAATTTTCAAGTGCCAATAAGACAAAGAACCGCTCGAAGTAATGCAAATATTGCTGCCGTTCAAACAAGTGTTACTGAAGACCGTAATTTGTCGATTCCAAGACGTTCTCAACAATTGCGACTGTCTCAAACCACAACCTGGCGGATTTTGAGAAAGGATTTGGGTTTGCATCCCTATAGAATTGTTCTCACTCAAGAACTGAAGCCATTGGACCACCGTAAACGTCGTGAATTTGCTGATTTTGCCTTGGAACAACTTGAAAACGATAACGATTTTTTTAAAAAAATCATCTTCTCTGATGAGGCTCACTTTCATCTGGATGGTGTGGTAAATAAACAAAGCTATCGATTCTGGTGCGAAGAAAATCCGCAAATTATTTATGAAAAACCATTACATTCACCTAAATTGACAGTTTGGTGAGGTTTTTGGTATGGTGGAATCATCGGTTCGTACTTCTTTCAAAATGAAGCTGGTAACACCGTTACTGTCCATGGAGAGCGGTATAGATTGATGATAACCAACTTTTTATGGCCGACATTGGAAGAAGTTGCTCTTGACAACATTTGTTTCCAACATGACGGGGCTATGTGCCACACAGCAAATGTAACAATAGAATTATTGCGAGAAAAGATTGGAGATTCGATTATTTCAAGAAATTGTGATATTGAATGGTCTCCAAGAAGTCGTGATTTAACACCATTAGACTATTTCTTGTGGGGTTATTTGAAGTCATTGGTCTATCGAAATAAACCAGACTCTCTTCAAGCTTTACAAGTCAATATTGAACGTGCCATTAATGACATACCACTAGATTTAGTGGAAAAAGTGCTCGAAAATTGGGTTCATCGAATTCGTTCCTGCAGAAGAAGTCGTGTAGGCCATTTGAATGACGTTTTATTTAGAACTTAATTGTATCGATTGTACTTCACATTAAATAAAAAACTTTTGAATTTTCTTAACAATAAGTGTGCTTTTTTTTAAAGAAATCATATCACTCTTATTGGAAAACCTTGTAGTTGTTATTATTATGTCCACTTCTTTTGAATGCAAAATATTGGGTCTGGGAAAAGTTCGTGGCGTTTTTCCCGATAGATGGCATTGGTTGCCGATATCTAAAGAACAACAAGTCACAGCGACACCACCGACGGCTCGTTTTTTAGATGACCTTCCGAACGTTAGTTTGAGCGTAGAAACATTGTAATCGGTGCAGTGGTTGGAAAGTTATTCGCACTTGAAAATGGAGAAGAATAATGAGAAATTTCGCTATATTCTGCAATATTATTATGATAAGGGGAAGAATGCTGCGCAGGCTTGTGATAAAATTTGTGCTGTGTACGGTGAAGGTACTTTATCGAAATCTGTTGCGCGGAAATGGTTCGCTCGCTTTCGTTCTGGAAATTTCAATGTGAAAGATGAGTCACGCTCCGGTCGTCCAATCACTGAAAAATCTGATGAAATTCTTGAAAAAGTCCAACAAGATAAGCATATCAGCAGTGTCGATATTGGCATGGAGCTAGGCATTGACCACAAAACTGTTTTGAACCATTTACACAAAGCTGGTTACAAAAAAAAGCTTGACGTATGGGTTCCTCATGAGTTGAGCGTGAAAAACATGATGGACCGAATTAACATCTGCGATGCGCTGCTGAAACGGAATGAAATCGAGCCGTTTCTGAAACGTTTAATAACCGGAGATGAAAAATGGATTACGTACGATAATCGGAAGCGTAAAAGATCGTGGATAAAGGATGGTGAGCCGTCACAAGCGTTCGCTAAGCCAACATTGACGCCAAAAAAAGTGATGCTGTGTGTATGGTGGGACTGGAGGGGAATCGTCCACTGAGCTACTTCCAACTGGTCAGACGATTGATTCTCAACTCTACTGTGCACAACTAGAGAGATTACGCCAGGCGATTGAAAGAAAACGGCCCGAATTGATTAATAGGAAAGGTGTTGTCTTCCATCATGACAACGCCCGACCACACACTTCTTTGATGACCCGTCAAAAATTGAGAGAGTTTGGTTGGGAAGTTTTGATGCACCCACCTTACAGTCCGGATATAGCACCCTCTGTTGGTTTCAAAAGAAGCCTGTGAAAACTACTTGATTCAGTTTTTCGACCAGAAACCACAGAAGTTTTTCACCGATGGGATCATGGATCTACCAAAAAAATGGCGAAACATTGTCGATAATAATGGAGCATATTCGGTTTAAATGAATTCGTCCACGCGCCATGCGGGGACCAGTTGAATTTTACTGAAAAAACGCCACGAACTTTTTCCCAGACCCAATATAAAGAAAATGTAAATTGCAGTAGGTAAGTATGTAGTAAGTCATAAAAATGCGAAAAAAATTGATAATAATTTGTATCAAATATTTTCTGTTAATTAATTAATTAAAGATATTAATAGTCATAGTCATAGTTATTTATTTAATTTTCAGTGGACTAACAATACAATCATTTAAATTCTAAAGTCTGTACACGAAAATAAGTCAAAAGAAGTAACAAAGCATTCCTAGATCTAGTGTACCATTAAATAGTTGTAATATTCCTCTAATGAGTATGGCTCTATATTGCAAAGTAATATAATTTATTGCCCAACCGGTCAAACCCAGATACAAGACAATGTAAAAATGAATATAACACAAATTAATTAGATTCGATAAATAAATAATAGAAACAAAATGGACATGCCTATCTACTAAAAATAATAAAAAACTACAAAAAAATTAGAGAATTTTTTCTTCGGCGTTGGATGAACGAATGTAGAAAATTGTCTAGGGGCCATTCATGGAATATTAATAATAATGATAATAATATTTTATTAATAAAGTTAGCCATTTACATGGATGTGAAGCGTCATAAAAAAAACATAGTACGTAAGTAATAATATTACAAAAGTGTTAAATTGTCAAAAATAAAACATAAAAAATACAAATAAACTTCAATTAATAAAATATAAATTAAGAAAAAACTAATTGCAGAAAGTACGTTAGGACTGATAAATCTATGGTCTAGTACTATTGTTCTAGTACGCTACCTTGCAGTGTCGAGGAGGATATATATTTGGGGAATATGGCGGGTGGAGTAGGACCTCCCATTTGAGCTTTTTTAAGTAGGTTTTAACTGGTTTGGCAACTTGAGGCCGAGCGTTGTCATGCTGTAGAATTACTTTTTCGTGCCTCTGCTCGCATTGTGGCCGCTTTTCGTGCAGTGCTCGGCTCAATCGCATCGATTGAGTTCGATACCGTTCCCCAGTGATGGTTTCGTTCGGTTTCAACAGCTCATAATAAATAACACCGCCCTGGTCCCACCAAATACACAGCAAAACCTTCGCAGCGTGAATATTCGGCCGAACCGACGACTTAGAAGCATGACCGGGCAGTCCTCTTGATTTTGTTCTCTTTGGGTTGCTGTAATGAATTCATTTTTCATCACCCGTAACGATGCGATGAAGAAAACCCTTTCTTTTTTGTCGCTGGAGCAGTTGTTCACAGGCGAAAAAAACGACACTCAACGTCTCTTGGCTTCAAATCATAAAGAACCCAAGTTTCTTGTGTTTGAATCATTCCCAACGCACGTAATTGCTGGGAAATGGCTTGGCGGGTAACACCTAATGCTGAAGCAAGCTCTTTTTATGTTTGGCACGAATCCGCATCTAGTAATGCCTCCAATTCAGCGTCTTCGAAGGTTTTTAGTCTTCCTTCACGCGAACGGTCGTCAACATCGAAATCGCCGTCTTTGAAGCGACGGAACAAATCACGCCACGTTGTTTCACTTAGAGCAGCATCTCCGTAAATTCGGCCGAACCGACGACGTAGAAGCATGACCGGGCAGTCCTCATGATTTTGTTCTCTTTGGGTTGTTGTAATGAATTCATTTTTCATCATCCGTAACGATGCGATGAAGAAAACCCTTCCTTTTTTGCCGCTGGAGCAGTTGTTTACGGGCGAAAAAAAATACACTCAATGTCTCTTGGCTTCAAATCATAAGGAATCCAAGTTCCTTGTTTCTGAATCATTCCCAACGCATGCAATCGCTGGGAAATGGCTTGGCGGGTAACACCTAATGCTGAAGCAAGCTCTTTTTATGTTTGGCACGGATCCGCATCTAGTAATGCCTCCAATTCAGCGTCTTCGAGGGTTTTTGGTTTTCCTTCACGTGAACGGTCGTCGACATCGAAATCACCGTCTTTGAAGCGACGGAACAAATCACGCCACGTTGTTTCACTTAGAGCAGCATCTCCGTAAATTTTTTGGAGTTCTCGATGCGCTTCAGCCGCCGTTTTCTTCGAATGAAAGAAGAAACGCAACACTTCCCGCAAATGACGATTATTTGGCACAAAATCAGACATTTTCACACAACCAAAAGTATATGACGCAAAAACAAAATCACTAATGTGTCAAAGCGGTTTGTTTACCAATTGTCTAAGCTTGGTTCACGACGTTTCGGTTATGTCACAATCGATCAGCACTTATTACTGAAGCCATCTCTTTAAAAACAGCGAGAACTTAGTTGCGCACCTAATACATATATTAGGTATTCTTTTTTTTTTAAACGGGAATCATCAGCCCGTATTGACGGCCGGGTCTCAACATTGACATGGTGGTGCTAGGCGTGAATGTTGTGGCGCTCCGAAGACCGTAGTTATTTTTGTGACGCGCCGTAACAACACAAACAATTCTAACTTGTTTCCACAATTTCGGAAAGGCAGATGTATTAATGATTTTCAGCAAAGGAGCTGCAAGATTTCGAACAATTTTAATCAGAAACCTAGGGATTAAATCGTCAGATGTATATTTATTCGGAAAAGACAATATTCACCAACTCGGAATCGGATATTAGAAAAATCCAAGATGAGGAGAACCCCATATGAGAAAACTTTGGAGTGTATAAAGATTAAATTGGTAATTCGACGAAGACAAACTATAAAAACATTGAAGAAGAAATTAAAGAGGAAATAGACGAAATTGAACGTGCTAACGTTCCTTTGCTAACGAACAAGGATTTATACATATAGACAAAATAATCTCTTTAAAAGTAGGAAAGAATTTTAAAATCTTTTAGAAATCAATCACAGGAGTCAGTTGATTTGTTGTTTCTTCATTGATTAGGACGGCGCCTAAATGACTTCAGCGATATATAAATTTAATCAACACTCTATTTCCACCAAAAAATAAAAATTCATGTGTCTCTCTCTGTGTGTGTGTATATGTATATATATATATATATATATATATATATATATATATATATATGAAACTCTCTTGAAAAACATAAATTGGACATTCTTCCTTCTGTCAAAAATCGTGAATGAAGCGGAAGAGGGTGATTTATTCCGTTTCATTTATTTTTACTACTCCGTTTTTGCCCAGAAGTGTTATATAACGAATTCTTTTTTATATATGCGCCGCTTCTCAGTCCAACAAGGTTAATGCGTCTTATACAATGCATATTAAAAACTATTGTACAACTAAAGTTATATTAATGTTGTTACTGATTTTCTTAAAGGTAAATGTTCACCATTAAACTGACAAGAAGCAATTCTAACAAACTTCGTTAATGTAATTTATAATTGCTTGTAAACACTGAACGGTAAAACTTAGATAATACGGAATAATCGTTTCATGCAATGCATATCTATTATCTTAACTTGTAAAAGTAATCAACATTATCTAATATTAACTGTAATCTCCGTAGAATTTCTTAAGTACCTTGCTATCGAAAATTAGAGTTGTACTTTAAGACAATGTACAAGCACATATTTTTTTGTTTAAGTACCTTAATTTACTTGGTTGTTTGGACAAAACTAATCGGTTAGGAAAACTCTCGTATGAAGGTGATGATTTTGCAATACATCCGCTTCTTTAGCTATCATTTTAAACTAAATATAGTAGGCAAATTTTGACTCTCACATTGAAAGGCGTAAGAAACTTACATATTGATGGATGTGGTTATTAAATCGGCTAAATATGTTAAATAATGTTAAAAGTTGCTAATTTCCACCAAACAAATCTCCTCGTAGTAATTTACAGAGTGTGGAAATTGGGTGGGCGCTTCATTAGACATGCGGTGAAACGTAGAAGCGTTATTGAGGGCGCCCCATAACACCGAGATAATGTTCAGCATTGACTGTTTGACCAGTTGGTACAAACTCTTTGTGCACTATTTCTTTCGAATCATAAAAACGAATCAACATCGTCTTCAGTTTTGACCTCTCCAAACCACTTTTTTCGATCTTCCTTCGCTTAGATGCTTCTATTCAATCCTTTGACGCTTGGTCTCTGGATCATATTGGAAACACCATGTCCTATCACCAGTTACAATAGAATACCTGAAGTTTTCGTCTTTTTTGAGTTTTTAATCAAGTCCGTACAATGTTGAATTAGGTTAGCTTGTGTAGCACAAACTGGCACGAACCTTTCTCAGTCCCACATGCTGTATCGAATACGCGCCAAAGACACCTAGATAATATATAGCATTGACACTTTGGCTAGTTGGTACAAACTCTTTGTGCACTATTCCTTTCGAATCATAAAAACGAATCATCATTGTCTTCACTTTTGACTTCTCCAAACGACTTTTTTTCGGTAATCTTTCGCTTGGATGCTTCCATTCAGAGCTTTGACGCTTGGTCTCCGAAATATATTGAAAACACCACTCATCGCCAGTTGCAATAGAATACCTGAAGTTTTTGCCCTTTTTGAGCCTTTAATCAAGTCCGTACAATGTTGAATTCAGTTAGCTTGTGTTGTACAAACTTTGCACAAATCTTCTTCAGTCCCAAATGCTGTGTCAAAATGCGATGAATTGAATCTTTGTAAATATTTAATTCCATTCCTACGTATCGCAATGAGAATTTTGCCTCATTTCTGATAAATTCACGCACAAGTTCGATGTTACTTTCCGTAACCACAGATTTTTCTTGCATCAGGATGTTCGTCTTCATTTATGTCCGTATGACCGTTTTTAAATAGTTTTTACCATTCATACACTCTCTTACGTGATAAATACGTTTCATTATATACTTGTTTCATTAAATTAAACGTTTCAGTAAACGCTTTACCGAGTTTAAAACAGTAGTTGACCTTTGCTCTTTGTTCGAAATTAATTTTTCGATCAATGCCAAATACACACTGTTACTTTATGCAAATGTCATGATATTTTGACATAACATTAATGGAAGCTCTATCTTACTGACTCATATTTTTTTAAATAGATGGCGTCACTAAGAATTACTATTTTAATAAAGTTCCGTTTTCTCTGCGACAGACTGTGTATTATCTATGAGGTTATAAATCATAGATCATGCTCTAAGTTTTGTTTATATATCAAATACAGACCAACCTACATAAATTCGGCAGATATATTTTCATGTACATCGTAAACTTTTTATGATATCTTCTGCACATACATATTAAATTACAATGTCTTTTTTTTCTATTTAGCCAGAGCTGGCTTTTAACGACATAGTACATGTTTATAATATTGTTTGTAAGAAAAAGTTTTTGACATAATTGGACGTTAAAATGTCGACGGAGCATTGTACCATGTTATACGTGCATCTTAATTTTATGTTGTCACGTGTACTTCAAAGAAAACTTCAACGGCTTCGTCATACTACTTAAATATTCCAGTTTTCGTTATTTAGTTTTTCAAAAAGAGGATAAGTTACATGAGAGGGCTTTGCATAATAGCGGTGAAAGAAAAAGTAACGTGACCTGAAAGCGTAGAAAATCACCTGCATGAAAAGATCTTTTTTTCACAAAGAGGTGGTTAAAATTTGGGTAATTTTATGGAACATTTAGGTCAAAGGTGCGAAAAATAATATCGGAGCGCAAGTTGTTTTTTCATAAATACTTTTTTATACTGAGTTTTGTAACAAAGCGACAGAGCAAATAGCTAATTGCTCAATAAATGAAGTGAAAATTTGGAATTACGTAAATGCATACAATTTAATTTTAAATTTTTTTGAATAGGCTGGAGTAGCCTTTTTTAACTAAAAACAGGCATTGTGGATGTTGTTAAATAGCAGTTATATACAGGTGTATACAAATGAAAATACAATGAATACAATGATACGATGCACGCTATTAAAATAATGTACTACAGTGGCGTACTACGAGTAATAATAATTTTGCTTACACATAAATAAAAATAACAATTATACACACATGTTGCTCCGCATTTTCAATTCAATATTATGTAATAATTGTGATTATGTGATGACACTATATACACTTATATACCAGGTGTACCGGAGAGTAATTACCGGTTTTTCTAACAGATGTCGCTAGGCTCAAGTATGCATTGTTATGATTCGACGCATATGTCATTTTATTCTACTGACATCAAGCTTCGAAGCCATGCATTGTTTTATTTTGTGAAAGCACCACTGTCATAGATTTATACCTCTTTGAACATGTCGAGTTTGTGCCTGAAAAAGTGCATTTGTGGCACGCATTACTTTTCTTATTTAATCAAAGAAAAAAGCCTCTGAAAGTCATCGTTTGCTGGTAGAAACTTACGATGAACATGCTCGAACCAGAAAAACATGTGAGGCGTGATTTCGACAATTCAAAAGTGGTGATTTCGATGTGCAAGACAAAAAACGTTCTGGTAGACCGAAAAAGTTTGAAGATGCTAAACTGCAGGTGCTATTGGACGAAGACCCAATCCAAACTCAAAAACAATTGGCAGAAGTGTTAAATATCGTCTAAGAAACGATTAGTGATCGATTACCAGCAATGGGAAGAATGGAAAATCGAAAAACCGTCTGTGAAATGCTGCTTCAAAAGTATGATCGGAAGCCATTTCTGCAAAATATGACTATCACCTGGCGAGGCTCTTTTCTCAAAAAAACTTATATCATGGACACGCAACTTTTTTGCGTAGAGCTAATTTGGATTTAAATTTTCTATCACTTGCTATTTTACGTATCTAAGTGACGGGCGTTGAAGAATGGATTTGGTTCGATAACCCTAAGTGTAAAAAAATATGACTATCACCTGGCGAGGCTCTTTTCTCAAAAAAACTTATATCATGGACACGCAACTTTTTTCCGCGTAGAGCTAATTTGGATTTAAATTTTCTATCACTTGCTATTTTACAATATTTGCTAAGTCCGCCATTCAAAAATACGTTTTCTTTTTTCAGGACAGTTTCCTTCCTATTATTTTCGAAACTTTTCTCAAAGGTGTTCAAAACCACTACTTCCTTGGTTCAGTACCTTTGTTGATTTGTTTGCGTACGAAGTTTTTCACTAGTATTATGATCTTTAATTTTTCACTAAACTACATCGTCTTTCTCTAGTACAAAAGTACTGTCGTAGTGATCACTTCTGTTTAATGTAATGGTTTTCTATCACGACTGTCCCTGACGGAAATTAAAGAATATAAAAAGCAACTTCCAACAGAACTAGGCCACACGGGCGTATTTCGCACCTGAAAGATGCCTTCCCAGCGTGCGTAATCTCGCGTTTCGTGTGTGTGATTTGGCCTGGCCCGCCAGATCTTCTGATTTGACTGCCTTGGACTTCTTATTTTGGGGATATTTGAAGTCGTTTGTGTACACGAGTAAGCCCCGCGACTTGGAGGAATTAAAGAACAACATTAGAGCCGAAATTGACAACGTGACACCTCAAATGCTGGGCACAGTTACACAAAATGTAATCAATAAAGCCCAAATTTGCATGAAGGCTGGTGGCCGCCATTCACAATTAATTGCTTATTGAGCATAATATGTCCTCGTTGCATTTCAGGACAGAACTTTGTGGTAGAATGTTGCGTGGCTTACTCGGTAACAGTGTTGACTGTCCTTCACTACTGCACCGTTTGTGTTTTTTAGTGCCCCGTCTGGAATCTTGGTGCAATGTGTTCTTTGTGACGCCAAACGCGCGGACTAATGCTCTAAGGAGGACAACGTCTATGTTTTGAGCAGATGTTAAACAGTACCAACGAATTTGTTGATTTGTTTGCGTAGCATGCATACTATATATGTATTTTTAATAATATTTGTTTCAGTTGCTTTACTTTTATACATTACTTTGATTTAGCATTTATTTTTATTATATCTATTGCACACATGTCCAAACTCAGTTTTATAATTTTGCATTTTCCAGTTATTGGGCTACTAGCCTGTTGGAAATAAAGGTCATTATTATTATTATTATTATTTAAACAAAATTTATAAGTGCAAATAAATATAATCAGTTAAGAACCAAATGAGTTTTCACTTTAAACAAAAGTTATAGCGTAAGAAAGTCTGAAATGATGCCTTTTGCCCCACCCTGTACTTGTCTTTTTATGTACTGTAATGATAGATATAAAAACAACCATACTCAGATGTATTAGACACCCCAGGTAAAAACCCTTATTCTCGGTATTATCCAAGTCTTGACGGAAATTAACCGAAACATAGTTAATGGTATATATACAGAAATGCGTTTTTGAATACCCTAGTTAATCCCCTATTGAAAAGAATAGGTGGAAAGGGAAAATTGTGAATTTTAGAAATTTAGTGTCATTCTAGCAGTGTGTGAGCAACGTGCGTTTGTGAGTTTGTGGTAGAGATCAATTAGATTATTCTATTTTTTTATGTTGTGTCAGTTATTTGTTGAAGAAAAATGCCTAAAACACGCGAGTTGTCGGTAGGGGAACGCGCTCAAATAGTGCTACTGCATTCCCAGAAGTTATCAATAGCTGCAATTGGAAAATAAAAATGTTCGCGATGTGCAGTCCGTACAACCATTAGTCGCTATCAGGAGAGTGGGTCGTTTGTTAACAGAGCAAAAAGTGGCCTTGTACCTCGATTAGAGAAGACAGAATTTTACAAAGACTGGCTCTCAGTGATAGGAAAAAATCGTCGAAACAGCTCGCCAGTGAGCTGAAACAGCGTAATCGCGTAACAGTTTCTGCGCAAACAGTGAGAAGTTGTTTACGAGGGTGTAAAGCGCGACGTAAACCACTTTTAACTGACACTCATAAAAAGAAGCGGTATTTATGGGCCAAACAACATGAAAATTGGACAATCGAGAAGTGGTCGAAGATTCTTTGGTCTGATGAATCGAATATCGAGGTATGTAAGTACATCTTCATGACTAATATTCTTATCGTTGTATGCAACTCAGTCTATATGTAACATTAAACAAAATTAATCCTGTCTAAGTGCTAACTTTCTTCTTTTGCCTGGCAGCTTTGGAGACTACCTGGGACGCTATACGTTCGGCGTAGGCAAGGCGAAGCTTATAAACCACAATGTATCATTCCCACAGTAAAATTTGAAGATGGTAGTATCATGGTTTGGGGTTGTATGTCTGCATACGGTGTTGGAGAAGTGTACCTGTGCGATGGACGAATGAATAGCCAACGCTATTTAGCCATATTGGAGGAAGTATTAGAACCGTCTGTGCTAAAAATATTCGATCAGGATATTCCACAATACATTTTTCAGCAAGATAATGCGCTCTGCTACAAATCGGGAGCTGTAATGCGTTGGTTCGAGGAAAACACAGTGGAGGTATAGGATTGGCCGCCACAAAGTCCAGATTTGTCGCCCATTGAAAATTTGTGGCGTATCTTAAAAACTAAGATCACGGAACATAAATGCCTGTCAAAAGCAGAATTATCAACAAAAATTCGCGAAATATGGGCTGCAATACCACCGGCAGAGTGTTACAATTTAGTAGCAAGTATGCCTCGACGAGTGCGAGCTGTCATTAAGGCCAAGGGCGGAGCGACAAAATATTAATAAATTGTACTATATTACTAAATAACACTTTGTACATAATTTTCACAACAGTTTTATTTTCCTCACCTCTCTTTTGACTAAACTATATAAACTATATATGTATGTATGTATAAAAATTCGTAAGGTGTCTAATACATTTGAGCATGGTTGTATATTTTACAAGATACATAAATGCCGTCCACTATGCTTGGCATTGTTCGAATGGTTTCATTTCCGAGAGAGCTTATATTTTCCAAGTAATAAAATCGAAGGATATTTTCTTATGAAAACTGGAAAAAAGGTATTATTTTCGCAGCATAATCATTGATTATGCTACCTAATTTGATTCATTATATTTTATATGCTTCTGTATTTTTTGCGAAGAATTTTCTTACTTAAATTATTACGTTGTTGACATGGATGAAAGAAATAAAATTACATAATTATACAATAATAGGTTTATAAATAAGACACATTCCCTTCTTAGTGGATTTCGCGAAAGTAAATGGATTGTGATAGATGATTATTAATTAACCCAAAATTAGTCCTCTGCTTTTTTCCACGGATAATTACTTCCAGAAAGTGCTATCTTAAACACTCGCTTTGAGCGACGTCTCGACGATTTTTTTTCTGGCACTTTCCTTTCCATTTAATCCTAGGAATCTGTCGAAAGTAAGCGAAGAGATCGCTATACTTTCGTGTCGCCCACTAACGCGACGAAACTCTTTTTTATTCAGTTCCCGCAAACGACACCTATTGTGCCTGAGATAAATACGCCTTCGGCAGAGGAATGACAATATTTGCATTCAGATTGTCTCACTTCTTGGATTATTTTAAGTACCGAACTTACTCGGATGTTCGCTTATTAAATTTTCTTTACACCATTCACTCCCGTTTTTAATAATGGCTAATTATTTTTTCTTTGTTCAAAGAATGCAAGTGTTTTGAAATAAAGGCTTTTCTTCAATTCTAATCATTAGTGTGTAGGTAATATTACTCATATTAAGATATGAAACACGTAAGGTAAAGTACATTAAAAATTGATTTTTAAATTTTAGCGTTGAAGAAAAATAAAATAAGCACTGCTTTCCCTCTTAGGGGAAGCACAGGTTAATATCAACGTCAGAAATACTATACATACACAAAATGCGAGTTAAAGGTTATCGACAAATTATAATGTAATTACTGAAAATAATTTATTGTAGAAACAAAACAAATACTACGACTTATAACAGCTTTTCCAATAGGGACATAACAATTTTGTCTTCTAATACGAACGCACACTTGAACGTTTTTCATGATCTGTCTGCGTCAAAACGTCAGTCAAGGTTAACATTTTTATCATGGTGAAGTTCACGAACGAGAAACGTTTGGAAATTATTAAAAAATACTACTGCGATTCTGGGCAGGAGGTTGAAACTTTTAGAGAGCTTACTCCAATTTTCGGTTGTAATAATCGTCCCACCAGACAGGCTGTGCGTGTTATAGTGGATAAATTCGAGTCAAAATATTCATAATTGGATGTTCCTGTGTCAGTCAGACAACGTACCGGTAGAAGTACCGAAGATATCGCAACCATAAGTGCTTCAGTTCAAAATGAGCCAACTTAGTCGAATCCGCACCGTTCACAGGAATTGGGAATCTCTCAAACCACATTTTGGCGAATTTTTCGTAAGATCTTGCTTACATCCTTACAAGATCAAATTAACTCAAGAACGATTCTCTCATTGTTCTCTGTTAAAGTTTTTAAGAAAATCTTGAATTTCATCGAAAAATCGTCTTTTAAATAATTTGTTCTTGTAGAAAAAAGCATGCACTATTCGCCGTACAAACTGTTTAATTTCTTCATTATACGAGGCAATACCACCAGTATGATCGACAAGTTTAGCGGTAGCTATGCCATCTCATCATACTCCTTTAGGGTCTGATATAACTTCCACTTTCACGGGAATTGAGAATTCACACAAACCAGATTTTGGTGAATTTTGCTATCTTGGCTTACATCCTTACAAGATACTCAAGAACTGAAGTCTCTTGATCATTTGAAGCTCCGAAACTTCTCCGATTGGGCTCTGCTAAAGTTCGAAGCAGATCCTGAATTTCATCGAATAATCATCACCAGCGATGAAGCTCATTTTTGGCTTAACGGCTTTGTTAATAAGCAAAATATCCATTAGTGGACAGCAACAAACCTACATGTGCTTCAAGAGACTCCATTATAACTACAAAGAGTGACCATGTGGTGTGGATTTCATGCCGGAGGTTTGATTGAACCATATTTTTTCGTCCATGAAAGTTATTGACACATGGTCAATGGAGTTCGCTATCGTGACATGTTGGAAGACCCTTTTTTAGCTTAATCACTAAGGTTGATATATAACCCCCTTCCACATTAACTTTTGTAATTCTGTATACGCATTTCGACAACTAAGTTGTCATCATCAGCAGACAATTGCAAAGTGTCACACCTGGTAAAAC
Organism: Dermolepida albohirtum; assembly: GCA_031893035.1. Classification (NCBI taxonomy): domain Eukaryota; kingdom Metazoa; phylum Arthropoda; class Insecta; order Coleoptera; family Scarabaeidae; genus Dermolepida; species Dermolepida albohirtum. The sequence continues at coordinate 440,184 of JAVIWB010003834.1, read as the reverse complement.
ACTGGTACGCGATCTACACCGCTAAGAACCAAGATGTACGGAGTTTGTTTTCGTACAGGTATTTTTCGCCGTGTTTTACCAGGTGCGACACTTTGCAATTGTCTGCTGATGATGACAACTTAGTTGTCTAAATGCGTATACAGAATTACAAAAGTTAATGTGGAAAGGGGCTATATATCAACCTTAGTGAATAAGTTAATCAACCACAGGCTCTATCAAATTCAACCCTTTTGAGGTAGAATTGAATGGACTTGACATGAGTGATATGTGAAGATGGTGCCATAAGTCACACAGCTGATCAAACAATTGATCTATTGAAGGGAAAGTTCGGTAACCGTGTAATCTCAAGAAAAGGTCCGGACCAGTGTCCATCTCGCTCATGCTATTTAACGCCGTTTGATTTCTGTTAATGGGGTTGCATTAAGTCGTGGGTTGATGCCACCAAGTCTACAACGTTAGAGGAGATTAGGGACAATATAGAACGCGAAATTGTCAACGTTTTGGCCGATATGTGTGAAAAAGTGGTGGAAAATTGGATTCAAAGAAAAATCGCTGCAAACGTATTCACAGTGGTCATATGAACGAAATAGAATTCCATAGTTAAATGTAACATGTGTACTGCACTTGCAATAAATTTCAACCCAATATCTAAATTATTCTGTTATTTAAATATAAAATTGTTATGTCCTTAGTGAAAAACGCGATATAATATTGGTAAATACTTTATTACATTGTATGTTCTATAGGAATTTTCTATGCTTTATTTTATTTTAATTTTTAGTTATATTTAAGTACGTATGTGTCAAGAAAAATAAATGCCAACTACTAACTTGCAGCAGATATCGAAGATATACGAGTATATGTATGTGGAAAGATGGCATAAAAATTAATGAGAACCATATACTATATTAGGTGGGCAACTAAGTTCTCGCTGTTTTTTTGATGAAAATGCAACTTTATTGTGAAAAAATGTTTACAAATGAATCATTCAAAATATTGCCCATCGCTAGCGACAACTTTTTCCCATCTTTCTGGCCGCTTTTCGCGCAGTGCTTGACTCAATCGCATCAATTGAGTTCGATACCGTTCCCCAGTGATGGTTTCGTTGGGTTTCAACAGCTCATAATAAATAACACCGCCCTGGTCCCACCAAATACACAACAAAATCTTCGCAGCGTGAATACTCGCCAGAACCGACGACATAAAAGGATGACCGGGCAGTCCTCATGATTTTGTTCTCTTTTGGGTTGCTGTAATGAATCCATTTTTCATCACCCGCAACGATGCGATGAAGGAAATACTTCCTTTTTTGCCGCTGGAGCAGATGTTCACAGGCGAAAAAACGACGCTCGACGTCTCTTGGCTTCAAATCATAAGGAACCCAAGTTCCTTCTTTTTGAATCATTCCCAACGCATGCAATCGCTGGGAAATTGCCTGGCGGGTCACTCCTAATGCTGAAGTAAGCTCTTTTTGCATTTGGCACGGATCCTCATCGAACAATGACTCCTATTCAGCGTCTTCGAAGGTTTTTGGTCTTCCTTCACGCCAACGGTCGTCAACATCGAAATCACCGTCTTTGAAGCGACGGAATAAATCACGCCACGTTGTTTTACTTAAGAGTAGCATCTCCGTAAACTTTTTGGAGTTCTCGATGCGCTTCAGCAGCCGTTTTCTTCGAATGAAAGAAGAAAAGCAACACTTCCCGCAAATGATGATTATTTGGGGCAAAATTAGACATTTTCACACAAGCAAAAGTATATGACCCAAAAACAAAATCACTAATGTGTCAAAGCGGTTTGTTTACCATATGTCTAAGCTTGGTTCATGACGATTTGGTTATGTCACAATCGACCAGCACTTTCTACAGGAGCCATCTCTTGAAAAACAGCGAGAACTTAGTTGCGCACCTAATACCAGAAAGAATTGTAGATGTTGGAAAAACCAAAATTAGACACAGTAAATATTAACTGAAAAGTTCTAGACGTCATTTACTTAAATAAGCTTATTTATTTAGATTCTTTTCATTTAGTATTAAAAAATAATATTATACCAGCAGATCTCCCTAGCAAAATAGGTAGGGGCGATAGTACATAATTAAAAGATTCGTAATCTGTATAAATACATATTTTGAAGACATAATATCATACTTATATAAAAAATATTCATTCAACAAGTATGGTTTTAACGTTTTGATACACAGATACATAAGTATGTTTGAGCAGTATTTAAACAGAATACTTTAACTTTTAATTGCGCTAAAATTAGTGATTTATACGCCATTGTAATGCATATAAAAACGTAAGATATTCGTTGTAGAGTTTCTGGGCAATCTATCTAACTCTACTTGAGTTTCACCCTAATCTTTAACCGAGTTAACCACAAGCTGATCTGTATAGTATATCTCGTTCCGGACGGTATAGCCGATGAAAACACTAATGTACAAACGACACCACCAAACTAAGTTAGTACTAATTGTTTTATTCTAGTTTAATGTAACCGAATATCGAGAGGGTATAAATGACGTTCTACGCAAAAGTTTCGATTTCCAATGTTTTATTTATCTAAATTTAAATCTATTGAAGGGAAGCAGTTATTGCAACAGACTGCCTGATAAATCACAACAATTATATACATAACATATACATGCCATGCGAACTTATTGTTATTATAAAAGTGATCACATTCTAGTTTTTGCTTAGTCATGCAAAATAAATCGAAATGCGTCGTAATATGATAGCTTTAATGAATATACTTTGATATTGCCTTTTTATAATTTATTTGATATATTATTCGCAAACTAAGGAGGTGGACACGATCTACTTATAAAGGTGAACTACACAAGATTAAAAATAAAAAAGTGTGTATAAAGAAACTTATCCTAACTAAATATGTGTATACTCTTTTTATTTTTATATATATATATATATATATACTGTGGGCAAAAAATAGTATGACTTTTTAATTTAAATTTCGCGCGAAAACCCATTCGTCGAAATATTTTTTCTCTAGGTTGGTATGACTGTCAGTGACATCTGTGCCAAATGTCTGAAATTATTCAACAAAGACGTTCCATTAAATTTTCAGTGCCGAAACGTTCAGAATGTTGCAAAAGCCCTTCAGTGATAATTGTTAGTCGCGAGCAAGTGTTTTTGATTGGTACAAATTATTCAAAGAGGGTCGAGAACGCGTTGATGACGAACCACGTCCAGGACGGCCATCAACATCAACTGAATATGAGCACGTTAATAGAATCAAGGAATTGGTGCTTGAGAATCGACGATTAACAGTCAGAGACCTTACTGGCATCGTGGGAATATCGGAAGGATCAGTGAAAACCATTTTGAAAGATCATTTGGGTCTAAGAAAAGTGAAAGCACCATTTGTTCCAAAATCACTCAATTTTTTCGAAAAACAGCGTCGCGTTGACGTCTGTGAAACAATGCATTCCGAATATCAAGACAGAAGGCATCGTAACTGGAGATGAGACTTGGATTTACGCTTATGACCCGGAAACAGACGATCAATCGGCCGAATATCGTATCAAAGGTGAGCCGAAGCCCAAAAAACCACGTCAAAGCAAGTCAAAAATCAAGGTTATGTTGACAGTTTTCTTCGATTATCGAGGTGTGGTGCACTCCGAATTCCTTCCAACTGGCCAAACTATCAACAAAGAATACTATTTAAGTGTTATGCGTCGTTTGCGAAATGCTATTCGTAAAAAGAGGCCAGAATTATGGGCCAACAACTCTTGGTTTTTGCATCACGATAATGCACCGTCGCATACTGCATTAATTCTTCGTGAGTTTTTCGCCAAATTTTCAACCAATATCGTGCCGCAACCACCGTATTGGCCTGATTTAGCTTCGTGTGACTTCTGGCTATTCAGCAAACTCAAACGACCGCTTTGGGGAAACCGTTTTGAGTCAATTGAAGACATTAAACGTGAATCGTTACGCGCATTGAAGGCTACTCCTGAAATTGACTTTAACAACTGTTTCGAGAATTGGAAGAAACGTGGGCACAAGTGTATTGGGGCCAGGAGGGATTATTTTGAGGGGGACGAAATAGATTTGGAAGAATAAATTAAGAATTTAAAAATTATGAACAAAGTCTTACTATTCTTTGCTCACAGTAATATATATATATATATATATAAGAACGCTTGGCTTACAGATATTTTAAGTGATTTCGATGAGTCCTTTATTTTATTACACCGAGTGTAATTTCCCTGGTCCTAATTTGATAGCGTACCTAATACATAAGTGCAGCTGCATGAAATTATAGATAATAAAAATAGTATGTACGAGGGAGCGTTTTTATATTCGCGGAATGAGCAGGTTGTAGAGGGGTGAGTAGGCGCATTGGGGGCGTGGCCTGTGCAGCGACTCATGATTAGTATAAATACGAAGTTTCATTGTTATTAGACAGTTAGTCTTTGAGCTATCGTCAACCAAGTAACATAATCAGGAGTGAAAAGTGAAATATGGAAAAAATCGAACATCGTGCCGTTATAAAGTTCCTTACCAGGCAAGGAAAATCAGTCGCGACCATAATGAATGAGATGTCATTGGTTTACGGCGACTCTTGTCCAGGAAAAACCATGGTGTACAAGTGGCATAGTTTATTTAAACAAGGAAGAGAATCCCTTGAAGACGACCCGAGGCCGGGCAGGAGCATTGAGGTGACCACGCCAGCACTTATCCAAAAAGTTGAACAACATGTATTCGAAGATGCTCGACTAAAGAAGAAACAACTCGCAGAAATGATTGGCATATCCGATACAACAATTTTTAAAATCCTACACGATCATCTTGGCATGTCTAAGGTCAGCGCAAGATGGGTGCCGAGAATGCTCACGCCGCCGCAAAAACAACAGCGCGTAGAGTGTTCGCGTGCATTTTTGGACCTCTGTAATGAAGACAAGGATGATGTATTGAGTGGAATTGTTACTGGAGACGAAACTTGGGTTCATCATTATGAACCTGAGTCCAAACAAGACTCCATGCAGTGGCATAAAAAGGGCACAGCAGAGAAGAAGGAAACGCCTTTGCTACGTTAGTAGAGATGAAAATATGTTAAGCAACCGTGAAGCAATTTATCATTATTTTCCATAGTTTAATTTTTTATTTGGTAGAATACGTTGAAAAGTAAAATTATCATGTGTCTTTTATTCAATTATTAGTTAGAGAACTTTCTTAATGCCCTCGGTAAATACTTTTTTACGTGTTTGGTTTATATGTCAGTCAAGTTTGAAATTCATGCTGCAACCTTTTAAGTTTGTATGATGTGCTTGAACTAGGGTTTAACAATGTTTTGTTTTGCATGTATTGACGTCGATTTCAATTTAAATATACTAATTTTTGATTAACTGACGTGGTCTTTGCTTGATGAAAATCCATAACGAAACTAAATACTGGAGGTGATATAATTATTTTCAATATAATAATAATATTTCTTCTCTCAACAAAGGTCTAATTATGGGTAACCCTATTAGTCCGCTTTTAGCAAATGTTTTTGTGTATTCTTTGGAAAATTTTCGTGTTTAACTTTATATTAATTCCATTTATTTTTATTGTTTTGATTGCGTATACATATACATATTTATATATATACAACCATGCTCAGATGTATTAGACACCCCAGGTAAAAACCCTTATTCTCGGTATTATCCAAGTCTGACAGAAATTAACCGTAAAAATAGTTAATGGTATTTACAGAAATGCGTTTTTGAATACCCTAATTAATCCCCTATTGAAAAGAATAGGTGGAAAGGGAAAATTGTGAGTTTTAGAAATTTATTCATTCTAGCAGTGTGTGAGCAACGTGCGTTTGTGAGTTTGTGGTAGAGATCAATTAGATTATCCTATTTTTTCACGTTGTGTCAGTTATTTGTTGAAGAAAAATGCCTAAAACACGAGAGTTGTCGGTAGGGGAACGCGCCCAAATAGTGCTACTGCATTCCCAGAAGTTATCAATAGCTGCAATTGCAAAAAAAAAATGTTCGCGATGTGCAGTCCGTATAACCATTAGTCGCTATCAGGAGAGTGGGTCGTTTGTTAACAGACCAAAAAGTGGCAGAAAATCCTGTACCTCGATTAGAGAAGACAGAATTTTACAAAGACTGGCATTTAGTGATAGGAAAAAATCGTCGAAACAGCTCGCCAGTGAGCTGAAACAGTGTTATCGCGTAACAGTTTCTGCGCAAACAGTGAGAAGTTGTTTACGAGGGTGTAAAGCGCAACGTAAACCGCTTTTAACTGACGCTCATAAAAAGAAGCGGTATTTATGGGCCAAACAACATGAAAATTGGACAATCGAGAAGTGGTCGAAGATTTTTTGGTCTGATGAATCGAATATCGAGGTATGTAAGTACATCTTCATGACTAATATTCTTATCGTTGTATGCAATTCAGTCTACATGTAACATTAAACAAAATTAATCCTGTCTAAGTGCTAACTTTCTTCTTTTGCCTGGCAACTTTGGGGCCTACCTGGGACGCTATACGTTCGGCGTAGGCAAGGGGAAGCTTATGAACCACAATGTATCATTCCCATAGTAAAATTTGGAGGTGGTAGTATCATGGTTTGGGGTTGTATGTCTGCATACGGTGTTGGAGAAGTGTACCTGTGCGATGGACGAATGAATAGCCAACGCTATTTAGCCATATTGGAGGAAGTATTAGAACCGTCTGTGCTAAAAATATTCGATCAGGATATTCCACAATACATTTGTCAGCAAGATAATGCGCCCTGCCACAAATTGGGAGCTGTAATGCGTTGGTTTGAGGAAAACACAGTGGAGGTATTGGATTGGCCGCCACAAAGTCCCGATTTGTCACCCATTGAAAATTTGTGGCGTATCTTAAAAACTAAGATCACGGAATATAAATGCCTGTCAAAACCAGAATTATCAACAAAAATTCGCGAAATATGGGCTGCAATACCACCGGCAGAGTGTTACAATTTAGTAGCAAGTATGCCTTGACGAGTGCGAGCTGTCATTAAGGCCAAGGGCGTAGCGACAAAATATTGATAAATTGTACTATATTACTAAATAACACTTCATGCATAATTTTCACAACAGTTTTATTTTCCTCACCTATGTATGTATGTACATAAATTCGTAAGGTGTCTAATACATTTGAGCATGGTTGTATATATATATATACATACTCACTGCAATTATTTAACTATTTGTTCGAAACTACAGAATTTTCTATAATTTTCTCGTATGTCAAAAAAAACTTAATAAAATTCCGGAAACTATAATAGTTGGAATGTATCGACAAAGAACTTTCTTGTTTCCTGCTACAAAACAACGAAGTTCTTTGTTCGTCGCATATTTATAGCTTTGCAATCCAATAAAAGTCCAATTTATACGAAACCAAAATGTAAAATGTTTAAGTTTCTGTGGTAATAGAAATTACTTCACGTTGCCGTTTGTCATTGTGTATTATTTCGATTTGGAAACGTTACAATTTTTCACTTCCTTTCTTTTATTTTACTTTTCCTTAACGAGCTACCGTGAAGATTTTCTGGTAATTTATCATTTTAGATAGTTCAATTTTTTATTCGGGAGATAATAAATCACTTGATCAGTTTCATATGACCTAGTAGTTAGAAAAGTGTGTTGAATGTAATGAAAACTTGAATGGATCGTTGCACCTTTTAAATCCTTCTCATTATTCACATGCTCGTTGAATGGATACCAACCAGTATATGACACGTCGGACGTGTATGTGCAAGTTTTTTGGCTGAACGTTAAGGGAAATAATATTTGTAGCATTTACCGCATTTACGAAAGTCGTATTTCGTTTAGATTCATTCAAGAATATTTGACACATTCATGCCTCTTGACTTTGATATATAAATAACCGTGGCTTTAGAAAATAACATATCCATTAAGTAAGGTAATCTTGCATGAAATATAGTCAATATGGATTATAAAAGGGCGTGTATGTGCATACAATACTGTAGCTCTAACGATAACCTTTCTATAAAAGGATTTATTAAAGTCGATGCCATAGAAATTTTATTGGATTCTGGCAAATTGCAATTTTAGCGCTGGTGTTTCTTTTACAAAGGGAAAAAAATACAAAATCTGCGTACTTTTATCGGTACGTCTTTATCCTATTCAATACTATTTTGTTGTTATTTTGTTTTATTTACATCGAAAGCTGTATAAAGATCTCTCCAAAAATAAGCAGCAATTGTAATTGTAAATAAGCACAACCTGTCGTATCTTTTCGTTATTAAAACTGGCAAACTTCATTAGTGTTGTTTTGGCTGTTATTGGCTTTTGCTTCATTAGAAGCCTCGATATATATATAGTGCTAAGTATACAGTGCCTATAATATTATTTAGAAGCAAAAGAGAAAATCTAAAAGAAGAAACTTATTCGAAAATATTACATAATCATTATAATCCTTTTCCTCCATTACTATAAAGTATTTTAGCTTCATTTAGAGCTCTTATTACGTGTTTTTATAGAATATCTTCAACTTTTTTCTGTTTTCCACCATCGTCTTGGCTGTTCCAATTTTCGCTTCTGCATTTAAAGTCTCCTCAATATTAATGTACCACTTTCGTTTATATCTTTATCTTTCGTTTTTCCCAAGAGGATTTGCCTCCCAAATATTTTTCACTTACTTTTTTCCATACATTCATTCTCATGAAATGGCCAAACCAGCTTAGTATTCTTCATGTTAATTTCACTAATTTCATTTATTTTCGTTTCTTCTCTTTTCTCTTCTCATCTCTTCTCTTCTTTTCTCTTTTCCTCCCATCTCTTATCATCCCTTCTCTTCTTTTTTCTTCTCTTTTTTCTCTTCTCTTCTCCTCTCTTCTGTTCTCATTATCAATTAGGCTTAAATCCGGCAATTGAGGTAGAAATTCCAATATCTCTATACTGCGCGAAAAATATCTTACTTATCTTAGGAGTATATTTTGGATTGGTATCTTGTTGGAAAAGAAATTCATCTTCTAATCTTTTGACCACAGACTCCTTTAAATTTTCATCAATTAGTTTTATAAAAGACACTGCATTTATTATTCCTTCAATTTGAGACAAACTTTCTACACCATGCTATGAAAAATAACCCCGTATCATTATCGATTTACTACTGAATTTCATGGTCGATGAAAGTGAAGTTCAGGTTTTTGGTAAAAATACAAAGAAGAAGGTGCGAAAAACCATCTACCGCCTATTAAAAGAAACGTATCATTTCACTGAGTAGGTGGTGGATGGTTTTCCACACTTAATTCTGTGCTTTCTTATCAAATAGATGAAATTTACTTTAATTACTCCATACAACTTTTTCCAAAACGAAATTGGTTTATATATAATTCTTTTGGCAAAATTTAGTCTCTTACTTATTTACTAACGGTGCTAATGTATGGTTTCTGAGGAGTTATATAGGCTTTAAAATTAGCAGACCTTTTCTCTGAAAAGTATGTAGATCGTCCCTTTCCTGCATTAACAACGACATCATTAGTAGTTAAAAACTTTAAATCAGAAGGTTGCATTTTAGGATGTAAATGTCATAAAATACGGAGAATAAATAACGATAAAGAAGTGCAGGAAGTCATGGTGTGCGCAATGGTCGAAGAAAATTCCAATATTACTATATCTAAAATATCAGAAGAGATAAGTATTAGCGTGGGTAAAGTTCAAAAGATATTAATAAAAAATAAATACACATCCTATAAATACCAAACTCATCAGGAAATTTTTCATGCTGATCAACACCGCAGAATTGAATTTTGTGAAACTGTAATAGAACGTGTAAATGCGAATGAACACTTCATTGAGACTATCGTGTTTACCGATGAATCCACGTTTCCGTTGCACGGTACACACAATCCGTCGAATCTTCGATATTGGTCTATTGAAAATGAGTATCGACAATTGAATACGGGGACACAGTATCCTGAAAAATTGAATGTTTGGGCTGGTATTTATGGGAATAACATTATTGGTCCATTCTTTGTCGAAGGAAATTTAAATGGGGAAATATATTTGAATCTTCTTCGAAACGATATTGTCCCTGCTTTGAGAACTATTAATCCTCATTTAGAGAACGTATGGTTCCAGTATGATGGTTGTCCGGCTCATGAAACTAGAATTGTGAATGAATATTTAAATAATATATTCCCCCAAAGAGTTATATCTAATAGTGAAAGTGAATTTCAGGTTTTTGGTAAAAATACAAAGAAGAAGGTGCGAAAAACCATCTACCGCCTATTAAAAGAAACGTATCATTTCATCATATCAAATAGTTGAAATTTACTTTGATCACTCCATACAACGTCTTCCAAAACGAAATTGGTTTATATATAATACTTTTGGCAAAATTTAGTCTCTTACTTACTTTCTAACTGTGCTAATGTATGGTTTCTGAGGAGTTATATAGGCTTTAAAATTAGCAGATTTTAATCTACGCGCAATAGATTAATTAGAAATGCTTAATTTCAAGGATTCGTCATTTTCTCGACAAGAAACAGTAGATTAGTTTTTATTTGTTGTATAATTAGCCTCTTCTTCTCTCTAAGTAGATCTTTTTTTGACCTATACTCTTCAAATTATCTAATGTTTCTGAACAATAAATTCGTGCGTTATTTTTTGAACAACACTTTTTGAAATTCCATATTTCACTACAATTTCACATGCATTAGTTTCTTCTATCTTCAATAGTTAGATTATGCAACTGAATAGAAATTTCTTTTCGAGAAGACGATGTTATTTTAACACCTCCTCAATAAAACCAAAATTTATAAATTTGTCTAATACATCAGTACCCTATGCAATGCGTTTTTATATGTACTAATCTTGTGTCGTTCTACAAAAAAATTGGAAAGTATATGAACGATGTAGCCACACATATATTCACACAATACCAAGAGCACAAATTATCACTTTTTACCGCAAATATCTCGTAAAATTGTGCATTTCTTTTTCGCTCAAGGGGAAAAGTAATGTAATAATTTATTCAGACAGTAAGCAGGATACTAAACGATTTAAACTATCATATAGGGCAACATTATTATTCCGCTTCAATATTTGAATCTACGCTGTCTTAAATTCGATATTTTTCGCGGCCCTTTGCATTGTACAAAGACAGGACTATATACACAATGTATTGGGTTGGCAACTAAGTACTTTCGGTTTTGACTGGTAGAGAGCGTTGCTTTATTTTTTGTATAACGTATGTTAGTGCTGTACTTTACCGTTTGTCGCGTGATACTAGTCACATTGACGTAACTTCAGAAGCAAGTAGTGCGTGATTTTTACTAAAGCTATTAGTTGTGGGTTAATTTTAAATGGAGTGCAGAAACGAACATTTTCGAAATATTTTACTATTTTATTTCCGTAAAGGAAAGAAAGCTGCTGCGGCTCACAAAAAGATATGTCAAGTTTATGGTGCTAATTGTTTAACAGAGCGCACGTGTCAGAATTGGTATAAAAAATCCCGTTCTGGAGATTTTTCCCTCAAAGATGAGCAACGTTCTGGTCGACCTACTGAAGGTGATGATCACCAAATCAAAGTCATAATTGAAGAGGATCGTCATATAACTGTTCGAGAGGTTGCGGAGAGGCTACATGTATTGCACACAACAATTGAAAAACATTTAAAATGTCTTGGGCTAGTTAAGAAGCTTGATATTTGGGTACTTCACGAATTGAAAGAAATTCATTTAACGCAAAGAATCAACTTTTGCGATATGCACCTTAGACGAAATGAAACCGACCCTTTCTTAAAAAGAATCATCACTGGTGTTGAAAAATGGGTCCTGTACAGTAACATAGTTCGAAAACGATCATGGAGAAAACACGATAAACCAGCTCAAACCACATCGAAAGCTGAATAGCATCCGAAAAAGATCATGCTGTCAGTTTGGTGGGATTATAAAGGTGTTGTGTCTTTTGAGCTGCTTCCAAGGAACCAAACGATCAATTCTGTTGTTTACTGTCAACAATTAATAAAACTGGATGAAGCAATCAAAGAAAAACGGCCAGAATTGTCAAATCGGAAAGGTGTAGTTTTCCACCAAGATAATGCAAGGCCTCACACATCTTTGGCAACTCGTGGGAAACTATTGGAGCTTGGCTGGGAAGTGATGCCACATCCCTTATACAGCCCTGATTTAGCACCATCTGATTACCATTTGTTTCGAAGTTTCGAGAATTCTTTGAATGGTAAAACTTTCACAAATGACGGTGACCTTCATTCGCACCTGGTTCAGTTTTTTGCTGATGAGGACCAGAAATTTTATGAGCGCGGAATCATGCAGCTGAAAGAAAGATGGCAAAAGGTCATTGAGCAAAATGGAAAATATATAATTGATTAAAAACTATTCTTTGTTTAAAAAAAAGTGTTTTATTTTATACTACAAAACCGAAAGTACTTAGTTGCCAACCCAATATATAACATCCTTTGCCATCAAAATATTAAAATCCGAAATCGAAAATAGACAAATTGTATAACCATTTGTATGACCTTATTAATTTCGTAAGTACATGATAAAGTAAGTGACTAAACAAACAATTGTTCCAAAATGTTTTATTTTATATTGAGAGTAGGTAAAATATCTCGAGAGTGCTCCTAGTTATACGCTTGATATATATTGCATTTGATAGATTTTCGAATGTGCATATAAAACGAAAATATTTTTACAAGAGAAGTAGGTTCCAACAACATCTAAAATGTCTAGCGAATATCGAAAATCGATGTAATAATATTGAAGTAAATTCTAAATGAAATTTCATACGTTTTCATGTCCTTGTCATGTATTAAATTATACGAGTGTGTATATGTAATTAAAATTTCGCTATAAAGCTTGTGGATATTCAATTGTACTTCTTCAGTAAGAAAGGATATGGCAAGTACGTCGATATAAAGTGCTTTAAAATGATACTTTCTACGAATTTACTTATACAGTGTGTATCAGCCAAATGGAATAAATTCGATAATAATTAAATGGAAGGGTGTTCGAAAAAACGCTCGGACACCTCGGTTGGTATTTTTAGTTGCGTATTTCTTTAAATAAAAAGTTTATATACAGGATGTGTCATGTAAAAGTGGTCAATACCAACTTTCTTATTTTAAATGCAACACCCTGTCAAATATTAAATTTTTGGATTCTTTAGAAAATACCAGACATATTTCATGTACAATGTCCTATACCTACTTCGACTGTTTCGGAAATATTAAATGTTTTCAGATTAATAATTTTTATTACAATTAAAATAAGATTTTCACATAATAGTTTGTTTACCGATCTATTAAGTGAAAATCTTTAATTGTACTTGTACTTCGTTTTAAAATACCTTGCCTTAGCAAAGTGTTGTCAGTGTCATAACTGATTGAATTTCGTTAACGACATTTCAGCAAAATGGTTCATTTAACAGAAATGCAAAAAATAACATTCTGCAGATGATTGGTTATGGAGATAACACACGGACACAAATGGAAGTTGCTCACTTATTACATGAGAAATTTCCAAATTTGCCGCTTATATCCCAAGGAACAATTAGTAAAATAGAAAAGCAGTTTCGCGAGTTTGGACATGTAAGGCAAATAAAAAAAGCAGCTGCGAATGCAGTAAGTAATGATACCAAACTGGATATTGTGCTTGAGTTTGAAGAAAACCCGCATACTTCTAGTAGACAAGCAGCGTCAATGTTCGATGTTTGCCATTCATCGATTACTCGCACATTAAAAGAAAATAAAATGCATCCCTATAAAATTATACCAACTCAGGAGCTCATGGAAGACGACTTTGATAGGAGAACGTATTTTTGTGAACAAATGATGACAATGTTAGATAACAATGTGATCCAATTAGAACATATTTTATTTTCTGATGAGTGTACCTTTACGCTTCACGGTCATGTGAATCGTCAAAATTGCCGCTGTTGGTCCAGGGAAGATCCTCACTGAATGAGGGAAGAACATACGCAATACCCTGAGAAGGTTAATGTTTGGGCAGGAATTGTTGGAGATCATATCGTAGGTCCTTTTTTCATTGATGGAAATTTGAATGGCGACAATTATTTAGCATTGCTTCAAAATAATCTCGTGCCAGCTTTGACAAACTTATATCCTGATCTAGCAAACCCACAAGTTCCAGCAAATACGATGTGGTTCCAGCAAGATGGAGTACCACCCCATTACCAAATCAATGTCCGACAGTACCTCAACCAAATATTCCCGAATCAGTGGATAGGTAGGCGAGGATCGATGGAACAGCCAGCACGATCCCCTGATCTAACGCCATTAGACTTCTTATGGGGATATGTCAAGAGTATAGTATACAAAACTAAACCCCTCGACTTAGCTGACTTAAGAAGACGAATAATAGTTGCGATTAGATCGGTCACACCTGAGATGTTGAGCAACGTTAGAAAAAATTTTTATTTAAGATTAGGATGTTGTCAAGACGTTTGCGGCGAACACTTTGAACATCTCCTACAGTATATATATATATATATATATATATATATATGATTTTTCAGAGATTTTCCAGAAGATGACGAGTGATATCTCGTTGAAACGTCGAGAGAATGGTCCTTCTCAGGACAACTCACACGCTGCTTAGAACCTGAGAAAGTACATACATACATCGTATATCCGCGAAAACATCGAGTGTAGATTCTAATATCGTTTCTCATTTTTAAGAAGATTCTAAAGGATGAAGGAAGAAATAATTTTGTTAGAAGTACATTAATATTTGTTCACTGCTGTAAATTGATTTAATTGGTTGACGTTAAAAGAGGACCTGCTTGTGTTATAATAAAAAAATGTGAATATTTTATTTGTTTGTTTTTATAAAGGCGAATGTATTTCGAAATGCTTTTTCTGCATTGTTAACTAGAAATTGCGAATTAATATTTTTTGTACCTCCAGTAAATACACCGTTTATATTCCCAACATGCTCGAGTATAATTATTTTTACATAATTCACACTGAATGTTTGTAGTATTCATGCAGATAAAATCAGAATTATTTTCGGAATGCTTTAATGTTATTTATAAAGCTCTGCTCTAAAGCCCATAGGTGTAAATCTCATAAACATTGTCTTTTATGGGTCAAATAAAATTCGAAGTAAACCGATTTTTCAGTAAAACTCTAACATAATACTATTATTTAGTACTAGGAACATTAAAATGGAGTACGTATTTATTTCACTAGTTCTAGGTAAGAAAGATAGTGAAAGATGTACGCTTGCGGTTGAAATGTAACTGAATTATTTTAAATGTAAATTAATATAAAATTGGTTTACTAATTTTTCCAATTTTCATAATATAAGTTGGTATGAATACAAGAAAATAATGACTATTCGGAAATAATATATTGTATAATCAATGCTGTTAATATTTCAGCACCATCTCCGTGGGTTATCTTCAGGATTTCGGCTTTTGCCACTGCTAATGCATTATTTTTTTGAAGCATTGCCAAAAGCTTTGTTTAGTGCGTAATATATAGAGTGTGTTTTGTGGAGGAGGATAATTTTAAATTGGCAATACTGTTTCCTGTGACAGCCGATTCGACAGTTCTCGGTTGTTTTAGAGTTAGTTTGGTTTGGCACATGAATTGACTTATGCTGGAGCAACCTTTGCAAATTGTTCAAATTTATTTTGTAAAACATGGTTCAATTGTAGAAACTCATGAGGCATTACGAGATTAATTCGAGAAACTATGGATCGTTTTCGCAATACGTTTACTCTAAACGATAATACATATCCCGTAAGACGTGCGCACACAACAAGCCATTGATGGTGTTCAGTGTAGTGCTGATGATGATCTAAATGCGTCAATTCGTCATCGTTTGTCCATGCACTTTATGGAAAATTTCTCGTAAAGATCTTGATTTACGTGCTTACAAGACTCAACTTATACATGAATTGAAGCCATGCGATCATCGTTTGGGCCGTACATTTGGTGAATGGGCCGAAGGAAACATTGCTATTGATCCATAATTTCATTTGAAAATTTCGTTCAGTGATGAAGTTAAATGGATATGTCAATAAACAGAATTGTTATACTGGGAGTTCAGAAAAAGTCACCGTCTGGTGCGTTTTATGGGCCGGTGCAATCATTGGTCCACGTGTCTTTAAAAATGATTATGGTCATAACGTTACAGTCGACGAGGAGCAGCACAGAGACATGATTACTAACTTTTCGTGCCTCAATTGCAAGGCACTATTATTGTAAACATGCAGTTTCAGTAAGATGGTGCCACACAGCGCACGACACAATTAATTTGCTGAAAGAAACACTTGACGAACGATTAATTTCATGACATGGACCTGTTAACTAGCTATCTCGTTCGTGCGCTTTGACACCATTAGATTATTTTCTCTGAAGATATGTAAAGTCACATGTCTACGCTGATAAACTTGAAACAATTAAGCACTTGGAAGCCAACATTTGACACGTTATTGCCATAATACTGTCTGATTTACTGCGAAGAGTGTATAAAAATTGAACCTCCAGATTACTCCATGTACGCGCCAGCCGCGGCGGCCACATTCTCGAAATTATATTCAAACATTAATGCCATAAAATTATCTTTTAAATAAAGCCAATTTCATGGATATTAAAAACATTTTTCTGTGTTCTCCACCTTCAAAAAAACACCCCTCATTAGTTGTATTTTGTCCTTGACAGTCAAGATCTCTGCGAGAGACTCGATAACATCAACCATGCCTGTAATGGCGAATCTATCTTTTCTGTAGCCGTGTTAAGTGTCACGAAATATATCATTTTCCTCAAAGAAATTTAGTAATCCATTTGCAATCACGGTTTCAAAGATCTTCGATATTGATGACAATGTAAATATAGGCCGACAATTACTGAGATCGTTAATTTCACCCCTCTTGTGAATTAACATTACTCTCGAGAATTTTAATTCATTAAGGAATTTCCCATCGTATTTATAATACGCAGCAGAGGTTGAAAAATACAACCTATAATTTTTTTTTAATATTCGTGCAGAATATAAAGCTCGGCATAATTTTACTGGTCTACCACCTCTTTGTTTCGATACAGTGATTAGTTGTCTGTCTTTGAACTCACTGGATACTGCAGTTGTACTGTTATAATACGGTGCATTCAGTTTAATATCTGCATTTATATGCTTCGATTCTATTAGTCAATACGCCATTGTTCATTCTGAATATCAGAACATCCTCAAGCAGCAACAACAATACATAAAGTTCCACAATTCTGTAGTGAATTTCAAATGATAAATTACAATCGTACAATGGCATTGGTAGTTTATTGAAATCTGCCTTGTTTGCCGTCCGTCTCATTTATCATTTAACAATATATTGAAATATGTATGTAAACTAGTTAACTTTACTGATATATTCCTCACTCTTTATTCAATAGAACGGTGTCTGTACATTTACTATCACTATATTACATTTCGCGTTCGCATTTTTCATTTTCAATTGGACAATAGCATTTTCTTGTTGTGTTTGCTTTTAAAAGATAATTTTGTAGAGATATTTTTCTTTTAGATGAACAATTTTAGTAGTATACCATGAGTTTCCTATTTAGATTTATTTTTTGATTGACCATTTTACATTTTTATTAAGGAGAAGTAAATCGTACAGCGACTCAAATACAGAGTGAGTTTGGATTATTATTCAACACGTAAAAATAATTAAAAAAACCTCAAATTTTATTCGTTTTCAAGTTATAGAATCAGCAATGTTCAAAAATACCGCCATTAATTTCTAAACATTTAGTGCCTCAGTCTACGTAGGGCGCCAGTTACTCTTCCGTTTGATGCATGCTTTTTTTAATATAGGCCGTAGTATTTCTAATGTGTTGAATTAGAATATCTCGAGTGACGACTTTTACTTCGTAAATCCTATTTTTAAGTCAGCGTCATATAAATATTGTAGTTTAATTATGTAGGGTCCGGAGATCTTGGAGGCTAACTAATATAACTATAGCGACCAAATGCAACGCCTTGGAAACCTTTTATCAATGGTACTTGACCTAGCGAGAGAAATGTGCGGGAACTCCATCGTGCTGACAATGTATTTCTATGGCCATGTTTAACGCAACAACCTCCAGTTGTACTTTTAATTCATTTATATTAAGTAATGATCTGTGAGTTGAAGCTCTAAAAGAAAGGGCAATTTAATGACTATCAACTATACCACACCACGTGTTTACCGAAAACTTATATCGACGATGAGTTTCAACGTGAAGATTGGTATTCGACAATGCATGGATGCTATGACGTTACTGATGTCTTGAGTGAATGTTGCTTTAACGGTAAAAATTATGCACGATATAACTCAAGGATTATCATTTATCCACCAACAAAATTGCATGCGGCTAGCATAATCTACCGATTGTAGGTGATGTATACTCTGTTGGTGGTATGGATGTAAACTTTACTTGTGGAGGGTGTGGATTATTCTTGTTTGAAGACGATTGACTTGAGCACAAATTCTGCAAATTCTCCGTGAGCTGATCGTTGAAGTTTCTTCTACTAAACGAAGAATATTTTCCACTTCATCTATACCATGTTCAGATTTTATGTTAGCACTGGCAAGCATTCTGGTCTCGTATAGTTTTTTGAGGATTTTAGTGAATAGATTTTCGTCTGGAGTTCTCTGATATAAAAAACTTTGATGATACAAAAACGATAAACAAACGTAATATTAGTATATTGAAGTTGTGCATAAGTTTTTGGCAAAAATTCCAATTTTTCCAGTTTTTTAAAATCGTATACATAATGTGAAAATTTTTTGAATAAATTTCCTGTTTTTCAGTAAGACGCGAACTCACGATCTCATGGTTATCGAGTGCGTGTATTATTACTCTTCAACCACGGGGAACGGTAAAGATCTACTCTATAAATGTGCTATAAATTGCTTTGTGGAAACAGATATAAAATGAAACCCACGGTAGGGTTTAATTGCAACTTCAACAACCTGGTATTTCTTTTGACTTTCCTTGTTGGCAGTTGGTTTTTTAGGATCAAATTGTAAAGCTACAACTTTAATTTTTTTGAAATGCAGGAAATAATAAAATACTGCCATTAACCATGTTCCCCGACGTGAAAGAGTCGGCCGCGGAGATTCAGCGATGTCTTGATATTGACTGAAATTCTTCAATACGTTTAGGGGATTTAAGACTTTTGTGCAGTATCAAACCATTTACTTATGGATAGTCGTTTCTGCTATAAGATGTAAAGTATATTCATATTTACATGTAACATAGAAAGAGTTATCACATTTGCCTTTAAGGGACCAATCTACAGAACGTGTACTTGTGCTATCAATCATAAACGTTAAGAGTTGGTCTCTGGAAAGTTGAAATTTTCCTAATATATTTAATAACTGACTTCGGCAATACATTCTTGTAGTCTTCTGGAAGCTTGTAAGATTGAAGATGACGGTTCAAGTGGTTCCGTTGTAGGAACGTTCACATACAGCCAGAGTTTTTTACTTCCCAGTTCCGATTTAATTCTATTTCCAACAGGTTCGCGTAAAGTTTTCGAATTAGGTGATTTACAGTTCTCATATTTATTCCTGAAGATTAAAACGATTAGCTATATAATAAATAAAACGATAGATTGCACATCAAATATTGAATATAAATCGAAATTACTCATTCGACCGGGCGCAGTTTAATTTTTTGTGCTGTCCACTATTCACGTGTGTTTTGCAGTCATATTTCTTCCAGTGCATGATTGGTCTATTACAAACTAAGCATTTTACTTTTGTGTTATGGTACTTTTAATCACAAATTGACAAATAAACTTATTTACTGCGTCAGATAATGGGTTTTTTCTCGACCAACGTAACCACGACATAATCCTATGCAATGTACAAAACTCTGTAATATCAAGTGAACACCTCCGAACGAAACCGCACACCGCATTACATACATACACATCAGTGACCAAACCCCTCTTACATTCTTGACCAATGTCTAATGAAACGCCAACCGAATTTCTGCACTTTTGTTTTCAAAAATGTAAAAATTTCGGCGCTTACTTCCTCTTATTCCATCCAGATTCTTAAAGTCAAGATTTAATTTATTAAACGCTCTCTAAATTTCTTAAGGATCTGGCATATATTTAAGTCCTACAAAAGTAATTACGTAATTCTTCTTATGTAATTATTAATGTATTACTTTCCGCTCAAGTTTACGTTACACGTTTGTAATGTTTATTTAAAAAACTTCTACGAATCCTTTCCAGGATAAGTTAATTAGAATTTCTTTCGAAATGTAAACTCTTCAACAATTATGGTGAAATTAAACTTTAATAGTTTGTTGTGAATCGTGCTTGTGTAAAAACTTTTAATTACAACGGAGCCATTTAAGTCCCAGTTCGATAAAACAAACATTCCGGGCATACCAGGAAAAGTTATCGAAGTTCTGGTGTATTCAGGACCCATGTGCTTGCAGAACGGAACTATTTTTGCGTGTCATCCAAAGAGAGGACGTTGTTCATTGAAGTCGATGGGGAAAACGATTCGTTGATTTACGGCAAGAACTTTCGTTTTGTCATTGTTTAGTTTCGATAAATTATTTAGTAGTTAATCAAAGTTTACCGGAGAGGATCAGGAAGTGTTTTAGTAGTTTTCAAATTCCACGGGGACCAGATATTAATACTGTCGCAAATGTTAGTGAACAATAACTCTTACTCTTGAAACTAATAATTTTAAGATTATTATGTTTGTTGAGCATACAGAAAAATCGTTTTAATAGGAAATACGAGGTGTGGAAATTAAGTAATGAACTGGTGTGAGAAATTTTATTTACCTAGTCAAGTCATAAATACTGGTACACAACTGAACGCACTCATTACGAATGCAACACTGAGCGCATCCATTTCGTATTGATTGCGATTTGACAGTTGACATTTATGCTTGATTGTGACGTAAAAAGTTTTTGATATTAATTGTTTACAATCATGGAATGGGACGACATCGAAAATCGTATTGTTGTAGTTGGCCTACTAAAATGCAACATGGAAAACGGCGATATCTGTAGGACGTTGCGACCACTCTCAATTTTGTGTATCGTGCTGTGAAGTTGTTTGAGGATACTGGTGGAGTACGAGACTGTCAAAGATCCAACCGTCCGCGTACTGTGAGAACTCCGAAAGCGATCAAATCCGTGAAGAAACGAATCGACCGAAAACCGCTGCGAAAACAAAAAATCTTGTCTCGGGAACTGCAAATTTCGCAAAAATCCATGTCTCGCATTATCAAAGAATATTTGGACCTCAGCGAGTACAAACGACACACTGTACATCTGCTCACGGCCGCATTGAAGGAAAAACGCAAGCGAAAATCGAAGGCGTTACTCAGCCGGTACGCATAGAACGCTCACAGACGAATTCTGTTTACTGACGAGAAAATCTTCGCCGTAGAAGACGCGATCACTAAACAGAACGATCGTGTGTATGCTCGGTCATCCAAAGAAGCATCCCAATTCATCCCGATGGTTCAAAGAGGCCATCATCCCACGTCTGTAATCGTATGGTGGGGAGTGAGCTACGATGGCGTTACCGAGCTTCATTTTTTGCGAGAAAGGAGTAAAAACATCGGCCAAAGTATATCAATCGACCGTCTTGGAATCCATTGTGAAGCCTCTCAACCAATCAATATTCACCAATAACCATGGACTTTCCAGCAAGACTCTGTTCTAGCTCACAAAGCAAAAACGACTCAACTGTGGCTCAAAAACAACGCTCCGGACATCATATCAACGGATGATTGGCCAGCTGGTAATCCAGACCTTAACCCGTTGGATTACAAGTTGTGGTCCGTATTAGAGATGGGTTGCTCTACTCGACATCCAAATATTGAGTCGTCGAAGGGAGCCCTTGTCCGTGCAGTGGACAATTTCCCCATGCGTGAAGTGCGTCTTCCGATCGATGAGTGGCCACATCGTCTCAAGTCGTACTGGAAGTCATTTCAAATAAGTTGTTCTAAGATTTGCAGCCATTGAATAACCCAATAAAAACAAAAAAAAAATTTTTAAAATATTAATTCGTTTTCATTTGGCGTCGATTTTTCTCTGTACCAGTGTTTATGACTTGACTAGGTATTGCAAATAAACTTATATTTAACCTTTATCTTCTTCAAAATACTCTTCTCCCCTATCTATACACCGCTGTACACGTGTGTTCCATTGTTCAAAATAGTGCTGTAGTTCATTAGTTATCAGCCTCTTCAACAACTTTGCCGTTTTTGCTTTTAAATGTTCAACAGATTGAAAATCTCTTCCTTCTAATGCACTTTTTGCTTTTGGGAACAGGTAGGAGTCACATGGTGCGAGATCTAGCGAATATGGAGGATGATCAAGCGCAGCAATGCGCTTTTCCTCTAGAAACTTCTTCACAGATAGGGCATTGTGAGCTGATGCGTTGTCCTGGTGCAGAATTCACGAATCATTCTTCCACAAATCCTTTTCTTCCTTACTTTTTTCCTGAGCTTGATTAAGACTTCTTTATTATATTTCTGATTAACGGTTTGACCCTCAAACACCTAGTCAGTCATGATAACGCCCTTGATATCGACAAAAATCGATCGGCTTGCCTTTAATTTCGATTTTCAGAAAAACGTTTGTGCCATTCAAAAACTCGCGCACTTGACATAACGTTATCACCAAACACATCTTTTAACATTTGTTAACAATCTGTTGGTGAATTTTTTGCCAAGAAATTTCAGGCTAATTAGCTGCTAGATTTTACGTTAACCATTATCACGATACTACTAAGTAACAGTGTCCTCTATAATTAAAGTTAAAAGTAAATTAAAGCAGAAAGAGGAACGAAACTACGGGTTGTTGCTTGGCCAGCATCAAGGTCAACAACTTTCCAATTACGCCCTCGTCTGATGCGGCTGCGCAATGGAAGGAGCGTAGTCTCGTTATTTAATTGCCATATCTCGTACGTATCTACGAGGGCGGATTTGAATATAAGGTCTCCAATAACGCCATTGCGTGAGTAGTTAGGATAGAAATAAGTGCAAAAGGTAATTTCGGATACCGCGTCTTAGCATGCAAATTTTCATTTTCCTGTGTAACGTGGTTGAGTAACAATGTAATTGATCACGAATTCGATTTTTGAGATGCGTATCAAACAACGGCCTCTGTTGGAATTTTTAACGTTGGAACGTTGCGCAGCCATTGAAATTTAAAGATATTTGAAACACGAACGCAATTTTTCTCGACAATGGCGTGGCTGAATCAGGATGCAGTGAACAGACTTCCATCCATACAAATTAGTCCGATTTAATCGCTGAGAAATATTTCTAGCAGACACATGTGTACTGGTAGCGATTGCAAGATCTGCAGTCACCTGAATGGAAGTGAGATTTCTTCTGTTCCTTTCACCGTTGTGGATACATATCGATCCTCTTGAAGTGTGGTGTCTCTTCTATGACCACCGGCATACTTTCGCATAGCATTTCCCCCTTCAACGACCTTTTTAAGATGAAACTTTTTGACACTACTATTACTGTGAGTGAATAGTAACACTTTGACCTACTTCAAGCCGTCCAATTGCGCGTCCACGATCGTAAGTACTTAAATGCTATCTAACATCTCTGTACCACAAGGAATTTCACAGAATTAAGTTCAACAGCCCCCTATTTTCGTCAAACATCTAACTGCGTGAATTTACAAATGACTTACAAATGGCTTTCGTGCACTGCCTTTCATGTAGATGACAGGTCCTGGCCTACTACGCCTTCAACATTTAATTTTACTGTGATTGGTCGACTGTCGTCAACGCTATGTTCTAAGAACTAGTTGTTCCAGTACAATTGCCGTATATAGTACACTGTACATGGAATAATATGAAAGAAAATGCAGAAAGAAGGGGATATAAAGTAAATAAAGTTCACTCAAGAAACAATGCTTGTCTCTCTGAAGAAAAGCCTGGTATAGGTTTTTCATGTTACACCATAATTGTTTTAAAAATGAAATAGTTTATGTGTAGATAGAAATACACTTTACATACAAGTTTTCAATTTTCTACAAAGCTCTAAAGATCCAGCATTTTTTGCGCGATATCCTGTAATTTAATATTTCCACGGATTACTTGATGCCACAGGACATTTATGTACAATGCAATATCAGAAATACAATAACATGACGTATGTACGTGATATGTGAACTAGCATGTTGAAAATTTTGTGTTTCCTTTGGAAAATTGAAAATCTTTGTGTCGGTTTGAATATATTTACATACCCAAAGGCAATTATAATATTCTTTTGAATTCGTTTTTTATGCGAACTTCTGAAGATTGAAGTAGCTTTAATGTGGAATTATTGTAATAACTTTCATTATGTTTAAAAAGCAGAATTTCTGCTATTGTTATCAGAACAGAAAAGTAGAAAATTTTTTAAAGTAGTTGCAAAATCTAATAACGATATTCAACACGTTGTTTCTCTTGTAAAATAATTAAATACATTCCGCTACTCGCACATAACCCCTCGTTAATATTACATGCCAGTGGAGAATGGTTAGTTAGATGTTGAGTGCTGAACAGTTTTCCAAGTCAAACAAGTGCTTAAAACTTTTTATTTGAACGTAATGGAAAGGGATTTGTTTGTATTTCCAGTTTATGTAGTAGCTAATGAGAAAGATAATTTAAAGACTTAAATGAAGTTGTTAGTAAAAATTACAACTACTTCACCAAATAAACCCGAGGTTTTAAAGAAGCTGTGTTTTAGTAAATCTAAAATTGTCAAACTTTATGCCTATGCATCATTTTTCAGAAACTTTGGCTCTGAAAAAAGATGATCTTATTTTTGGTAGTGTTTTAAACGTCTTTTATTATAAAGTGTCGCAGTATGAACAAAAGGATTTTATTTTTGAATAAAATTCTTAATTCTAAACTCATAGAAAGATCTATTTTTATGGGTAAAAACAGCCTTTTCTGAGTCCGATATTATACCAAGAAGTTATGAAGAGAATGCAACAACTAGAAGTCTAAAAGAGCAATTTTCGACGAGTATGGTGGGTGCAGCAGCACATCTCATCAAGAATACAGTAATTTTTGACGGACAACCAAACTCGTGTTGTCTCGTGTTGTGATGAAATGCCATTCTTTTACGATTAACGAAATTTGGATGTTTTTGAATGAAGGATTCGTCAAAACTGTCTAATTTCCGACAGTACATATGTTAGTGATATATAGCTCATAAGTGGACCTGTTTCCAAGATGTGTCTTTTTATAGAGAACCGTAAGAACTGTTTCACTCTAACTAACTGCGTCGGCTTATTTATTTTTACGAAATGTTACAATATTCTGGCGCCTCTTACACATGTAGTTACTTTTTGCTAAAATGTAAATTTGGCAATTACTTCAATGCATTTCGTATAGATGGGGACTATTCAGGAATCAAATGAATTTTGAAATATATCGGAGCGCGACGTAGTTTAGAAACTATGTTGTGCGTACATTTTCAGAAGCTTTTGCGCTTGTATAGGAAGTATATCATGTGTTACAATGCTCATTTTATCTTTCGTTCATTCATTTATATTTCTTATTTCGTAATTGGCAGGTTATGGAAATTATTTTATTAAGTTTTGTCACGATGGGAAACTTGGTTGTATGTTTATATATAATTATTGACATCATAATAACCTGACTGCGGGTTTTAAATAAATATTCGATCTGTTCTATAATGCGATTTATGGCGTGTTAAAGGACTCGAAGTTACACTGCCTGGTGGCTTAGTTGGTAAAGCAGTCGTCTAGAAATCGGCAGATAGAGGTTCGAGTCCTTCTCCAACTTCTGTGTATTTAATTAACGATGGAATAGCAGAAAATAATATAATTTTCATTGAAAAATTTCCCATAGTCAAAAAACTTAATTATATGTTTATATATAATTATTGACATAAATTATATATTTTCAGACAAATGATCATATTTACAAATAAAACAAAATAAAGCATAATTTATTATGCAATTATATAGAAATTAAAAACAATTGATTAACTTCTCAGAAAACGACAGCTTTTCGCAGCTGCATGATTGCATTTACGGTGTGGCGAGGTTTCTCTCGCAGCCTTAGGCTGATTAACGTCTTCGCTGTAGTTAGTGGCGCGACGCCGTGTTTTTCGAGGGCGCACCTTAACATTAGACACGGGACGTGTCTTAGAAACGGTTGATTCTCCAGGTGATTGGAAACCGGCACTTTAAAGGCGATCATTGGGGAACGAGTTGGTCGAGTTTGTCACCGCGAGTGCGGCAGTGACTTGCTAGCTCGGTAAGGCGGCCAGCCACCACAAGGGCGACTAGGAGCTTAAACTTCCTCTGAGGAGAGTTTAAACTGCACAAGTATACGACCGCATGGACGATAGGGATCTGTTCGGCTCAAGAGACAAGCTTACATTGTAAAAGCGACTAAGAACTTTTAATTTTATATCAAATCGTGGATTATATATATGTATATAATAATATATAAGCATTACCAAAAATGTCGAAGTTTGTGGGGGGGAACGTGTATGTAGATCTGACTCGACACCTTATATTTAGTGGAGAATCGCGTTACTATAATCACAAAATTACAAAATCAAGTTGCCTAATATAAATTTATATAAATTATATTATAATTTTATGGCAAAATAAAGCCAAGCTCAAATTCACATACACATTTAAACACAGACTGCAAACGAAGAATAGAATGCGAGTTTATGTACAAATAAATATAAATTTAAATATATATTTAGTATTAGTTATATAGAAACATGATAAAATAAAAACAATTAATTATCTCGGAGCGGGAAGATGTTTGGTTCTCAGATCGACAATAATACTGTAGACGAATCTTTACGATAAAGTAAGTCACAAGTTGTAATCTTCAGTAGAAAATAAGCACTGTGTCGAATGGGTCCGCAGTAAAGCTACACAGAGAAACTGCGAAACACTCTACTCGATGTCCTTACAAGGACTAAATTTCATAAAAATATAAATAGTAAAAAAAACGCTAACATTGTTTCGGAATACATTTTTGAATATGTAGATTCTACAGTTTCTTTCTTTGATAATTATGCTTAATATTTGACAGTTACTTCTGTTTCATCTTGTATAATGTTTTTAACTAAAATATGCATGCTATTACGCACGTTCCTAATACATGATTTTTTTTTTGATACCATGTTATTTGTTATGGCAAGCTCACATGTACTTCGCTCAAAATGATTGTGGTATCTTGCTTTGATATTGTGTAATAGTAACTATGTATTCTATAAAATTATTTTTATATCTTGCAGGATTATTTAAATTACAAATTTTTTATTGAATTAATTAAATTTATTATTATTTAAACGTTAATAAGTGTGCAATTGTCTCATACACACGTTGTAATGATGTGGTGGCGTTCGACTATTCTGTGGGAACTCAGCTAATCTCTAGAGTATTACAAATACTTGATCTGGGAGAACTTTTGGATTCCAAACTTACATTTACTAGTCACATATTCCCTTTATGCTCTTCCGCTTCAAGGGTACTTGGATTTATCATACGATCCTCAAGGGATTATAATAACAAGAAAACATTAGTAACTTTATACCATACGTTGGTTCGAACCAAGCTGGAATATGCGTCCGTTGTTTGGACGCGTTATTACGTTTACCAGGGGCGTCTTATGAAGCGAGTACAAAAAAGATTTTTAAAATTTGTATCTTTTCGACAGGACGGAGAAGATCCTGTTCGCGGTTTAAATTATATATTGCTTAGGAGACACAGTTTTCAAGCATTATCTTTGCGACGTGACACTTCGAGTGCCACTTTTGGTTCACCATTGTTTCAGGTTCACTTTTAATTTAATAAATAATACTATTGACTCTTCATCATTATTATCTCAAATTTACTTTCTTGTGGCCTCTTGCGGAACCAGATCTGGTGATGTACTTCGCGTCCCAAGAGCTAGAACCAACATTATGGTCAAGAGTACGCTGTACCATATGGTGAAAAGCTTCAACGAACATTTTAGTGATGTTTAATTTTGAATATTATAGTTTTAGGTGCAATTGTCAGTATTTCCTTTTAATTTGTGTCACATTTAGAATTACTTTTTGTTTTATATTATGATTATCTATTCACTTTGTATGCATTGTCCTGTCAGTTGATGTAGTCTATCGGATAATAAAGGTTATTGTTATTTTCTTTTAAATCTGTTGGCAGTGTTTTATAAAATTTCTCTAAATGGAAGGCCAATTTAAATAATTAGATATTATTTTTTTATTCAGTAGTGTATAAGGAATTACAGAGGCTTTTATTAAAAAACGAGAGCTTGTTGATTATAATTTCGTTTGCTATTTATATTACTTGCATTAGGTGATAGATGAGTGCATTATTCATCTTAATGCCACCACTTCTCAAATCTGTTAAAGCAAAAGTTTTTTCCATGTAAATTCATATAATCTAAATGTGCCGACATTTATTTCGTACGCCTACTCTTGTTTGTTATTTCACGAGAAAGACCCTCCTGTGTACTAATTAGGAAATATATTTTTATTTTAAATAGTAACAGGACAAATTTTAGGCCCCGCAAGCTTAGCCTGTCAACATAAAACAGGACGTGATACGGATATATTAGTAAGGCTGGATAATAAATTATATTTTTGTACAGTACTCCCTAATTAATGTAGTTTTCCAATTTTGCTTCCCACGTGGCAAGTAAAAATTACATAAAATCGATTTATTTTGAAGTAAATGTATTTAATTATAATTGTAAGCAATATTTATTAAAAATTCTTTTATAAAACATTTACTCCATCTATTATTTATATTCGTAACTGTTAATTTAATGTAGATATTGTAGATAACGATATAATAAGACAAATGGATGTCTTGCTCCACGGGGTGGGATAATTATCGATTGTTTCTACCACTACTATATCATAGGTCAATAAAATTTGTTAACTGGTATGTATTTTTTCGACTTAGATCGTAAGAAAATCCCTTTTTTTAAGAAAAAATTCTTAATATAACTCCAAACTGATTTTATCTTCAACGGATCATCTTGACTGTTTGAACTTAAGGCACATGAGAAGAAGAAAATACACGTTACCAGGGTACTTAATCTTTTATAAGCTGGCGCAAAGGATGAAAAAACAAGAAGAAAGTAACAAGTACAAGCTCGTTATTAGGAGACGATTACTTTCTAACTGTTTTAGATGACTTGAGATGAATATATCAAGTAATTAAAAGCTGTAAAGGTAATTGGAGTACTTGAAAGAGGACAATAAGGACGAAAGCGATATTTCCCGTAATCATTTTCATAACAAGCTTATGATGGAACATCTTAGAAGGTGTTAGTATTATTACAAATGGAAAGAACTCAATTAACTCCAATAATTATATGAAACAATAAAACCTAGAATAAGAGAACTTATAAGGGTAAGGCTGTATTAAAATAATTCCAATAACCTGCAAATTAAGGAACAAGAAATAGAAGTAAATCTGTTGAAGATATGAAAATTGTCTAATTATAAAGGGTTTTCCAATAGGGACTTGACGACTTTTAATTCAATTTGTGAACGCACCCTTTCACTAATCATCGAACTGTCACTGTCAATTTATTCAGTAAACTTAACATTTTCATCATGGTAAAGTACATGAACGAACAACGTCTGCAAATTATAAAAATTTACTACAGAAATTCGGAGTCGGTGACCGCTACTTTAAGAGCGTTAACTCCGATTTTCGGTCGTAATTCTCGCTCTAGTAGACAGGCAGTAACAAGTTTAGTGCAAAAATTTGAGTCTACATATTCCTTGTGTGATGTTGCCGTGCCAGTGAGACAACGGGTTGGTCGAAGTGTCGAAAATATCGCTGCCGTTGAAACGTCCGTAGCAAATGATCCAAATCAGTCAATTCCACGGCGTTCTCAAGAGTTGGGCATCGCCCAGACCACTTTATGGCGAATTTTGCTTAAGGATCTTGGTTTACACCCATACAAGATCAAGCTGACTCAAGAATTGAAGCCGACGGACCATTAGAAGCGACGTATGTTCTCCGACTGAGCTGTGGAAAAGATGCGCCAAGATGATCAATTTCATCGCAAAATCATTTTCAGTGACGAAGCTCATTTTTGGCTGAATGGGTTCGTCAGACCAGTCGATTGGCCGCCTCGTTCGTGCGATTTAACGCCTCTAGACTTTTTTCTTTGGGGCTACGTCAAGTCATTGGTCTATGCCAATAAGCCAACAACGTTAGAAGAGCTCAGAGCCAAGTGGCCGAGTCATCGAAAATTGGGTCCAACGAATCGACCGCTGCAAACGTGCCCGCGGTGGCCATGTGAACGAAGTCGAGTTCCATTCATAAATGTTTTGATTGTACTTCAACCCGATAATAAAGTTTTTGAAATATCTCAAATGGTCTGCATTTTAGTTTGAAAAAAAGTTGTCAAGTCCTTATTGGAAAACCCTTTATTATTCCCACACAAAATATGAATAAAAGGTAAAATAAACACGTAACTAATTATCCAAATGAAAAAAGTAGTGGAATTTAATTTTTCACCCAGCTTTCTCACAGTCATGTTTTCATCGAAAATGATTTCACAGGATTTTTTAACTATTTCAGCACGACTTGCAGCTTCTGGATATCCAGGTTTTGGATCGTCGTTTAAATAGTCATGACAATTCTTAGATCGTTTAAACCATGTATAAACTTGTGTAAGAGACATACAACCATTACCGTTAACTTTTTTTATTTTACGAGCTTAAAGCAAAATCTAATATTTTCCTTTTGTTCTATTGTGTTTCTACGACATAAGCACCAAACATACCAATTTTTTCATATAATTACCAATAGTTATATGAAACAATAAAACCTAGAATAAGAAAACTTTTAAGGGTAAGGCTGTATTAAAACAATTCCAATAACCTGCAAATTAAGAAACAGGAAATACAAGTAAATCTGTTGAAGATATGAAAATTGTCTAATTATATTATTCCCACACAAAATATAAAAGGTAAAATAAGCATGTAACAAATTATCCAAATGAAAAAACTAGTTGAATTTAATTTTTCAACCAACTTTCTTACAGTCATGTTTTCATCGAATCGGATTTTTTTGACTATTTCAGCACGACCTGCAGCTTCTGGATATCCAGGTTTTGGATCGTCGTTTAAATCGTCATGACAATTTTTAAATCGTTTAAACCACGTATTAACTTGTGTATGAGACATACAACCATTACCGTTACCTTCTTTATTTTTTAAGAGCTTAAAGCAAAATATTTACCTTTTGTTCAATTGTGATTCTACGACATAAGCACCAAATATAGTATCATTAAAATGTGTGCAATTTGGCACCTGTTATCCGATTAGCATGCACAAAGATGCGTTTAAAATAAGAAAGATCTACCTTTCTAATGCTGCTACCGTTCAATAGATGGTGCTACGTGTTCTATGATTTAAATAAAAGGTTCGGTTATTTATAGAACATACTGTGTATGTTATTACACAATAATTTAATTTAAATAATTTTTTTAAATATTACGAATAATTATCATTTATTGATTAAACCTTCAATGTCTTTTCATTAACGTTTAATATCAATTTTAAGGGAGACTATGTCGATTGACACAAACTGAATAAATAAAGCCTCTTATCACATCATTATTGGTATTATACATACGATAACTAAGCTGTTATCTTCAGCAGATAATTAATTACAGTGTCGAAATACAATGTTGGTATTCCGTACACGTTTTTCGACAATTAAGTTATTATTATTTGTAAAGAATTAATCACAGTGTTGAAATACGTATACAGAATGCGAATATTGCCACGATAAAGGGTTTTATTTTCCTTGTTTGATTACAATATGTATAATATATATATATATATTGGGTCTGGGAAAAAGTTCGTGGCGTTTTTCCCGATAGATGGCATTGGTTGCCGATAACTAAAGAACAACAAGTCACAGCGACACCACCGACGGCTCGTTTTTTAGATGACCTTCCGAACGTTAGTTTGAGCGTAGAAACATTGTAATCGGTGCAGTGGTTGGAAAGTTATTCGCACTTGAAAATGGAGAAGAATAATGAGAAATTTCGCTATATTCTGCAATATTATTATGATAAGGGGAAGAACGCTGCGCAGGCTTGTGATAAAATTTGTGCTGTGTACGGTGAAGGTACTTTATCGAAATCTGTTGCGCGGAAATGGTTCGCTCGCTTTCATTCTGGAAATTTCAATGTGAAAGATGAGTCACGCTCCGGTCGTCCAATCACTGAAAAATCTGATGAAATTCTTGAAAAAGTCCAACAAGATAAGCATATCAGCAGTGTCGATATTGGCATGGAGCTAGGCATTGACCACAAAACTGTTTTGAACCATTTACACAAAGCTGGTTACAAAAAAA
This sequence comes from Dermolepida albohirtum, assembly GCA_031893035.1. Lineage (NCBI taxonomy): Eukaryota > Metazoa > Arthropoda > Insecta > Coleoptera > Scarabaeidae > Dermolepida > Dermolepida albohirtum. Next base: position 407,805 of record JAVIWB010003834.1, on the reverse strand, counting down.
AGCTTGACGTATGGGTTCCTCATGAGTTGAGCGTGAAAAACATGATTGACCGAACTAACATCTGCGATGCGCTGCTGAAACGGAATGAAATCGAGCCGTTTCTGAAACGTTTAATAACCGGAGATGAAAAATGGATTACGTACGATAATCGGAAGCGTAAAAGATCGTGGATAAAGGATGGTGAGCCGTCACAAGCGTTCGCTAAGCCAACATTGACGCCAAAAAAAGTGATGCTGTGTGTATGGTGGGACTGGAGGGGAATCGTCCACTACGAGCTACTTCCAACTGGTCAGACGATTGATTCTCAACTCTACTGTGCACAACTAGAGAGATTACGCCAGGCGATTGAAAGAAAACGGCCCGAATTGATTAATAGGAAAGGTGTTGTCTTCCATCATGACAACGCCCGACCACACACTTCTTTGATGACCCGTCAAAAATTGAGAGAGTTTGGTTGGGAAGTTTTGATGCACCCACCTTACAGTCCGGATATAGCACCCTCTGACTATCATCTGTTTCGATCTCTGCAGAACTCTCTCAATGGAATTAAGTTGGTTTCAAAAGAAGCCTGTGAAAACTACTTGATTCAGTTTTTCGACCAGAAACCACAGAAGTTTTTCACCGATGGGATCATGGATCTACCAAAAAAATGGCGAAACATTGTCGATAATAATGGAGCATATTCGGTTTAAATGAATTCGTCCACGCGCCATGCGGGGACCAGTTGAATTTTACTGAAAAAACGCCACGAACTTTTTCCCAGACCCAATATATATATATATATATATATATATATATATATATATATATACAAGAAAATATTGTACAAACTACGTGTGTAAAGACATTTTTCAGCATTAGCGCAAAGAAAGAATTCGGTAGCTTTGTTCTCTTGTGCTTTCAGTCTGAGCCTCTACTGAAAACTTGCCTTCGCGCATCCAAATTGTGAATAACTAACGGGTGTTTTCTTAAGAGCTTGACAACTTTAAATAATAATACAAGACAGAAATATTGTTGGAATGAAATTTTTTTTATTATAATCTCGTAGATAATTTCATGGTATTTATTTTTTAAATACGATTTCCGGCATATGTCCGCCGCGGCTACGAGTGACGAGTGGTCGATGTTGTTGATGTTTAGCTGATTAATTTTTGGAAACAAAAATTTAGTCAGCATGGCTCGATAGCGCTCGCCATTCACCGTAACGGCAGCTCCTTCCTGATGAGGACCGATGATGCCACCAGCGTGTAAACCGCACCAAACAGTCAATTTTAATGGATGTAATGGTGATTCGTTAACGGCTTGAGGATTGTCTTCGCTCCAAATACGGCAATTTTGCTTGTTGACGTAGCCATTTAACCAGAAATGAGCTTCATCGCTAAACACAATTCTTTGATAAAAATGCTCATCTTCGGACATTTCAAATGAGCACAATCAGTAAAAATGCTACGCAAACGATGGTAGTTTGGCTTCAATTCTTGCACGAGCTGTATTTTATAGGCACATAAGCCAAGATCCTTACGTAAAATTTTCCACGTAGTCGAAGGACAAAGGCCAACAAGTTGAGAACGACGACGAATCGACATTTCGGCGTCTTCTTCAATACTTCCCGCTACAGCAGCAATATTCTCTTCGGTACGCACCTGCATGAATTGCTTGCTCACTAGGCCGATTATGTTGGCTGTAAAATAGACGAAGTGCTCTAAGAACTTCGCGAACAGATTTATTATTTTTCAAAGTAAATTTCCAAAATTTGGAAGCGTTGTTCTGGCGTTAAACGATTCATGATGATTTGCCAAACCTTGCTGAACAAAAATGTCAACACAGTTTAACATTATCAGCTGTCAAACCATAGTTATCGATATCGACAGTTCTCATGCAGCTTAAAAAACACCCATTATTTTAATTGCTTAAAGCTGACAAAATTCAATCAATTTTAGAATAGTAGGATTCACTTGTTACAATTGGTAATGCAGGAATGTTGGAGAGGTAATTAACAAAAATACTATAAAAATTAAAGAACATTTTGGGAGTTTACTTTCACGTATCTGTATTACAAAGAAAGCGGAAAAGAATAAATGAAAGTAATTTTAATTTGAGATAGCACGATATTACATTATCAAGCACCTCTTCGATTCATAATATATACTTAATTCAAGCTATGTATAATCTCAATTTTTTAAAATTCTATTAACTTTGAATTGTTTCCATTCTTTTAACGCACATTTTGATCCAATAACACGATCTCAGCGAATGTAACTAAACAGCGTCCTCGTTAAATGTTGAATGATCTTTGAATTTTGATTGTTTCTTTTGTAGTACTAATTTGTTCTTTCCTCGGGCCCGTGGCTCTGCTTTGAAATTTTACACATCAAAGTCACGGTACGGTGAAATGTGCTCACGCTTTAATTTAACCAATCAATGTAATAAATCGCGTTGGAAATCGATGAATTCACATATATACGCTCATGACCTGACGTAAACTCTCAGCAAAGGGACGAAATAAACATGCTAATGAAAGTAAATGAAATTCGGGGCTAAATGGTAATCTCGATTTTGAAATTTTGCGATGATTTGGAATTAAAGCAATACAGATACGATTGGAAGTGAATAATAAGATAACGTTGGGGATGTAATTGAATTCTAAAATAAACAAATATAAATTTTTTGTTTTACATATACGGGGTCTCGTTATAACAATCGAAATAAGTAAACTTCTTTCTTTATAAACGACAATCTCGAAACTGTAAGAAAATTGTCCTTCTACAGTTAGTGTCACAAAAGGTTTACGATGTACACGAAAATATATCTGCCAAATTCATGTGGGACGGTCTTCATAACATGTAAACAAAACATTGGTAGTTCGAGCATGTCTATGATTCATAACATAACAGTGATTTGTTTTCGAGTAAATATAGTGCTTCTTGTAATAGTAATACCAATAATTCGATTTTATTTATTCTTTATATACTTGGCGTATTTTTTAAGTAAGAGCCGTTTGAAAATAAAAGCCAAACAAAATTAAATTTTCAAAAACCAAATTTATTTTCGGATTCTACATACATTTCTGTATCTTCCAACAGAACAGTTTGTTTAAATACTTATCAAACCTTACAACTAAATTTTGAATACCCTTTTACTAGAAACTTGCCGCTTACTCCGTTAACCAAGAGGTCACGTCTTCGTCATCGTTGTAGTGGTTGCCGCCGAGATGATGTTTGTGATAGCAGAAAAGATGGAAATCACTCGGTGCAAGGTCGAGGCTGTAGAGTGGGTAGTCCAAAACTTCCCAACAAAAAGAGTCCAATAAAGCTCGGATCTGAGTTGCGGTGTGAGGCCTTGCATTGTTATGGAGTAGCAAAATTCTCTGTCAGCATCTTTTGTTTCGAATCGCTCTGCGTAACTTTCGCAGGGTTTGGCCGTAGGCTATCGCATTTATGGTGGTTTCGCGATGCAAGAAGTCGACCAACAAAATGCTGCACCTATTCCAAAAGACGGATGCCATGATCTTTCGCTGGGACAGAGTCTGTTCGGCCTTGACCCTTACAGGCGAGTGTGAGCATCTTCACTCCATGCTCTGTTGCTTTGATTTGGGTGTGACATGTGAAACCCACTTTTCGTCTCGTGTTACGATACGACTCAACATGGCGTCACCTCCTTCATTATAACGACTCAAAAAATTCAGCGAACACTCAAACTTTTGAAGACAATAATTTTTAAAAAAGAAATGTCAAAAATGGTTCTCTTGTATTGCAATAAAGAACATTCGATAAAATTGAAGTTTTTATTTTTTTTTTTTTTGAAGAAAGCACCTCCAAATGAATCACCCCTACATAGTATATAATACGAGGATAGTTCGACAAATAGTGAGAATGACACATAGGTGGCACTCTAATAGGTGAAACAAATGCACTGTAATTTAAGTCGGCTATTTATATATTTACATTACGATATTTAGATAAATCGGTTGATTAGTTTATTTTTGACAGCTGATTGAAAAAGAAGCAACACGTCGTTTTGTTAAAATGGAAAAAGCAGAGTATCGTGGGGTGATTAAATACTTCGTAATTAAGGGTATGAAAGCTACCGAAATAAAAGATGAGTTACGGGAATTTAAACGTGATAGAACAAGCTGTGTTGATGAAGTGCGCTCTGGAGCACCCAAAATCGTGACTTCTACGGAAATGATTATAAAAATCCATAATATTATTACGCAAGATCGACGACTCAAAGTAAGGGAGAAAGCAGACATGGTAAACATTTCAACAGAACGCGTACACCACATTTTAAGAAAGAATTGGGCTTTTCCAAGCTTTCGGCAAGATGGGTGCCACGATTGCTTACGACTGATCAAAAGTTCACTCGTTTGCGCATTTCCAATGAGTGTTTGGACCTTTATAAGCGGAACCCGGTTGATTTTTGTAGGCGATTTGTTTCTTGCGATGAAACTTGGATACACTACAGTACACCCGAAACTAAGCAACAGTCGAAACAATGGTTAAAACGTGGTTCTGCACCTCCAAAGAAAGCGAAAACCACTTTATCGGCAAACCAGGTGATGGCATCAATATTTTGGGATTCAAAAGGCATTTTGCTCATTGATTACCTTCACAAAGGTGCCACAATAAACGGACAATGTTATGCAGAACTTCTACAAAAATTAAATGTTGAGATTCATGCTAAACGGCCAGAAATGGCGAAGAAAAAGATTCTGTTTCACCAAGACAACGCTCCCTCGCATACCAGCACAGTTGCGATGTCCAAAATCCACGAGTTGCATTTTCAATTAGTACCGCATGCGCCTTATTCGCAGGATCTAGCCCCTTCCGACTTCCAACTTTTTCCAAAATTGAAAACGGCACAGGTGGAAAGAAATTTTCGTCTAACGACGAATCTTCGTAAATGAGTATTTTGCAAGCCTTCGGGAATCACATTTTAGAGATGGCATAAGGGCATTAGAGCACTGTTGGAATAAATGTATTGCTCTTTTAGGAGAATATATTGAAAAATAAAAATTATTTTGTGTTTAAAAAATTCGTTCTTCTTTTCCATTCTCACTACTTGTCAAACTATCCTCGTATTTAAATAATTCAGAAAACAAGTTTGCTAGTTATACCAAGTTAATACATCGATTACATTTCTTGAAACATTCATCTTATTACTGAAAACGATAGACTCTAATTTCAATTGAAACAATTGAAGCCTCTTACCTGATCACGATCATTTTAAATGCTCCCAATTTATATAAGTAAGTAAACTAAATAAGGGAAAGGCTTTATCGTATACGTCAGCGCATTTATAGAAACGTCTTTTAAGGTCACCCTCGAAAACAAGGCACTTAATAAGCTTATCGTATTAGTTGAATCTACTGTTTATACTATAAACGAATTTGTTCCAAAATCTTCCCTTTAATTAAATTTATCGTTTAACAAACGGAACTTCCTTATTTTCAATTTGTGAGTATTATTTGCTAGTAGTTTAACTAACGTCTTTTTCGGTAAATAATGTGAATATAAATATCCACTTAATGATTTGAATTGACTTAATGATTGAATACAAAAAAGAAAACTTTGAGGAATAAAATTTATAACTATTTTGTTTCTAAGGTACTTCACTTTGTATTTACTCACAAAATACTGTTCGTTTTATAAAAATCAAATTTTTAATGAACAAAATGTAACTAATATGTCGATGGATAAGTTTCTAGTATTTTTTTTAATTCAAACTTTACTACTCTTTTTAATATGGCCGATTGGACACAATCCAAAGTGTACAATGGCCAATTTTTGAAGTAATTGAGATTGATCACCATGAATTAAAATGTTGGGACGATATTTTTCAACGTTGAGGATCATTTATGTTAAAATGACCATTCGGGTATCGTACTCTCCCTAAGCGCTACGAATTTATGTATCACTCCGATGCATATAAGAAAAAAATTTAGGTCAAATAAGGAGCTTGATTATCTCTAATTTATTTACAAGAATCCAAACTGGAAGAAGATATAGGCAGCTAAATAGTGAATAGTGAGCAAAAGAAATTAGAAATTAACTGTATAGAGCGAAGGATATACCAGACTATAGTAGAAGGAACCATTCTGTACCATTCAGGATCGTGAGGCATCTCAAAAACATCATAGCCTCAAACTCAAAGTTTTGAAATTTATGTTCTCTGACGGAGATGTAATTTTTGAAAGACGATGTTCGTTTTCTGAAATCATTTATTGTACTGCAAAAAATTAATGAAATTAATTTTGAAATGGTTGGTCATCCACTCTATTCTTCAGATTTAGCACCCTCACACCATTTCTTCCTGAAACTCAAGAAACATTTGAAGAATAAAAGATTTTCGACCGATGGCGAAGCGATTGGTTGCAATCTATTATAAAGGCCAATTTCCGAAATGATTAAGGCTCAAACAGGAAACGTTCAGACATCTTCATCCCAGTCCGATGGTCGCTCAGAACGTTGAGAATCGTTTATGTCGAAATGATGAAATTATGCATCAACCTGACGCGTACAAGAAAAAAAACCGATTTGTCCCTTGTACATTATTGAAATCAAATAAGAAGTTAGGGAGTTTAAATTTCTTAAATTCATTTATGTCATGAAATCAAACTGGAAGAAGATATAGATAGTTAAATGGTATATGGTTAACAAAACAATTTGGCAACTGTATAAAACGAATGGGGCATCTTAAAAACACTATAGCGTCAAACTCCAAGCTTCAGAAATTGACGCTCTCTGACGGAGATGTAGATTACCAAGATTTCAATGTACAACTAATACGAATGAAGGTAGAGGATGATATGACAAGCAGAATAAGTAAGACGCAATTATCCTGGTATGGATATCTGAACTATCGCCAGATGGTTAAAAAAAATTTGGAATTCAATGGAATTTGGAAGGCAAAAAAGAGAAATATCATGAAGCACATGGATGCAAAGTGCAGAAGAAGCAATAGCAATAACAGAGGCAAATTGGTTGGGAAAAGTGACTAAAAAAAAACCTTTCCTAAAAGAATCTGAATTTCTCAAGTTGATAAAGTTTTCGATGGAATCTTCTGACCTTAATTTTATTAAATAATTCTTTCGCCTTGATGAAAACATTTAAATATTTAAGAAAAATATAATTTCTCGTAAATAAGGATAACAGAAAGTAATGTTAGAGAACAACACACTCACCTCTCGAGGCATATCACTTTAAAAGCATATAACAGAACATCTGTTGGATATTACTGTTTGTTCTCAAGTGAATTATTTTATTAATTATCTCGTAAATAGGTCTAGTGGATACAATGGGGGTTCTAAAGCTTCAAATATTACTAAACCGTTAGCTTCCAAACTGTTGTTTGATGTGTGTGTGTGCTCTTTCGGTCTATGAGGGTTGTTTGCTGCACTTGTTAAATATATTGGTCGCACTGTACCGCTATTATATTTTTGTCATTAAATGTAAACAAATAATTATTACTACCTTATTCTGGTTTGAATAATTTATGCACTGATCGAGTCAGATTGTAAGGGCAATTCTTTTATTTGTAAAAATTGATTACTGTTTCCTTTGCTTTGTAAAGGTATGTGAATTTCTAAATAAAAGCTTTGAAAACTTTATTACATATACATATACGAGTATACTCGTATTAAAATAAAAATAGAAACATTTATATAAAAAACAAACTAGAAATTCTTCCATTATTTAAAAATAAAATATATTTGAATGTATCATGTTTTTAATAAATTGACAAGCGCTATATATATATATGTGTTTCTTTCGGTTATTGTATCGCATTGGCGAACAGTCTTCACAAGAACTTTTGGAGGTTCAATATATAATAAGCTGTACTAAGATGTGATCCTCTTATCTATTTGAAACAACAGTAAGACTAGCACAGTGCGAACGGTCCCCCAGTGGTGAGGATGGAGTTTTGTGTGTGGTGCGTGTGCATTGTATGTATCTGTAGTGCAATAATTTAATTGTTATTTCTTGGAGCAGTTCCTGACCATGCATCTATCTCCTTTGTTCAGTCTGTTTAGACGTTCGCCGATTTCGGTAGCTTCTCTTATTATTTGAGCCACGTAATTCGTACTTCTGGCTAAAGTTTTCATAGTTTCGAAATCTATGATATATTCCGCCTCCATTATATGCTGTACCAAAGACTTCTGTTTTAACTAGAAAATAGATTCTGTCCATGATATGATTTTAGATGAATGAATTGAACAAAAGCGTATTGCAGAAGCACTACATACTTCATATGAATGTGTCTCAATGTGTCTTGCACATATCCAAAGCTCTGTCGTAACTGAGTTAAAAGTATTTTTAGTTTCAGATAACCTTACTACGCATTCAGCTTATTCGCTAGATTTGGCCACCTTAGAATTATTCCTTTTTTCCAAACTTGGCTTAGTGGCAAGAGATTTAGGTTGAATGAGGAGCTAATCATTGAAACTATGGCATATTTCTAAAAATTTGACGAAGTTTGTTTTTTCGAAATAATAAAGAGACTTGAATATCGCTGAATAAAATGTAATGACTTACAAATAGAATACGCTGAAAAATAAACTTTTCTTTTGTCGAAAAAATTGCAGACTCCCTAATTTATGATCCGCCCTCGTATCTACTTCATCTGATTTAACTCCTTGTAATTTTCCAGCCTCAGATTAGCACATTTTTATCTCGAGCACATGGTATGTATGTGTTCTGGTGTTTACTATGCATGTTATTTAAGTAATTGAGTTCGACAGACGAGATCAATAAGCAATGTAGTGCAGAACTCCAGACAAAGCCAAGGCAAGTAGGACAGAAATATTTAACGATAGATCTCGTCACTCCGAAATAACATTTGGCGGGATAATTTTATGTGGCATATTAAGTGGATTAAATTGAGTAAATTAATGAAATTAATGTTCGAGGTATTAGATTAAGGATAATTACGTATTTGCCCTTTCAAACTGATTAATGCAATATCTGTGGGATGACTTTAAATGAATGAGTTGTGATGGACCATAACGAGAACTGTAGTATAAGTTTTAGTTTGTTTCATGGATTTTGTGTGATACGTATTTGAAAAGAAAGCAGCCTTTTTTTCGAAAGAAGTATTTATTTTTCTGTCTACTACCCCTTCCAACTCTATACTTTCGATTTAGCAGTGCTCAAATTGCTTTATATCATACGTGTAGTAACATTATTGGAAAACGTCAGAAATATGCATTAGTTTCAGATATTACTTCGTTCAAGCTAAATTTTTTTCATGCTAACATAGCTTACGTTCGACGAGTAAGAAGAATGTAGGAGCATTTTACAAGTTAGATCAAATATCTATGCTTACGTCGTTGGTTCTTCTTTCCACAAGATAGTCGACAAATACTAAACCACGCCCATTTCAAGAAACAGTATCTACTATAGTCGTAGTCGATGGAATTGGTTTAGCCTTCTTCGTAGTATTTGAATAGATTTCTAACATTATTTAAGCAACTGCTCTCTCTGGTAACGTGTTTCAGAATAAGTTATGAAATAGTGAAAAGAATTAAAGGAATTAATGTTGAAATATGAAAGTGGGCTAAAAAGTCTGTGGAATTAAAATAAGAAAAAGAACTTTGCGTTTTGAAATTGCATTTGTTTCTCAATGAAATTCCTTGCCACTTCGATATTTAAGTTCATTAAAATAAGTACTCACAGCAGCTTTAACATTGTCTGTTGTAAATTTCTGACCTGCAATGTATTTTTTAGGTATAGAAAATGGTGATAATCTGGCGAATAGGGCTAGCACGGTAACAAATCAAAGCCTAATGCGTTATTTTCGCCATAGCAACAACACTGTATGGAATGTGTATTGTTTTAACAGAAAATAATATTTTTTTGGTCAAAACCAAAACGCTTTTCGTACATTTTTTTATTTGTCTACAAGTCTCGCGTGGTATGTTATGTGCCTTTGATGGTTCAGTCTTTTGGAGCGTAATCAACATAATGAACACTTTTGTGTCTCAATTGGAAGCCATTACTTTTCGTACATGAACAATCATAGCCTTCTTTGCGGGGTGGAGATAGTGATAGATTTCGGACGTCCAATAAATTTTTGGTCAATTGATAGCTATCATCACTTTCATCTGCTTAAAAGATTTTTCATATATATGTATATTTCATGTACAATGTACAATATTTAATCCATTCATTTGAGGCTTTTATACTACTTTACTAGAACAGTGAACCACTAGACTTCTCCTCAGTAGCATAGTGGTTGAGTGTGTTAAATTATTGATATTCAAAATTTCTAGACTGACCTATAACCTCTTATCATACATTGCAAATAAATAAAAGAAATCTGGAGACACATGTAAATACAAATAAACACCTAAATGTGCTTCAAACGGTGACAATGTTAAATGAACTGTTGAAACGTCGGATTACATAAATTTTTCAAACGATGAAAACAGCCCAAATATTATTCCATTATCAACAATTTCAGGTAATGATATCATGTTGGGTTAATTTATTATACGCTGTTGTTAATTCTTATATAATTAGTTTAAATATAGTAAAGATGCTTTCACAAATAATCATAAGTTTTTCATATTCACATTCCTACATAGAAAAAGATGTACATATACTCGTGTGGTAGAATTCACCAAAGATTACTGTAGTGTAATTAAAAAGTAAATACCAGCAACTCGGAAATTCAAATTTCGATGAAACTTTAAGGATTAAAATAGTACCTTCATATAACAACAACAAATTTATTTTTAGCGTTCGAATCCCTCGATGTCGGAATACAGCCCTCTCCAAAAATTCGCACCACATTTAAATTTTTATAAATACATCAGAAACGATAATAAATATTAATTTTTTGAGGGAACATAATTTGAAGTATTTTATATAATCTTAGTATGATGAAAACTATTTTTTACAACTATTTTTTGCGCAACCAAGTTCTCGCTGTTTTTCAAGAGATAGCTCCAGTAGTAAGTGCTAGTCGATTGTGACATAACCAAAACGTCATGAACCAAGCTTAGACAAATGGTAAACAAACCGCTTTGACACATTAGTGATTTTGTTTTTGCGTCATATACTTTTGGTTGTATGAAAATGTCTGATTTTGTGCCAAATAATCGTCATTTGCGGGAAGTGTTGCTTTTCTTCTTTCATTCGAAGAAAACGGCGGCTGAAGCGCATCGAGAACTCCAAAAAGTTTACGGAGATGCTGCTCTAAGTGAAACAACGTGCCGTGATTGGTTCCGTCGTTTCAAAGACGGTGATTTCGATGTTGACGACCGTTCGCGTGAAGGAAGACCAAAAACCTTCGAAGACGCTGAATTGGAGGCATTGCTCGATGAGGATCCGTGCCAAGCGCAAAAAGAGCTTGCGTCAGCATTAGGAGTTACCCGCCAAGCCATTTCCCAACGATTGCATGCGATGAATCAAAAAAAAGGAACTTGGGTTCCCTATGATTTGAAGCCAAGAGACGTTGAGCGTCGTTTTTCTCCTGTGAACAACTGTTCCAACTGCAAAAAAGGAAGAATTTCCTTCATCGCATCGTTACAGGTGATGAAAAATGGATTCATTACAGCAACCCAAAGAGAACAAAATTATGGGAACTGTCGGGTCATGCTTCTACGTCGTCGGTTCGGCCGAATATTCACGCTGCAAAGGTTTTGCTGTGTATTTGGTGGGACCAGGATGGTGTTATTTATTATGAGCTCTTGAAACCGAACGCAACCATCACCGGAGAATAGTATCGAACTCAATTTATGCGATTGAGCCGAGTACTGCGCGAAAAGCAACCACAATACGAGCAGAGGCACGAAAAAGTGATTCTACAGCATGACAATGCTCGGCCTCACGTTGCCAAATCCGTTAAAACCTTCTTAGAAACGCTCAAATGGGAGGTCCTACCCCACCCGCCATATTGCCCAGATATTGCGCCGTCCGATTATTACTTGTTCCGTTCGATGGCACATGGTCTGGCTAATCAGCAGTTCCGCTCATATAAAGACATCTCAAAATGGCTTGATTCGTGGATAGCCTCAAAAGACGAATCCTTCTACCGTGACAGTATTCGAACTCTGCCAGAAAGATGGGAAAAAGTTGTCGCTAGAGATGGGCAATATCTTGAATGATTCATTTGTAAACATTTTTTCACAATAAAGTTGCATTTTTATCAAAAAAAAAAAAAACAGCGAGAACTTGCGCACCTAATATTAAATGTAAATTATATGTAGAGTGATTAATTTGGTTAAAAATTTATGACGCATCTCCAATTTTTAGTGAATTCTATTTTCTTTTTATAGCCATTATTTAGCTTATAGCTTTTAATAACTTAAGATACTTCCGAAGGGCCCCATTCTTGTTTAGAATCCCTAATATAATAAACAATTATAAATCTCTACCAGTGTACTTTTGTTAATTCAGAAAATCTGCTTTAAATTTTGTAGTGCTTGTGGAGTAACTAATTTACATATAGATTACTTGAAATTGGACCAAATTAACGTAATATCATAAAAGGATACATTTCCAGCATTAGTGTGCCGTTATCTTTAGATATTTACATTTTATGTATTTCTTGGTGAAACGATACTACTACAGAAATACGATGTCTTAAGGGCCATTTAGTGGCAAATATATAACCGTTTTATTTTTATGTTCCAGCTGTATACTATTCTGATTAAGTCTAGTAAAATTAATTATATTATTTTATTATTAAGTATTTCGTTTATTATTAAAATTAAATTAGGCAGCCTACAGATCTTAAATTGATATCAATTGCAAAAATAAATTATAGGTTTTGTTCGGAGAATCTTGCCAAAAGTAATAACCTGTGCTGTGCTTTTAAAAAGTTGATTGTCGTTTTATTAGTAACGCAATAATTAAGATCTCTTGAGTTAATGACCAGATCTTCAGACTGAATCGACGATCTTATTAGAAGGGTACCATAAAAACTTTAATTTGGATATTCTGTAAATGAAAAAGAAAAAAAAATTCGGCAAGAGTACATCGAACTTATAGGTTATGGAAGATAATTGCGATAGATAAACTAGATATCAACAGTTCTCAAGCGAGACTTCTCGAAATGCTTAACGTGCAAAACCAATAAAAAAGAGAGAACATTCAATAATAATAAAACAATATTCTGAATTCAGAACAGGCCTAAAGAGTGAAAGATGGAGTCCAGAATTTCATTGATGTTATTGGGAAATACAGCTCAAAACAATTAACAGATTTTCATCAAAATATGGCAATAAATTTAAAGGAAAAATTGATTTAACATAGCTTTTTTGGTTTCAGTATATTTGTGAATTAGTATCTGAGCACAGATTTTAAGTTATTCGGACAAGTTTTACTGTGTTTTTGTTGACAGAGTATAAAATTTTGGGTGTTAATCAAAAGTAACATTGCTTGCTATGGCATCGTTATATTTTTATGAATTTCGTATTGCTAATTTCAAATCGTGAAGCGCTTAATTATTTTTATATATAATTGTAAGCATGGAAAACCTAATTGCAGATTGAAATAATTAGATCCGTTTCTACGGCATATTCCAAGGCTAGAAACTGTTCTACATGGAAGTTTAATTGGTTAAAGCGGCCGTCTAGATAACGATAGATACAGGTTCGAGTCTTGGTCCGATATATATTTATATATAGCTATAAGCATGAAAACCCTGACTGCAGATTGAAATAATTAAATCTGTCTCCATGGCATATTCAAAGGCTAGAAACTGTTCTACATGGTAGTTTAATTGGTTAAAGCGGCCGTCTAGATAACGATAGATACAGGTTTGAGTCTTGGTTCGATATATATATACTTTTTCTGTAATTTTCTATGATTAATAATTAATGTAGTGATAAAATATCAGAAAATGTAAGAGTGTAATTGCCACAGTTCTTTAAACTATTAAAATAGTTCTAAATTATATATGTTAATTATCTAGTTAGACTAGAGCTAAACAAAAACTTACCTAATTTTTGGTAATTGCCCTACTGTGCTAGTTGACGTTGTTGATGCTTTATGCGATACTGCTGAGGGATGAAAAGTGATTAGGTCAGCTTCATTGGACTACAGTCTTGTCGACTATTTGAAGTCCTGATCTGTAACATAACTCCCAAAATCATGCTAAGGATTATTATAGTTTAATAAATGCCGTGATATCTATACTTTTAAATGTTTTTATTATCTAAGTTTTTAAAAAGATCACTAAGACTACTTACTGGAGTATGGGCGTAAACGTACTTCTATTGCAGAGAAATCCTTCGAATCATATTTATTTTAGGTCCCACATGCGTCACTGAGTTCACTGCAGTTATGATACGGTTTTCTAAGCTATTCAAATTTGTGAGAATAGAGACTCTACTTTCTACAGGAAGGGATCTTAAGGTGTAAGATCAGGGGTCCTCGGTGGTCAGAACTCAATTGTCAGATCTTTATTTCCCATGCGATCCATTCTTGTCCAGGTAGAGATTCATTCAAGAAACGTCGAACCTAGTGCCAACAGTGTTATCTTTTGAACCTTCAACCATTTGAGAATCAAGTCAGTTTTGCAGCATTCTAAGATACGTTTCTCCAGGAATAGTGTCTTCATAAAAAAGGTCCGTAAACCTTTGATGACAAAAACTCCTCTTCGATGAAAGTCCAATGCTAAATTTACGATGAAATGTATGCTGCATCGCAGTCACAGGTTCACTTTTACTGAACTTACATATTCAAAAAATCTTGTATCGCATAGTAGCTTGGTTGTAACTGACACTGGTGTGCAGTATTGTAGTGCTCTAGCGGTAGTATTCGAAACTTTACACCATTCTCTTTCAAATGCACTTGACTGAATTCAAATATAGCGTACGTTGGGGGAAGTGTAGCCTATTGAAACTGCGTCCAGCATTTTGGATCATATTGTATATTCAATTTGTGTTTTGACCATACATTCAATATTACCAATGTTTCTACTACACCAGTGTATTATTTACTTATTTAGTCATCTTGAATTTAATATATCATAGTTTATAGGTTGCAATCAATCATTTCAATCATCATAGATGCTAGGCCTAATTAATTTGAAATTGGCGTACACTTCCCTCAATAGGCATAAGGGTAAGTAAAAGCTCAAAGAGCTATACAGCAATATGTATAAGAGAATTGATAAATTATTTTTTATAAATAAAAACATAAAGTAATTTAATAATATACATAAACCTTTAATGTAAAATAAAAAAATACTATTTATTATTTACAGTGTTTATAATTATTATTATTATTAATTATATTTTATATGTAGTATTTATTTCTTTTTTTAATATATTAGTCGTTTTATTTGAACTATAACTTTTATTCTTTTGTGAATAGGTTTTTCGATCGTTTGAAATAATAAAATATTTAATTCATGTTAACAACGTTTGGGGTTTTTTCTTCTTCTTTTTCGAGTTATTTATTTGTTTTACTTTTTTTTACTTTAATCTACAATAAAACGATTTTAATATATTTTTAATTCATGGATTTTGTATATATTCTTAGAATTATATTAATATTTATAGGTACGAGGGAGCGTTTTTATATTCGCGGAATGAGCGGGTTGTAGAGGGGTGAGTAGGCGCATTGGGGGCGTGGCCTGTGCAGCGACTCATGACTAGTATAAATACGAAGTTTCATTGTTATTAGACAGTTAATCTTTGAGCTATCGTCAACCAAGTAACATAATCAGGAGTGAAAAGTGAAATATGGAAAAAATCGAATATCGTGCCGTTATAAAGTTCCTTACCAGGCAAGGAAAATCAGTCGCGACCATAATGAATGAGATGTCATTGGTTTACGGGAAAAACCATGGACCTCTGTAATGAAGACATGGATGGTGTATTGAGTGGAATTGTTACTGGAGACGAAACTTGGGTTCATCATTATGAACCTGAGTCCAAACAAGACTCCATGCAGTGACATAAAAAGGGCACAGCACCTCCCAAGAAATTTAAAGTGTCACAATCAGCTGGGAAACTCATGGCAACGGTATTTTGGGACTCGGAAGGAATATTGTTGATTGATTATAAAAATAAAGGTGTTTCTATAACCGGAGAATATTACGCTTCAATATTAGAGCGACTAAAAGAAGCCATTAAAGAGAAAAGACGGGGAAAATTGACAAAAGGTGTTCTGCTTTTGCACGACAACGCGCCCGTCCACTAGAGCCGCGTTGCGTTAGCTGCCCTGCATAAGGTGGGCTTCGAAATTGTGAATCACCCACCCTACAGCCCAGACCTGGCCCCGAGTGATTATTACCTGTTTCCGAAAATGAAAAAAGAGCTACGGGGAAAAAAATTACTGCCGATGATGAAGTCAAGGAGGCAGTTTCGGCGTATTTTGCAGATAAAGAGAAATCATTTTTTTATGAGGGTATAAATAAATTAATTGAAAGATGTGAAAAATGTATCCGTCTTGCAGGTGAATATATTGAAAAAGAAAAATAATTTGGTTTTTATTTCCACCCCTTGTCCCCCATTCCGCGAATATAAAAACGCTCCCTCGTATGTATGTACATTTTTTTTCTGTAGAAAATTATGCATTTATATAATAATATAATATATAATTATTATAAATTTTATTCTTTGGGTTTTTGGACTAGTAGAGGATAATTAAACACTTCGTTTATATTAACGACGTCTCGAACGTTTTTTTTCCCTATTTTTTAAGTTATTCAATTGTTTTTCATTTTTTCTGTTAAACCTACTATACTTATATCGATTCTATATATTATATATTTATTTTTATTCGATGGATTTTGTTTTATAGTTTTTGAAATGTACTAGGTCTGATCAAAAAATAACCGTTATTTTCAAATTTCGTGAGTTACGTATGTTCGCTTTTCACATTTTTTTTCTGTTATGTTGGTATACATGTCTGTTATATATGTTGGCAATATCAGCCATTTTGGATTGTCAGTTTGTTTTTGACAGATAAAAAGGTTAGTCGTGTTTTGGTGTGCTCTTCGATTTTTTACTATTCGAAAAAAAGGATCAAAGAATATGTATTTAATTTTGCGTTAAAAACGGAATAAAGTGCTCCAAGGCACTTGAAATGTTGACTGTGGCATTCGGCGAGTCCACTTTGACTCAAAAAAGTGTTTATAAGTGGTACAAGCGCTTTACAGAAGGCCGAGAAAATGCACGCCAAGTTCGATCAAATGTGAAGGTTTTACTCGCTATTTTCTTCGATTATAATGGCGTGGTGCATCATGAGTTCTTGCCAACAGG
Organism: Dermolepida albohirtum; assembly: GCA_031893035.1. Lineage (NCBI taxonomy): Eukaryota > Metazoa > Arthropoda > Insecta > Coleoptera > Scarabaeidae > Dermolepida > Dermolepida albohirtum. The sequence continues at coordinate 390,584 of JAVIWB010003834.1, read as the reverse complement.
TCGTGCGGTTAATAAGGAATACTACAAGGAAGTTATGCAACGTTTGCGTGAAGCAATATGGCTCAAACGATCGGAATTGTGGAAAGAAATCATGGATTCTGCATCACGATAATGCACCAGCTCACACATCAATGCTTGTTCGTGAGTTTTTGGCCAAAAACAAAACCGTTGTCATGCCTCAACCACCGTATTCACTGGACTTGGCCCCCGCTGACTTTTTCCTCTTCCCAAAACTGAAGCTTACAAGGATGACGAAATAAATATGATAAATTAGCGGTAAAATACAAGGAATAAAACAATATCAGAACCGTAGAAAAGACTTCATAAGTCAACAGTCAAAACACTATTTTATTTGTATTATACGTGACACATATATGCCTAATACATATGCTGCGTCCGTTTCTTTTTATCACGATTTCTTGACAAAATGTAGCGCGTAACTCTATTAGAAAAACGTTTGCGGCTTTTCTTTCTTCAACACATGTGACTGCTGATGAATAAGACAGATGCCGGTATATGCTCATATTTTGCAGCATTGTTGATACACCGGCAAACTTTCGTGGTTCTAACAATACTATTATTTTATAATAGTATAAATTTCATACAGCAGAAAAATTTTAATTTTAACAGCTTTGCACATCGTATATGTAATGGAGAAATTTTTTTGAAAAAATTTCTGCTCTCCGTATGGATTTCAAATCCACGATATTGTTTTTCCACCACGAAGACAGTTGATTCGAGTGCTTCCAATGTGCCATAAATTGCTTTATACATCGTATATGTAATGCATCTAAAGGATTCGAATAAAACCCCGGTAAAGCCAATATCAACTATGATGTATTTTTCTGTTACTGCTTGAAAAATGAGATTTTATTTAAAAGCTAATATACTATATGTCGTTCTTTGACTAATCGCCTTTACATGCACATATTTATAGGAAAAGAAAGAGTACAGAAGAAAGAAGAATAGGTTCGATTACATGGTTTAATTACATGTACTCTTTAATGTGATAATCGCAAAGCCTTTCTCAACAAAGCATTTTAGCATGTAAATAAAGTGCAATTATTTTGTGGTTAACCTGCTCATCTAACGCGTGTAATTGCTGTATTGATTTGCAGATATTATCGCCTATTTGAAGTGAGAATAGTAACGAAATATACAGTTTGATACGCTGCTTCAGAAGGAGTACTTCATATAAAAATTATAAAACTTTATATGTATTCAAAAATATAAATATTTAAAGATCATTACTATATGTATTAGATAAGTGTCTTTCTATTTCTAAAATTTCAAATTTCCATTGAGAATACACTCTTCTATTTAATTCGTTTTTTTATAAAATGATTTTAAAATTCTTAAATCGAAAATGTATTACGTTTATTCATTTCAATATAATTTAATTTTTTTCATAATCATACACGTATTTCGTAATTTCATGTTAATACTTACGGATCTTAACTTTTGGATGATTTATTTTTCTAATAATAGGAGAAAATCAGGTTTTTGATCAAAAGATGTGGCTTATATAATAAATAAACTATATTATTAATCTCAATACTTCTTGACTGCTAGGAAAACATAGCAATCAAGAAGTATTGAGATTAATATTATAGTTTATTTATCTTTTATATTTGCTTTGGATTAAGTTTAGTGTAACGGTATTGTTGGAAATAGTAACCTCGTTATCAAAATCGCATACAAAGGGTACTAGGAAAGTTTTGCAATATGACGCAGTAGCCGCCGCGCCATGTCGATGGGCTCGGTTATTCATTAGCAGTGAGAGTGTAAAGTGCTTGCGATGGCATGGTGGTCACGAAATGAGATAAGGGCAGTTTTGCGTTATAACTTGCGTGGTTTAAACATAGACCAGTGCTTCGAAGAAATGACTCTTGCATTAGGTGTTGCTTGTCCACATCGCACAACAATATGCACGTGGTGTAGAGAATTCCAAAGAGGAAATTCAACTGTGGAGGATGCTGAGAGACCGGGAAGGACGCGAACGTCAGTTACGGAGGAAAACTTTACTACTGTTAGGAAAATGCTTGGCGAGGACAGGCAAGTGAGCTACCAACAGATAGAGGGTACTTCAGGTCTAAATGCACCAGCAATTCGTTCGATTCTACATGATCATTTGCACGTGCAGAAACTTTGTTCTCTCTGGGTGCCGCATCGACTGACTGAAGAGCAGATGACACGACGTGTGACTTGGTGTCGGGAGTTGCTAAAAAAGTTTAATAAGGGACAATCTCGGTATACGAACAGCATCATGATAGGTGACGAGAGTTGGCTGTACTATTACGATGTGCAGACCAAAGCTCGCAACAAAATTTGAGTCTTTGATGATGAGGGCACACCCGTATTTGTCAGAAAATCCCGATCTGTAAAGAAGAAAATGATAGCTGTATTTTAAAATCGAGTGAAATTGTGGAACGCGTCGTTTTGGACATATGTTACAGAAGACAGTCATAGCTAAGCGGTATACTGAACAGTGCCTGTCTAAAGTCATTTGATCTATGAAAAACCTGCAGCCAAAGTCAAGAATGGACACCTGGTTCCTCCATCAAGATGATGCTCCGGCTCACCGTACCAAAGCCTACACCGAATATTTGACCACGACAGGATTGAATCTTCTCGAGCACCCTCCCTACAGTCCAGATCTTGCTCCCTGCGACTGTGCACTGTTCCCGCATGTGAAAATGAAGCTAAAAGTGAGGCGGTTTTCCAGTGATGAGGACCTTCTGCGGGCTTGGTACAACGAGTGTGATTTACTCCCTAGTGAAACTTGGCAGAACTGGTTTACAGATTGATTTCGGAGAATGGAGGGGGTGTCTTGAGCGTAGAGGAAATTACTTTGAAAAAATTATATAAAAAAAGCTGTATTGCAAAACTTTCCTAATACCCATTGTATATGGTATGGTATATCTTTATGTAATCTGGCATTCTAAATTATAAAAAAATCTCGTTATGACAACATTTTCTAAAGTGGACAAATTTATATTGAAACATTATTGAATATTAAAATTTATTTTATTAGAAATGTACAAATATTTTACATCATTGTATAAGCGATCTCTTAAAGGTATTTACAATCATTTATATATACATATAATATATGAACATTTAGTTAAATTCAATTTCAAGTTTTTAAGTCTAACAATATACACAGACAGCTTATATTTTAATTAATATATCCTATATTATCTTAATACTAAAATCTGGAAAGTAACATTGATGGAATATCAAAACTAACTAGATATGTGATGACCCATTTAAGACTAGAATGTTTACCTACAATTATAATTGATATGATATATGGGATAAGGGGGTATAAGGAGGTAGCACAAATGAAATATGTAGCCTAAATATTGGAAATAATCGTACTAATAAGAGTTTTTCAAATATAATTAAATAATATTTGAGCCGTAGCAAAGTGTTTCGATGACTTGATTGTTTATTGGCACAAGCATATTGGAGATAATAAAATAAACTTAAATGATTTAAACAACATCCTTATTTGTTTGTGAGAATGTCTAAAGGCATGTTAGTTTATTGCGATGGCCATTCGATATCCAAATAAAAGCCCCGGTAGAACCAATATCATCATTGATGTATCTTTTTGTCCCTGTTTCACTCACGCTTTAAAAAATAGGATTTTCTTAAAAAACTGAATATATGTTGGATGTGATTTAAAATTTATATAATGTTGTTTTAATATTTACAAAAACTCATTGCTTCTGATCACCTTTACATAGGCGTATTTACAGAAAAAGAAAGGGTTAATATAGCAGACAGAAGAATAGATTCGCCTACATAGTCTTATGTGATAAAAGTATTTTAGCATGTAAAGAAAGTGCACTTATTTCGTCATCTGATGCATGTAATTGTTGCATTGATATGCAGATATTATCGTCTATTTGAAGTGAGAACGGTAACGTAATAAACAATTTGATACGTGTAAAGAAGATGACTTCAGAAGGAGCACGTTATATAAATATTGTAAGACGTTATATGGACTTTAAAATACAGAGTGGGGCAGAATAACGAGCGATTTTAAAAAGACCGCGATTCGCGCCGTGTCATTCGGAGGTGGTAGGGACACTATCGGCCATGTTTCATTGATATTAGCATTTAGTAACAATGGAGCGTTGGACCCCTCAACAGCGTGCGTACGCCGTTAAGGCGTTTTATGAAAATGATAATTCTTACATACGCGCGCGTCGTGCCTTTCGAAATCATTTTAACATTAATCGCAATCAACCAGTGCCGTCTGCCTGTGCCATTAAAAAATGGGTTATGAACTTTGAGGAAACTTCGTCAACGACAAAGAAGAAACCTGGTCGGCCAAAATCGGTGCGTACGCCCGAGAATACCGACCGTGTAAAAACTGCTATTGAGGGAAGCCCATGTCGTTCAGCTCGCCGGTATAGCACTACACTTGGGATTTCAAACCGAACTGTCAGACGAATATTACGCAAGGTTCTCCACCTTCATCTATACAAAATCCAAATCGTACAGGCTCTTAAAGGCACGGATTATGTGAGTCGACAACGATTCTGTGAAGAGTTTTCAGATTTAATTAATCAACATGAGGATAGTGTAAACAACTTATGGATGAGTGACGAAGTCCATTTCCATTTGTCCGATTACGTCAATAAGAAGAACTTTAGATACTGGAGTGACGTAAATCCTAGACAAATGCATCAAGAACCCCTTCACTCCAGAAAAGTTACTGTGTGGTGCGCTATGTCTTCATCGGGGATCATAGGGCCTTACTTTTTTGAAAATGCTCGTGGCAATGCTGTGACAGTAACCTCACAAAGATAGGCTGACATGTTGGATAACTTTTTTGAACCACAGCTTGCACGCTACGAAGTTAACGAGGAAACATTTTTTCCACAAGACGGAGCAACCTTCCATACAGCCAGAGTATGCATGAATATTGTTAACAGATTATTTCCAAATCATGTAATTTCCCGAAATTGGGACATTACCTGGCTTTCCCGTTCACCGGACCTCACACCGTGCGACTTTTTCTTGTGGGGGTACTTAAAAAGTAAAGTGTTTCAAGATAACCCACCACAAACAATTCAAGCCCTGAAAGAACGGATCCGACAGGAAGTGGAAAACATTCCCCTAGCAATGCTGCAAAATGTAATGAATAGTTTCAAAACACGATTGGAAGAATGTGTACGCCTGAACGGATGTCATCTTTCCGGAGTTATTTTTTTTTGTGTTTTTTGTTTTTCTTGTTTTTTACAGCCTTTTTAAAATCGCTCGTTATTCTGCCTCACCCGTTATTATGACATCAATAATAAAGCATTTATTTAGTTATTCAATTACCAATTAGCAATGGATACAAAAAACCTACTTCAGCAAATTATTTAACTTTGTCAAATCAAACAAAGTAAAGACATTCAACTGTAAAACCAACATTTCTTTGTCATTATTCAGTCACGCCTACGTTTTCAGCCAAGACGTAATTTATATGAATTTATATATTGTTACTTGAACCGTGCAAGGCGCAGACCGACTAGTTTCTGAAATGTAATCCTTATTATATTTATAATTTATTTCAAATAGTCCCCATATATTCCGCAAAACGCCGTAGTGGAATGTAAAAGACCTGTTTAAAATAAATTATAAATATAGGACAAAATAAACGCAGTGGTTCCTTTGTGGTAAATTTATCTTAACCAGAACGGATGGTCATGTGCGCTTGTTTTAATATGTTCTGTTTGTACACGATACGCTTACAATGTAACCGCAAGCGCAGCCACAATGCATTTGTTAAAGGGTCTTACCAAAAGACCTAATGTAAACAAATTACTTCGCTTTTGTATAAATGATTTATTAGGTCACAGTGTTCTAGGCTTAAACTGCCAGAAAGACATTGTTCATACAAAATTATTGCAGTTTTCTGTATTTTTATATTGCTGATATAATATATACCATATATATACCAGGTGTGCCGAAAAGAAAATAAAGCAATACATGCACTCCAGGAGTTCTACACTACGGATCACGAGGATTTTCAACACCCAAACTTGGGACGATAGGAGAATTCTTTTCGGGCCATTAGTTACCCATTTTTTAATTTTTCAATTTTTTTAATTTTAGTTGTGATTTAATTGTATTTTCTTGTTTTCACTTTTGACAATGTTGCATGTATGCAATATTCTTTTATTTATAGTTATATATGTACCATATACACTTAAATGCATTTTTGTTTTGATTTTTTATCGTTTTTTTAAAATTTTAATGTTATTGACAATTTCATTGTATAATCTTTTTGAATAATAAATGAATACTGAATACTGAAGTCATTACCGGTTTTTCTAACAGATGTCGCTAGGCCTAAGTATGCAATGTTATAATTTGATACATATGTCATTTTATTCTACTGATATCAAGCTTCGAAGCTATATACATATGCTATTCGCATATTTTGCGAAAGTAACACTGTCATAGATTTGTACCTCTTTGAAAATGTCGAGTTTTGTACCTGAAAAAGTGCATTACTTTTCTTATTTAATCAAAAGAAAAAGGCGGCTCAAAGTCATCGTTTGCTGGTAGAAACTTACGGTGAGCATGCTTCAATCATAAAAATATGTGAGGCGTGGTTTCGACAATTCAAAAGTGGCAATTTCGATGTGCAAGACAGAAAACGTTCTGGAAGACCGAAAAAGTTCGAAGATGCGCAACTATATGGTAGGAGTTATTGGACGAAGACCCAAACCCAAACTCAAAAACAATTGGCAGAAGCATTAAATGTGGTCCAAGAAACGATTAGCGACAGATTACGAGGAATGGGAAAAAAGAAAAATATGTGAAAATGTGTGCTACATCAATTGAATAACAGGCAAATGGAAAATCGAAATATCGTCTCTGAAATGCTGTTTCAAAGGTATGATCGGAAGTCATTTCTGCAGCGGATAGTGACGGGTGATGAAAAATGAATTTATTTCGAAAACTCTATGCATCAAAATTATGATCACTACAGTCAGCCCATGGACTCCAAGGCCAAATCATTTTGGTCGCAAGACAATGCTCTGTGTTTGGAGGGACCAAATTAGAGTGGTGTATTACGAACTTTTGAAACCTGGTAAAACGGTTAATACTGATCGCTACCGGCAACAAATTATCAATCTGAACCGTGCATTGATAGAAAAACGTTCAGAATGCAGAGCAGCACAGGAAAGGTTCATTCTGACATGGTGGTCATTTTCAACATTCATTTGTTTATTTCCTTTTTAAATACACATTCTAGAAGTGACTTGAGTGAACTAATACATAACTTTGCGATATAGCTATAAACAAAATCATCTCGCTTGATGCCAGCCGAACTTGTTCCGGATGCTACTATGTACCGGCAAAACCGATAGTCTTTAGCGTTGAATACAAAGCTGTTATTTTTAAATTATCTGTTTTACAGGTAAATAAATGTATAGAATCAGATTACAAAATTCACGAAGGAATTCTTAAAAAAAAATAGATTTTACAATTTTCATTTGCACCAAAATCTGGATTACTGAGGGGACAATATCGAAAAGTTTTTCTGGATTTATTCTATAAACATTAAACACTAATATTAATTTATATTTTATCCCTATGGTTAAGTAGTTTATAATATTATTTTTCTTATAAATTTCGTTCACCTACTTTTTACATTTAAGGGAGAAATAGTCTGTGCAATTTAACATACGGGTTACACATATTTTGTGCAAAATACAAGTTAGTATATTTACACGTATAGTTTTCTTTTTTGTACAAAAAGCCTGTATATGCTTTCCCCTTTTAATTATTTAGATATTGTTACACCGCCATTAATCTAAATAATATTAGCAATAGTGATATTTTCGTATTTTCTGTAGAAAGTCATTTTTTAGGTTCATAAATTATACAATAAATTTTTAAGTAAAACGTAAATAAGAAAAAGAATTGACCGTTGTTTTCGTGTTCATATCTACAGCTCATACGAAAAAATCATTACTGTTTTACAAACAAATAAAAATCCTATAATATACTAAGCGTCGTACAAAAAATAGTTATTGTATTTATTCCGTAGTATCTTAATAATAATCAAAAGTAATAAATAGAGAAGTTTAGAAACGATTAATGGCAAATAAAAGCTTATAATAATAGAGAAGGACGCGTCACAAGTAATTACGTATTTATTGTTGAAAAATAAAACATTTAACTACTTCGTTTAGTTGTTATTGTCTTAAAGAAGTCTCTGGGCCTTTATATTCAAGTAAATGATTTAGAAGATTGGATCTCCATCTCTGTTTGAAATGTTAAAGCACTTTTGTCTGACATTGCAGTTAGAATAGGACACTGTCTATAATAACTGCAACGTTGTACGTTAAATCGGCTTATTCGGAAGGCCCGTCAAATACAAATAAGCATCTGTTGACCGAGAACCTGACTACAAAGATGTTTCGTCTTTATTAAGACTCTTCAGGCAGCCCCAGTTCTCGTTCAACAAATATTTTCGCCACGTCCATATAGGGTGACGTCGACGGCTGTTTCGTCTCTTTATTAAGACTCTTCAGGCAATCTCAGTTCTCGTTTAACCGATATTATCGCCACGGTCATATAAGTGACGTATATAATAAGTTATCAGTGAACAGATACTGGTCTATACTTAAGTATATTCACCTAATAATGATCTTCCATCTTTCAGGAGCCAAATGTAGTTATTATTAGTATATTATGATCCAAATCATGTAAAATTTTTAATAACGAAAATTGATTTTCTGAAATCGTCAATGCGTGTCGTCTCCTTATGATTAAAAAATGTTTATATCTACTAATTGTAAGAAGTATACAAATTTTATTACGATTTTCGACATATTTTAAGTGCAAAATTTTAAGATTGAAAATATATGGACATTCATCTAAGCTCGCATAAATATTCTTTAGAACTAATTAAGACCCCTCTTTTCATCTAATTTATAATTTTTTTAGTCCCTTAAGTACTTCCAAATGAAAGATTGAAAGAGAAGTTTGTGAGGTATATTAAATAAGTAAAGCTGTTTTAGTAAAATGGCGAAACATTTAAAGTGCAAAATTGGTCAAATGTATGATTTTTTCATAGAAACCGAAGTCGAGCAACGGCTAAAAACTGTAAATGTGGTTCTAATAGATTCGACAAATTAGATGATTTCAATAAATAAGAATACAGGAGAAATAAAGAAGGATAGTAGTGGTTAAAATGAATAACATATAATTAAAATGTGATAAAATTAAGGTTGGATAAATGCTAACGTCGAAAACCATCCCATGATAAATAGACAGAAAGAATTCTTCATTTCAAAACTAAGATACTGTCCGTTGGATTCGTGGTAGCCCCAAATAAGGCTAATTGAAACCTTGGACACTTATTTTTTAAATAGAGAAACTAAGTCACCATAGCAATAACAATTATATATATATATATATATATATATATATATATATACAACCATGCTCAGATGTATTAGACACCCCAGGTAAAAACCCTTATTCTCGGTATTATCCAAGTCTGACGGAAATTAATCGTAAAAATAGTTAATGGTATTTACAGAAATGTGTTTTTGAATACCCTAGTTAATCCCCTATTGAAAAGAATAGGTGGAAAGGGAAAATTGTGGATTTTAGAAATTTAGTGTCATTCTAGCAGTGTGTGAGCAACGTGCGTTTGTGAGTTTGTGGTAGAGATCAATTAAATTATCCTATTTTTTCACGTTGTGTCAGTTATTTATTGAAGAAAAATGCCTAAAACACGCGAGTTGTCGATAGGGGAACGCGCTCAAATAGTGCCACTGCATTCCCAGAAGTTATCAATAGCTGCAATTGCAAAAAAAAATGTTCGCGATGTGCAGTCCGTACAACCATTAGTCGCTATCAGGAGAGTGGGTCGTTTGTTAACAGACCAAAAAATGGCAGAAAACCGTGTAGCTCGATTAGAGAAGACAGAATTTTACAAAGACTGGCTCTCAGTGATAGGAAAAAATCGTCGAAACAGCTCGCCAGTGAGCTGAAACAGCGTTATCGCGTAACAGTTTCTGCGCAAACAGTGAGAAGGCGTCTCCAGCGTGCTGGTTTACGAGTGTGTAAAGCGCGACGTAAACCGCTTTTAACTGACGTCCATAAAAAGAAGCGGTATTTATGGACCAAACAACATGAAAATTGGACAATCGAGAAGTAGTCGAAGATTTTTTGGTCTGATGAATCGAATATCGAGGTATGTAAGTACATCTTCATGACTAATATTCTTATCGTTGTACGCAATTCAGTCTGCATGTAACATTAAACAAAATTAATCTTGTCTAAGTGCTAACTTTCTTCTTTTGCCTGGCAGCTTTGGGGACTACCTGGGACGCTATACGTTCGGCGTAGGCCAGGGGAAGCTTATGAACCACAATGTATCATTCCCACAGTAAAATTTGGAGGTGGTAGTATCATGGTTTGGGGTTGCATGTCTGCATACGGTGTTGGAGAAATGTACCTGTGCGATGTACGGATGAATAGCCAACGCTATTTAGCCATGTTGGAGGAAGTATTAGAACCGTCTGTGCTAAAACTATTCGACCAGGATATTCCACAATACATTTTTCAACAAGATAATGCGCCCTGCCACAAATCGGGAGCTGTAATGCGTTGGTTCGAGGAAAACACAGTGGAGGTATTGGATTGGCCGCCATAATGTCCCGATTTGTCGCCCATTGAAATTTTGTGGCGTATCTTAAAAACTAAGATCACGGAACATAAATGCCTGTCAAAAGCAGAAATATCAACAAAAATGCGCGAAATATGGGCTGCAATACCACCGGCAGAGTGTTACAATTTAGTAGCAAGTATGCCTCGACGAGTGCGAGCTGTCATTAAGGCCAAGGGCGGAGCGACAAAATATTGATAAATTGTACTATATTACTAAATAACACTTTGTACATAATTTTCACAACAGTTTTATTTTCCTCACCTCTCTTTTGACTAAGCTATATAAACTATATATGTATGTATGTAAATAAATTCGTAAGGTGTCTAATACATTTGAGCATGGTTATATATATATATATATATATATATATATATATTTATAGAGAGAGAGAGAGGGGTTCCCAAAGTATGCACCACAAAGAGTCTCCAGGAGCGCCGCGATAGTCTCGCCAAAACGACAAAAATTGAAAAACATAATTTTATAAAAATGCTTATTGCTTCTACCCAATTACGTTTAAAATGATTCTCCGTTTTGTATTAATCACTTACTATTTCTGTTCTCAAAATAAATGTAATTTTCTTTATTTTTCGATTTATTTACCTTTTCCTTCTCCTTTTTACTGCAATTACTAAAAAAAACAAATTTACCAACTATTCACATTTAAACAAAATCAAAGTCTTATAAAAATCTAAAAGTTAAATTTATAGATCATTGAAATTGAATTCAGAAATCCACCCCAATTAAATTAAAATAAAATACTCAATTATCTCTTCCTAATGACGTGTACATTTAATGTACATTAAACAGTTTATTGTAAATAAATAATTCATGCTTTCCGAGGGTGATATTAACATCCTAAATTTATGAAAATTGATTTAATACTACCTGACAAGGATTAATAAAGTTAGCGTTTATGTACTAATTTTGGATCAGTTAAACTAATTGCGTGGAAAGCGAGTCTAAATTTCCATGATAATGAGGAAGGAAATTTCTCAAAAAAAATTAAACTTCTTGACGAAAAAAAGTGAAATTAATCTGAAGTTAAATGAACCAATATAAAAAGACATAATTACTAGTGAAAATATTGTGAAAAGAATTTTTAGCGCTGATATATTTTATTTTAGAACAGCATAAGCGGCGTAAAGACTGATAACATGTAATCACATGAATTTTTAGTCAGTTGGACGACGAAGAAGTGCATTAAGCAGTTTGTTATTTAATCCATTAATGGATAATATGGTAAAAAAGATGTCTCCATTTTGCTACTAATAGACGTTCAATATCTTTTTCCATTTTATCCTGCCATCAATCAGGTGTACCGCAAAGTCATTACCGGTTTTGCCAATAGGTGTCGCTAGGCTTAAGTATGCAATGTTATGATTTGACATGTATGTCGTTTTATCTTACTAAAATTAAGCTTCGAAACCATACATGTTATATTTTGCGAAAATAACACCGTCATAGATTTGTACCTCTTTGGAAATGTCGAGTTTCGTGCCTGAAAAATTGCGTTTGCGGCACGTATTACTTTTCTTATTTAATCAAAAGAAAAAAAAAACACTGAAAGAAGAAATCTACAAGTTAATATGTGAGTGTGGAGAGAGCTACGCCAGGAAAACAGGGAGATACACGAAGGAAAGAAATTGGAAAATTTGAGGTTGCAGAACATGTTCATGACTATTACCTATTATGAAAAACTACTATCGAAAAATAATTACACCAGCAATCGAGATAACGACGCATCCAAACTTCAACTGTGAGAATGGTTATAGACTCAGAAACAACTGGAAGAGCCTACTATGAGAATCCGTCACGACAAATAGTACGACGTTCACGCACAGGTGAACTAAAGACACATGTAAAAAAGAACAACGGAGAGTTAGTATAATAGCAGATCTTGAAGAAGTTTGCTATATGAACAGCAAAACTTCGACAAGAAACTATGATAACACGGCAAAACCCATAAGAATATTGTACTGCAAGTGACATCAGTCGTGAATACACCTATATAATTAAAAATATAATATTTATATAAAAACCAACTCGATATTCCTGACGATTTAAATCAAGTCATTCAGAACGAGACTCAAACAATTACAGAAGAAAAATTTTATAATATTTAAATGTCAATGAAGAATTAATTTACGTTAATCACTTAAGGTTGATGTATAACCCCTTTCCATATTAATTTTCGTATTTTGTATACGTATTTCTACAATTAAGTTGTCATAATCAGCGGATAATTAAGCAGCGTCTCACATAGAAATCGCGGCAAAATCCGCATGAAACAAATTCCGTACACGATTGTACAGTTTGCAATCATTGTTACAAAAATCAAATAGTATGGCTATGCTTACGATTACGATTATGTTTTACGCTTGTAGTTTTCCTACACATTTTATTACAGCCTTTACTTGAACTATTTTTTTAAAATAAATATTGCTTTCGTTTATTAATTTTTAACATTCAAAGCTTAAATATTTTGTTATTTAATTTAGTTAAATAGAATTTTAGGGACGACCTCTTTTTCCATTTTCAAATATTTTTTATTTCGAAAACTAAGTCATCATCAGCAGATAATTAAACAGTGTCGCACCTGGAAAGCCAAGCAGTGTGCGTTTTGGCGTTCGACGGTACAGATCGTGTACGGAATTTGCTTCGCGCGAGTTTTTTCCGTAGTTTTCCAGGTGCGACACTGTTTAATTATCTGCTGATGATGACAACTTAGTTGTCGAAATCGCATACAGAATACGAAAATTAATGTGGAAAGGGGTTATGTATCAACCTTAAGTGATTAAGTTAATCAACCATGGACCCCATCAAAATTACAATTAATTTACGTTTTCAATAGACCGGTGTATATTTAACATCTTTTATTAATTTTTTATAAAAAGTCTATGTATGTTCTATAAATAAAATATCGTTTTTAATAAATATTTTTATGTTCGGCACGAAGGTTATAAGCGATTATTTAATATACTTATTTCGGTATTAAATAATTCTTTGAGGCGTTATTTGTAGTGAAAACAATTCTACCAACCTATTTAAAAATAAGACCAAAGTACATCCGTCTTCAATCTTTTGGTAGATAACATGTAAGTAAACAATATAATTTTGGCAATGTTTGTTTCGTCAACATCCGATATCAGTTTATAACTAATAAGTAATTCATTTAATAAAATATTCGTTGTACTATTTTTGATCATCATTCGACTATCTCAGACACATTCAATAACTAAAATCTGTTTTTTATTTTCGAGAATCGAGAGTAAACAATTTTTTACGCAACGTATAGGAAACCTCTTGTGTCACACGAAATAGGATCATTTGCCTTAAGTAGATGCCATCCGTTAGAAGTCACATAATCATAAATTAGCAGATAGAAACCCATCACATCGGCTTTAAGCGATGTATATTTCGTTCTAGATAGACAGACTTGGAAGATATATACTCCTAAATAATCGATTTACATAAATTTTAATTCTAGGCCCCATCGTCCTATCTTTTTTGCAAAGTTTTACACCAAGTATGTTGTTTTTATCACTGTAAAATTCAGAAGTTACGGTTTTAGACCGCAGGATACATAAAGAACTTTATAGGATAAATCTTCAGTTTCTTTCTAAGGATTTAAGTTATTGATAGAAATCTACAGTGTGATTATAATATTTTTGGAGGCTTTAAGAGTTTGATGTTTCAGTTTCGGGAACTGTAATATATAGTATGTATGTATATGCGGATAACATTTCCAGCTGGAGGAGCTTTAGGTTAAATTAAATGAATTATTTCTAGGGACTGGTGAAATTGAAAGATATTTTTCGATTTCCAAATTTCCATGCACTTCAAGAGTTATAAAAAGAAAAAAAGAAACCTAAAATTTCTTCTTGTAACAATAATAATAAATCTTCCTTGTCCAACAGATAAAATCTATTTAAAGGACAGTACAATTATATTACAATAAAACTAATAACGGACTATATAAAAACAAGAATAAATAATGTGCAATACGCTAGGAATATATTATACTAAAAAATATTACCAAAAAAAAACAATTGGTAATTTATCGAAGTAACCAAGAGATAAATCGATATACCTAAAAATTGTATGATAAAACAAAATAAATTAATGAAAGGGATTATATTCATAAATTATAAAAATAAATGAGAAAAGAAAATTAATAGAAAATGAAAGCAATAGCTCGTATAAAGTCTAAATAAATACTTTGTACAGGGTGGGGCAGAATAACGAGCGATTTTAAAAAGCCCGCGATTCGCGCCGTGTCATTCGGAGGTGGTAGGGACGCTATAGGCCATGTTTCCTTGATATTAGCATTTAGTAACAATGGAGTGTTGGACCCCTCAACAGCGTGCGTACGCTGTTAAGGCGTTTTATGAAAATGATAATTCTTACATACGCGCGCGTCGTGCCTTTCGAAATCATTTTAACATTAATCGCAATAAACCAGTGCCGTCTGCCTGTGCCATTAAAAAATGGGTTAGGAACTTTGAGGAAACTTCGTCAACGACAAAAAAGAAACCTTGTCGGCCAAAATAGGTGCGTACGCCCGAGAATATTGACCGTGTAAGAACTGCTATTGAGCGAAGCCCGCGTCGTTCAGCTCGCCGGCATAGCACTACACTTGGGATTTCAAACCGAACTGTCAGACGAATATCACACAAAGATCTCCACCTTCATCCATACAAAATCCAAATCGTACAGGCTCTTAAAGGCACGGATTATGTGAGTCGACAACGATTCTGTGAAGAGTTTTCAGATTTAATTAATCAACATGAGGATATTGTAAACAACTTATGGATGAGTGACGAAGGCTATTTTCATTTGTCCGGTTACGTCAATAAGCAGAACTTTAGATACTGGAGTGACGTAAATCCTAGACAAATGCATCAAGAACCCTTTCACTCCACAAAAGTTACTGTGTGGTGCGCTATGTCTTCATCGGCGATCATAGGGCCTTACTTTTTTGAAAATGCTCGTGGCAGTGCTGTGACAGTAACTTCACAAAGATACGCCGACATGTTGGCAAACTTTTTTGAACCACAGCTTGCACGCTACGAAATTAACGAGGAAACATTTTTTCAACAAGACGGAGCAACCTCCCATACAGCCAGAGTATGCATGAATATTGTTAACAGATTATTTCCAAATCATGTGATTTCTCGAAATGGGGACATCACCCCGTTCACCGGACCTCACGCCGTGCGACTTTTTCTTGTGGGGGTATTTAAAAAGTAAAGTGTTTCAAGATAACCCACCACAAACAATTCAAACCCTGAAAGAACGGATCCGACAGGAAGTGGAAAACATTTCCCTAGCAATGCTGCAAAATGTAATGAATAGTTTCAAAACACGATTGGAAGAATGTGTACGCCTGAACGGATGTCATCTTTCCGGAGTTATTTTTAAAAAATAAAATAATTAATGCTTTTTTATGTTCTTTGAGAAAATAATGAATTTATTCCTAAATATTGTTTTTCTTGTTTTTTACAGACTCTTTAAAATCGCTCGTTATTCTGCCTCACCCGTTATTAGTAAAATGTGTCTGCTTTTGTTTCATTTTTGATAAATTTGAAAATAATTCCAAAATCAGGTGTCTATTCAAGGATTGATGTTTAGTCTATTGGCACTTCTTGCTATGTACCCAGATTACTCTAAAAGTTTTGCTGTTCAACTACTTCTCGTAAGGTAGCGCTGTCAGAAATATATTTGTCGTATTCTCAGAGATTTTTTAAGTTAGTTTTGCAGTTCAACTACTTCCCGTAAGGTAGCGCTGTCACAAATATATTTGTGGTATTCTCCGAGATTTTTTAGGTCAAATAGCATTTACAGATTGCTAGTATATACTGTTGTCTCTTTTCAGTAATTTTTTTCATAATGTGAGCTTTGTGAAAAATGGAATTAAAGCGCGAAAATTTTCGAGCATTTCAAAAGAATACTGATGATCATTATGAGAGACCTTGAAACTTCGACTTCATTTACTAATATTAACTTACAGGAGACAATTACGATATTACAGTGTTGACAATAATCACAAGTGAAGTAATTAGAAAACCCTTTTCAAAAGCTGGATTTTCTACCGAACCTGGAACAAAGAAGATACGAAACAACTTTCCTAGCTAAGAAAATTATGTCACCGCAAATGATGTGATTGCTAACAATACAGCCTTAAAAGACTTTTTAGTGAACCGGCAATTGCAGAATCACTAAGTGAATCAGGTATTTTTGAAAGTGTTATTTGTACTAATAGCAAAAGAGGAAGATAGTGATAAAAAAACGAGGCAATTCTTCGAAAACTTGAAGACGATTTTGTAAATCAAGCTTTCAAAACCATTAGATTAACTCTACAGTTTCAAGATGTTCTAAATAATATTTTTGCTTCATATATAATAAATACTTCTTTTTCGAAAATAATACACTTTTTTAATAAATTCGTTGAAACAATTACGATTTTTTTGTGTTAAATATAAGTCTTCTATATGTATTTCCTTGTTATTTTTTATTATATTCTATGCAAATAATTGTCAAACTCTCACTTTTAAGTTTTATTTATTACATAGGCTTTGAAATAAATGTGTGACATAACGAAATTTCGATTAAACCAATCCTTTACTTCTTTAAATGGAAGGTATCGCAGTAAGATATATAAACGATCGAGAAAAAATCAACCATTTAACTCCATACGTGGGATCCAACGCTGAACTTCAGAATACATGTATCTGAACGACCAGATGTGACCATAGTACACGTTCTTCTACCGTATATGATTTTACAAACAAAATAGCAAATGGTACACCATCCGAATATGGTAATTGGCCGGGTAGAAATTCTAACAAAAAATAATTAACTTGTGATATGTTTTGATGCTTTGCAACAGT
This sequence comes from Dermolepida albohirtum, assembly GCA_031893035.1. Taxonomy (NCBI): domain Eukaryota; kingdom Metazoa; phylum Arthropoda; class Insecta; order Coleoptera; family Scarabaeidae; genus Dermolepida; species Dermolepida albohirtum. Next base: position 372,992 of record JAVIWB010003834.1, on the reverse strand, counting down.
AATTACTGGTAACGGATCATACTAAGCACTCTTTATGTTATTCTATTGACATTACTGTAATAAAAATTTGGATACCGTAGCCAAAATTATGTCCAAGTTGTTTTTAAAAAGTTGGTACATTTCTACACACTTATCTTCGCGGTCATAATTTTGGCTTTGATTGTATATAACTGTTTTTAATACGACGCAATATGTAATGCTAAATGTTGGATCATTAAGTTACAAAGAGATATATCACAGGCAACTTACATTTCTTAGTTTGTATTAATAGTTATTTTAAATATAAGACTATAGTAAAAGCATTTGTACCAGCACATCACAAATTAATTTGTTGACAGAATATGTACTTCGACAAATAAGAAAATTACCACAATGTAGTTTACTAAACATGCGACAAAAATCAGAGTATTAATTCTTGGACTATTTTAGGACTTTTTTATTCTTGGATGATTTTCGGAAAGACCCTTCGTTTCGAGGACACAGGATGATAGATGTTTGGTTAATTTTATATTTGCTAATGCACTTTAAGTAAAACTGTGATGTACTGAGCTACGGTTATCGAATACAAAAAATCCTCAGAAATTTGTTTTTATGTTTTTAATATTTCGATAAGAAAAAACGGATATTATTGGCAGTACACGAGGTTAGTGCAAATATAGAAAACATCATTAGTTTTAACCGTAGATTTTCTGCGTTGTTGATTACGTTTCTATTGTAACTTGTCATTTTCTTTCTTTGAAAGTTGTCAAAATCGATTGTGTCTCGTATTTTTGTTTGATAATTAAAGTTCTTGTTACTGAAGCTCTGTAATATGAATCTTTATGTGACCGCCGAGATGACTGATATGCATTATATGTATGAATTTTCCAATGGAAAATCGTTAGATGCTAGATAATTGCAGAGTGAACGATTTCCCAATCGTTTTATTCCTGATAGAAAACCTTCCTAAATATCCATCATTGTCTTCATGAAATACGCACATTTACGCGTAATGGAAGACCAGATGCAACAAAAGATTTTGAAGAAAATGTGCTGAATAGGATAGAGGAAGATGTGGGTACTTTTACCAGATAAATAGCAAATACTTTGAATTTAAGTACTAGGAACAGAAAATTTTGAAACAGTAGTGCTTGTATCCATATCACATTCAGTGCATCCAGGCACTAAATGTGCTGAACACGGCAGAGGCAAATGCAGATACTTCTAACAGAAATATAGAAACTACTTTGAATTTAAGTAAAGTAATTAGGAAATCTTGGAGCAGCAGCTTCTTTCCATATCACGTTCAGTGTATTCAGAGACTAAATCCTACTGATTTTTCTTCACATATTATATTTTGTCGTAAATTGGTTCAAATGCCTCAATTAGAAGAGCTCATTTACCGATGAAGCACTTTTCTCAAAGAATCCAGTTAGGAGCTTCCATAATAACCATGTGTCGGCTAATGAAAGCCAACATGTAGTACCAGAAGATCGTTTTTGACATTAATCCAACACAAATGTTTCAAAAAATATTTGGCTTAGAATTGTGGGTGACTGGCTAATTGGACCGGCAGAAAGACTTACCGAGGAAGTGTAGACATTTTTTAAATGAATCACTATTTGGGTTTCTAGAGAATTTATGACTGGCAGCGACAAATGGAATGTGGTTCGGGCACGATGGTTTACCAGCATATTATAATGTGGTTACTTGTGTGTTTTTAAACTCAGCATATGAAGATCACTAGATTGGTTTTTATGGGCTCGAGCCTTAGATTTAAATATCTTGCATTATTTTCACATGGGATCATTTGAAGACAGTGTACGCTACTCCAGTGGAAAATGGAGATTTGTGATATCGAATAATTAATGAGTGTAATGGAATAAGAAACAACGCCGATGTTTTTGAAAGAGTTCGTCAGTCAATTAGGAGAAGTTTGCGTGCATGTATTCTAGCTGGTGGGAGTCATTTTCAGCAGTTTTTGTAGATTTAGAATCTTTACATGTAATAGGGAACGAAGTATTGTTTCCTTTGTCAAAAACATTTATCGCTCTGTCTCTTCAAAACAAAGCGTTTTTCCGAAAAACATCTAAGAACAAAAAAATCTTAAAATAAACCAAAGAATAACTCCCTAAATTTTTACAGCATGTTTACTAAACACCCTGTATATAATTAATACAAGATAAGAGAAATAGAATTTTATGGTTGTTTTTAAGCTCCTACAAAGTTATTAAATGAAGTACGTACATATTCATGGAATGAGTGAATTTCTTGTTGAAACATGCATACTTCTCTCCTTTTTGGAAAAATTGTCTGTTTTTCCATTTTTCTTAATTTAAATGAAAGAACTTCTCGTTACCTGTAAATAATATTTCATTTTACACAAAAAAAGCATATTTATGTACATTATTACTAATATTGAACAAACTTCCAGGTTCACAGTGGCGTATAGCCCTCCAGGAAGGCTGAATGGGTGCGATTATAAATAAAATAAATAATGGTAAAAGTTTATTTACACACGTTGAAGTTAACAATCCACCTTTGCAAGGCATCTTCACGTCACTGGCACGATGCAAGCTATTGATAATGCCTGCACGCGTTCGCTTCCCACCGGTTCCTATCGTTGGTTACCCGGAAGATTGCTCAAACTTGCTTATTACAAAGGTTTAAACTTACAGACGAATACTTCTTTGGTTAAATATTGTATATACATTTAATTAATATACGAGTATTTTTCTTATGACATAATACTGATTTTTAGTAATGATTTGGTTCAATTATTAAACTATATAACACTGTTTAATAGGAGAATTGAAAATTAAAATTTAAAGTTGTATAAATAGTTTTCATAAAAAAATATCATAGAAAACAAAGTAGCCATTGTAAATGGGTGCTGAAAGCTACATTTGTCAATTGTAAAAGCATCTGCCTTAACTCTCTACAGTAGCGTGATGAATGTACATCAATCTCAGATGTTAAATTCTCTATTACTTCGCTTGTATATGTAATGTGTCTGACATGCTGTGAGTAAATCAATATGAACCATGATATGTCAATGTGCTGTTTCAGAAAATTATATGACAATTATTCCTCACATAACATGTTTAAGATGTTGATGGCTTATACAAATTAGCATTAAACTTAAGGACTACACCCTAATGTATGATACACTAAATAGAATACGATAGGTTTACACAAACAAAAGATTTCTTAAAAATGAGATGCAGGTGAAAGTGCATTTGAAAGAGAAAAGTAGGGTATAACTGTAAAAGTTTAGATTCCAAATTTTGAAGATTAATTTGATCTTTTTACTTTCTAACCTTTGCATTTCTAGTATTTTGCTTTATTTCTCATTCTATTGGGTTGGCAACTAAGTACTTTTGGTTTTTACTGATAGAGAGCGTTGCTTTATTTTTTGTATAACGTATGTTAGTGCTGTACTTTACCGTTTGTCGCGTGATACTAGTCACATTGACGTAACTTCAGAAGCAAGTAGTGCGTGATTTTTATTAAAGTTATTAGTTGTGGGTTAATTTTAAATGGAGTGCAGAAACGAACATTTTCGACATATTTTACTATTTTATTTTCGTAAATATGTGAAGTTTATGGCGCTAATTGCTTAACAGAGTGCACTTGTCAGAATTGGTATAAAAAATTCGGTTCTGGAGATTTTTCCCTCAAAGATGAGCAACGTTCTGGTCGGCCTACTGAAGTTGATGATGACCAAATCAAAGTCATAATTGAAGAGGATCGTCATATAACTGTTCGAGAGGTTGCGGAAAGGCTACATGTATCGCACACAACAATTGAAAAACATTTAAAATGTCTTGGGCTAGTTAAGAAGCTTGATATTTGGGTACTTCACGAATTGAAAGAAATTCATTTAACACAAAGAATCAACTTTTGCGATATGCACCTTAGACGAAATGAAACCGACCTTTTCTTAAAAAGAATCATCATTGGTGATGAAAAATGGGTCCTGTACAGTAACATAGTTCGAAAACGATCATGGAGCAAACACGATAAACCAGCTCAAACCACATCGAAAGCTGAATGCAAGGTCTCACACATCTTTGGCAACTCGTGGGAAACTATTGGAGCTTGGCTGGGAAGTGATGCCACATCCCCCATACAGTCCTAATCTAGCACTATCTGCCTACCATTTATTTCGAAGTTTGCAGAATTCCTTGAATGGTAAAACTTTCACAAATGACGATGACCTTCAATCGCACCTGGTTCAGTTTTTTGCTGATAAGGACCAGAAATTTTATGAGCGCGAAATCATGCAGCTAAAAGAAAGATGGCAAAAGGTCATTGAGAAAAATGGAAAATATATAATTGATTAAAAACTATTCTTTGTTTAAAAAAAAGTGTTTTATTTTATATTTCAAAACCGAAAGTAGTTAGTTGCCAACCCAATATTTCCCAATATTTGGAGCTTTTTCAGACAAATAATGCCTGGCTGTCCTAGTTTTGTAATTTTTTCCCATCCCAGAACTTAATTTGATGAATAAAAAAGACGATGTAAAGCTTTTGAAAATATTTACGTATCAGTAACAATGATTACGATCTAGTAATATAGAATTTGAAAATATGTAGATACGAAAATAATTAGTAGAATACCGACAAGGATTATAGGGGCCAGTAGGGTGGGCGTGGAGTGAAATACATATATCATCAACTATTCTACCATATGTTTCAATTTGGAATCGAATTCCCTTTACTACCTTTATCGGCCAATGTCTCTGAATAGCAAGCTTTTAAAAGCATATCCAGAAAAATTTACTTGAAGAAATAGAAAACATACAATTTCAGCGAAACTAATCAAAATAATCGTGGAAAATCCAAGAGTAAATACATTTAGAAGTGAGAGATATACAAGAAAAATACAAATAAGAGCAAGAGTTAGAAAAGGTGATGCCCGATCCGAACTCAACAAAACAACGAAAATCAAAGGGAGCATATCATACAGTCTTTGGCAATAACAACAACCCTCAGTATGTTTTGAAAACCGTTATAGCAAACTTACTTAGCAAAGTAAAAATGTATTTTGATTTAAATAAATGAATAGAATAACTGTTCTGGCCTGTCTTTATTCGTTATCCAAAACTCCCCTTTTTTGGACAAAGCTCTTGCAAAGAATATATGCAATCCAAGAAATGACTTCTTCCTGATAACGCAATTCTAGTTAAAAAGAAATTAATATTGAAGTACTTCCTTTGACGTCAAACACTTGCTACGATTGTAACGTTTATTTTTAAGTTAAAGGTAATTTTGATGGAGCTTGTAGTTGATTAACTTAATCGCTTAAGCCTCATATATAATCCCTTTCCATCAGCAGATAATTAAACAGTATCGCACTTGGAAAACTACGGCAAAAACCCATACTAAACAAATTCCGTACACAATCTATACCGTCGAAAGTCAAAACGCACACTGTATCTGTGCGTTGCTTGCTCTATGTGTGTGTGGCTTTCGACGGTACAGATCGTGTATGGACTTGGTTTCGTGCGGGTTTTTGCCGTAGTTTTCTAGGTGCGACACTGTTTAATTATCTGGTGATGATGACAATATAGTTATCGAAATATGTATATAGAACACGAAAATTAATGTGGAAAGGGATTATATATCAACCTTAAGTGATTAAATCTTTAACTTAATTTACTACAAACGTAAGAAAAGAAAATATGGTAATCTACTAATAGATAACGGTAAAAATTATTCAACAAAAGATTTTAAGTTCCAGTAAAAGTAAATATACAAAATTTAGCATCTTAATTTTCAATTTTCTTATTTTATTCGCCAAATATATAACATTTAGGTTCAGTTATATATTAAAAGACATTTAATATAAATAAAAGACGTCAATTACGTTGATACTTCTTAAAAGGGACTCGAGTTATCTTACAGATTAAGAATGATTTACAAACTCTATGTATCTATACATAAACATTGCCTTTGATGAGAAATTCATTAAAGAAAATAATTATTCCAAAATTGCGTTTAATATATTACGAAATGTTCTTGCAAGCTGTGCTCTTCGAAACCAAAGCAACGTTTGAAGCAACATTTACGCAAAACCTCAGTTATTAAGAACAATACAAGCGTAATATATAAACATACATTAGGAAATGATTTTCTTTATCATTTAAATCTGTTTGACAAAATTCTATGTAATTATATTACTTTTAAAATGTAACTTGTTATTCAGATATCTTTAAATGGAAATGGAGGAAATAATTTATTAATAAATTAGATATTCTTGAATAAAGTGGGTAATTTTATAGGAAAGTCAGTGGAGTGCGCTGCAAATTCAAAGTTTAACCAGTTAATTGCGAAATTTAGTTTTAAAAATCCCTTTTGAGACGCGTAATAAAAATTAAGTAATTACAAGTATACACGTGCGAAGGTAGAGCAAATGCTGTTATAAATTTTATGAAAAAAGTAAAATAAAACAAGAGAGGATCATATTTCTATATTATTTGTCGAAAACACGATCACTTCTTTAAGTTTTACTGCATACAAATTTAGTTATTCCACAGTTATGGATACTAATTCGTTATTTACAAATTTATCAAAATAAAGTAAACACTTTTCTCCTGACGATCTAAACAATTCAAATTATCGACCAGAACTTCTAAAAAATACAAATGGAAATAATAATATTTTCCTGCGTGTCCCACTGAAAACTTTTAGTTTGATCTTTTGATTCACTATTACTGTAAAAGTCCAAGTTCACTTGCTTTGAAAAAATCCTCTTTCAATTTACTTCCGCTATAAAAATCTTTTTCTGGGTCACTGTTTTCCTTAGAAGATATCAAAAGGCAAGATGCATTTCTTTGCTTTCAAATATGCGAAAATTTCGTTATCATCGCTATCTGAATCATACATCTGGGAGGTAAAATTTTTAGCTAATTTTTATAATACTTATACTACCCTTTACCTTACTTAGACAATAACTGAGAAAATAGAAAAATCCAAACGAAATATTTTTCTGAATCATATCTTTTTCAAAAAATAAAAAAAACTTCTGGTGTACCGTGAGACTCTAATCTGGGTCCCGCGCTTTTTAATAAATTTATAGTTGTTTTTCTGAGGTTTCTTGAGCAAGATGTTCTGGTATATGCAGACGGATTGAGGATATTTGTAATGATAAATTTCGAGGCGGCTGTGTTATGCAAACCAGGTAGAAAGTTATACATGGTTGGTCTATTGCTAACGAGGTTTGCTTAAATGCTGATAAATGTGCTGTTGTTACGTTTTCGAACATTAATAAACCAACTTGTTTTGCATATCACGTGGATGGGCTGTTGGTGTTTTGAAGCAGTCATGTCAGGAAACGTGGAGTTCTATTTGATTCTGCTCTTCAATTCATTGCAGTTTATAGAGATGATGCGCGGTCGCTTATCCGTTCTTGCAAACAATTTAATAATCTTCTGGCTTTGAAGTAAACTTATTTCTCTTTTTTGAGGAGTAAAGTGTAATATGGTGTTATTAAATGTATTCTTATCACCTATATCAACATTCGCTTCTACTTGAGATACCAAAATGATGGCTACTATTCTCCCATTGGCGCAGATCACAAAGCTCTGTTTTTGAGACTTTCCATCCAGTCATTGACTGACAGAAAGCAGTTTATCAGTCAGAAGTTTTTTATTAACTTAATTAATAATGAAAGAGATGCTCCCGCGTTGTTATCTCAAGTGGATTTTACTATTTCAACTCGTAGTATGCGAACATCGAATACATTCTATATATCCTAGAGCTAGGATTAATATATTATATTAAAGAAGACACCATTAACACATATGATCTCTAATGCTATGAATCTCTTTACATATCTTTTTAAGTGATATTGTTTCGGTTATGGCTCTCTAATTGTCTTTCCCTCATTTTTACATATTTATGTTAATATACATATGTACATTGATATTAAATATTTATCCTGTATTTAGAGCTTAATTCTGTTGGATAATAAGGAAGTATTATTATTATTATTATAACAGTTTTCCTGAAAAGATAGAGGAAACAAACTACTACATATTATTTATAATACTTTTCACCCAGATTTCTGGTTTAATTTTTTGTGTTACACGACGAGTATACACGTTAACAGCAGTTAAATTGGCAGAAATTTAATTTTGAATTGACGTGCGGATCTATAATAAGATTTGTGTCACTGTTATCATCGCTTTGTATGTGTGAATATGTTTAATTTAATTTAGTAATTTTGATTATATTCATTTTATATATATTTTTTTCTTTTTATTTTTTTAGGCTAAAAGTGTAACGATAAATGCATACACCTATGCGTATCGCGATTTTGTCTTTTCGATATTACATGTATTATATATTATATAGTTGTATATTTTTTTGTAATTGTCTTTATTTTTTTATTGTTATTACATATTATATACCCTTTAAACGCAATTAACTGGTTAATACGTTGGTTTTAGTTATAATGATGTAGTCTAATGCTGGTCTAATACATATGTCAGAATATTATAAAGTAGAAAATTTTTGTATAAATTTATTATCTTCCATGAATGGAATTATTCTTCGTTTATGCAGCATTGTGGCATATGACCACATCCAACAACGTTTGAAAACAGATTGCTTGTCAAGCGGGTGGCCGACATCGACGTTTGCTTTAACGCCCGCCTCTCAACACTCGAATAACATATTGTGCCTATAAAATCACTCATCCTCTTTATGAATAGATACATAAAACAAGTTCGAGTCCCTAATATAAGAAAGTAATATTGTTATCTAAATATAATACTATTTGGAAGACTCGGGTAACAAGAACCATCTAGATTTAAAAGCTTTAAAGTAAACAAAATGAATATATATTATTTGTTTTGTAATTTTTATTTTATTCAGCTAGGTCATATGGTTATATTTTTGATGTATTTATCCCTGTATATTTAATATTTTCCACGACTTTCTGCACGTTTCCTTTTTCTTGTCTATGTTTTTATTTGAAGCTTCTGCACATAATATATTATACATTCACTTCTTATTGGAAAATAATATTGTTTAATTAGAACACTTGTACTTGTACTGGATTTTACTGTCCCTAAAGGTGACAGTAAAAAGAAACTGGTTGGTTATGAAATAAGGAAATGAAGATACTCCAAAAGGCCGTGACTATTGAAGTTCTGTTTAAATTTATTATTGAAATATTTGTAGTACGGTCCAGTACGAAATAATATTTTTTTTAAGAGAAATGGAAGCCTATTTATATATCGAGTTGACAATCTTTGCGAAACAAAAATGTTCATCGTTTTAGTTAAGGAATAGTTTTTGATTTAGAAGAAGACTAGAGAAATCAAATTCTATATCTATCACTTCCTATTCTTCTTATCTTCATTAGCGACCGAATCAATTTTGGAAAAATAAAATTATCGTTCGTACTGATATTTTTAATGTTAAATGGACAGAGATTTTCAAGACTTAATATTTTGGACATACTTCATTCTATTTTTAAATCGCAAATGATTACCACTTTTAAGACGCAAAAGCTTTGCTTATCGTTGCGGTTACGGAAAAATTGATTCTGACTTAATAAAATTAGAGCAACCAGATTAGAAGTCTGTTTCCATCGCATTTCTTATTCTTCTTATCTTCACTAGCCACCAAATCAAATCTAACTATTCGTTTTGGAAAAATAACATTTACACATTGGTCTGCTTAATGCTACGAGGGAGCGTTTTTATATTCGCGAAATGAGCGGGTTGTAGAGGGGTGAGTAGGCGCATTGGGGGCGTGGCCTGTGTAGCGACTCATGATTAGTATAAATACGAAGTTTCATTGTTATTAGACAGTTAGTCTTTGAGCTATCGTCAACCAAGTAACATAATCAGGAGAGAAAAGTGAAATATGGAAAAAATCGAATATCGTGCCGTTATAAAGTTCCTTACCAGGCAAGGAAAATCAGTCGCGACCATAATGAATGAGATGTCATTGGTTTACGGCGACTCTTGTCCAGGAAAAACCATGGTGTACAAGTGGCATAGTTTATTTAAACAAGGAAGGGAATCCCTTGAAGACGACCCGAGGCCGGGCAGGAGCATTGAGGTGACCACGCCAGCACTTATCCAAAAAGTTGAACAAATTGTACTCGAAGATGCTCGACTAAAGGAGAAATAACTCGCAGAAATGGTTGGAGTATCCGATACAACAATTTTTAAAATCCTACACGATCATCTCGCCATGTCTAAGGTCAGCGCAAGATGGGTGCCGAGAATGCTCACGCCGCCGCAAAAACAACAGCGCGTAGAGTGTTCGCGTGCATTTTTGGACCTCTGTAATGAAGACAAGGATGGTGTATTGAGTGGAATTGTTACTGGAGACGAAACTTGGGTTCATCATTATGAACCTGAGTCCAAACGAGACTCCATGCAGTGGCATAAAAAGGGCACAGCACCTCCCAAGAAATTTAAAGTGTCACAATCAGCTGGGAAACTCATGGCAACGGTATTTTGGGACTCGGAAGGAATATTGTTGATTGATTATAAAGATAAAGGTGTTTCTATAACCGGAGAATATTACGCTTCAATATTAGAGCGACTAAAAGAAGCCATTAAAGAGAAAAGACGGGGAAAATTGACAAAAGGTGTTCTGCTTTTGCACGACAACGCGCCCGTCCACAAGAGCCGCGTTAACTGCCCTGCATAAGATGGGCTTCGAAATTATGAATCACCCACGCTACAGCCCAGACCTGGCCCCGAGTGATTATTACCTGTTTCCGACAATGAAAAAAAAATTTACTGCCGATGATGAAGTCAAGGAGGCAGTTTCGGCGTATTTTGCAGATAAAGAGAAATCATTTTTTTATGAGGGTATAAATAAATTAATTGAAAGATGTGAAAAATGTATCCGTCTTGCAGGTGAATATATTGAAAAAGAAAAATAATTTGGTTTTTTTATTTCCACCCCTTGTCCCCCATTCCGCGAATATAAAAACGCTCCCTCGTAGATGGGCAGAACTTCAGGAATATTTTCGACATATTTCAGCCTATTTATAATATTCAAAATATCCATAATTGGTATTTTCTTTTTACTTATAAGTGAGATACTTCAACTTATAGCTACTTTTAATGACGCACAGCACTTTGAAATGAATACTACCCATTGTATGTTTAACATACATATTTCTTAAGAGATGAATTGTTACCCGAGTTCTTGCCTAAAATATGTAAAATTCTACATGTACAACTTCCATTAAATACCATTAACTTCTAAAATTTATATTACAAGATTACTTCATCAAATAATTGAGATCATTGCAGTTTTCACTAACGCATCTTAAACATTCGTATTATTAAAGGTTATGCCGTCGTTGGTAAGAAGTTCGGTGGTCCCTCAACTTCCGAAAGTTCCCCTGTCCTTTTCACCGCTGCGCAGGATGATTGAAGTTTTAGCGTTCATCTCTTTGCTGTCCTTTTTGCTCAGTCTTTCCAGGGCAATCAGAGTGTTATTCGTACATTTCTGCCTGGTTAGAATTGCGTTTTTCCTTTGAACGCAAAGAGACTCTATGGTCGTACCCTTTGGATTGAAAAGACGTGTTAGAAATGAAATCAAGCAATGCAGGGAGAGTAAATTAAGTTAGAATTGAATAAAGTGAGTTTCATTGTTTTAAGTTTTGGGTTTTATTTTATTCATTAGATTGTAAGCAGACACAAATAAATTGATTTAAATCCCCTGGTACTTTATATACATAGTTAGAATAAAACATATTTTAAACGGGATACGTCGGAAGTTATACCAGCGACGCGGTTCCAGTCCGGAAGCCCAGAAGAAGATAGCATATTTTATAATTTGTTCTAATGATCTTCAAAATTTATGTCATTACATGTTTTAAATAAAAAAAAACATGTCGATAGATTAATGAGTGGAGCAATAAAATAGTAGTCGACGATAATGGGTAGAAATTTCGATGGCAGTGGTAGTAAGTTTCGTGACATGTAAGGCGTAACAATATGAAAAGACTAATAAAAATAATTGAAAAAGGTACTGTACCTCTCATTGATTCCCGAATTTGCGTAAGTGTAGTCTAATAGTTGAATAACGAATAGTAATGGTATACGCGACAAATGGTGGAGGCGCCAGGTAACGATTCTACCCTTCACACGTCAAAAGAGAGTAGATTCATCTGAGCCACACTCCTAATTTTATTTAGAGTTATTGTTAATGTTACGAACTAAGTACGTGTCGACTGTATCTATTAGTATGGTTATACTAAAACAAAATATAAATTTGTTTCCAAGAGTAGCAATAGCCCAAATTTGATATCTTTTAAAATATAACAGGAAAAATTGGGGTTTATTCCTATGGTAAGTATGCTTGTTATTTGAATAGAAAACTAACTGCTTTTAGTTTGTTTTGAAACTTGAAAAAAGTGGTGTAACGGTCAAAATAAATATTAAAATCAAAGCTAGGCTGGAGTTCATTTGTGGAAATCAATCGCAAACATAAAACGGTCGACATCTGAGTTTAAGCATGTTTGCACAAGTATTTATATTTGACAAACGATACAGTGGATGCCTAGAAGATGTATGTACTCCAGAAATTACTTAAAAAGTACATCATATGATATTGGAAGATCGTTGAATAAAATTACGCGAAGTAAAAAAGTGTCTTTGTAGTTCATATGGATCAGCATAATGAATTGAGTACGATAAAATTTTGCGCAAGATGAATGCCGGCCGCATTTTTTGACCGTGAACCACAAACGCTAGCGATAATGCACTTCAGTTCTCAAAAAAGTTAAGACATGGTCCGTAAGGTCGAATAATAAAGATCGATGAAACTTGGATACATCATATCTGCTTATGGGTTTCCGGGCTGGAACCGCGTCACTAGTATATCTGCCGACGTTTCGTACCCATTTGTATGGGACATCTTCAGGGCTGAACTACTACACTGAAACTAGTTTCAGTGTAGTAGTTCAATTCTACTGCACGACCGCGGAAGTCTACGTACCAAATTGGATACATCATATCCGAAACAAAACAACAATTGAAAAAATCAATTGAGGCTTGTAAGTGCACTGAGCTCAACCAAGCCGTAAGTTTGGTCGGAATGCTTATGACTACTGTCTCTTGAGACTACAGTGGGGTTCTTCTTATATATTATTTTCAAAAAGGTAAAATAATAACACGTGAATACTGTGCATCACTTCGAGAACAATTGCACTATGCAATAGAATGTAAAAGTCATTATTTAAACAAGAAACGCATAAACGGGTGCACTTTCGTCTATTTCAATGGCAAAAAATCCTTAAAACTACTTCCGCAACCAACTGATTTACAAGATTTGCCTGGACCAACAAACTTAGTGGCAAGAAAAATATGAGGATCAACTGCTAGTGTAGGTCTTTTTGACTTTACCAAAGCTTGTGTTTGGCACAATTGTATATGATTTTCTTTTAACGGTTATTCTATTTTGCCTGTCAACTGAACTATTTTCTTAGACTATTTACGTAATAAAAACGAGAGAGTGTACATTGGCAGTGCTAATAATATAATTGTAGTTGAGCGTTTTTGAAAGTGTCTACTTTAAATGTTCATTGAAATAAAAAACACCTCATCTTTCTCATAGTTACTACTGAAGCAGTGTGCATTCTACACGAAACGACTGCCTCGCTTGATAAATTTCGTTTGTGAAAACTAATGCTTGTTATATTTCAAACCAACATTTAAAGCTGTAATAATACTATTGTAAGGTATGATGTCCCACATGATTCTACGTTGGGACCACTTTTGTTTTCGATTTACACTTCCTAAGATGTACACGCGCCTGGGATATGTTAACTTGGTTCTGATGGTTTGTAATATTGTCTGCAAAAACATCGGTTTGCTTTATAATATATTGTATTTACTATAATTTCTGGTTTTCACAACTTGATCTTGTATTTCAATTATGAAGCTTTCGGTTTCTGTGAAAATGTTTCCGATTTTTATCCATTTTATTGGTGTCTTCCTTGCCAGTGTTTGCGTATGATTTGGTGAGTATATGTTTCATGTATTACTTTGTTTTTACAAGTTTCTATTTGATACAGTGTCGTAGGATATTTAATGATCAGGAAAAGTCGAAAACATCGTATTATGTCCTAGTTCGAACGGGAATATGCTTCTGCGGCTTGGTATTCGCTTACGACTTCTATCAAATTGTATTGGAAATGATTCAGAAAAGATTTTTAAAATATTTATCTTTCAAAATAGATGGCATTTATCCTGAACGTGATACCGATTCCATTCTGCTAATGGATAGCCATTGTTTTACTTCTGCTACTGACCGCAGGTCAAAATCAAGTAGCAGATTCTTGTTTAAGTTAGTACACTATGTTGATGCTTCATCATTACTCGCTCGTAATTATTTTGTAGTCCCTCAACATAGAACTAGAACTACCAATAGTATTGTTGTTTCGAGAGCGAGAACGAATGTCGTCTATAAAGCACCACTTACACAAATGACGAGCAAAGCTAATGGAAGCTGTAATGCTATCTTTCTCACCTCATATCAATAATTTGAATTTTTATGTATTAAAGTTAGTTTTATAGATTTTTATTATTTCTACTAGTGGAGAAATAATTATAATTTTAGTTATGTACATATATACAAAGGGTACTAGGAAAGTCTTGCAATGCAGCTTTGTTTATTTAATTTTTTCAAAGTAATTTCCTCTACAGTAATTACACTCCTCCATTCTTCGAAAGCAATCTTTAAACCAGTTCTGTCCAGTTTCACCAGGGAGTAAAGCACACTCGTTATCCCAAGCCCGCAGAAGTTCCTCATCACTGGAAAACAGCCTCCCTTTTAGCTTAATTTTCACATGCGGAAACAGTGCAAAATCGCAGAGAGCAAGGTCTGGACTGTAGGGAGGGTACTCGAGAAGTTTCAATCCTGTCGTGGTCAAATATTCGGTGCAGCCTTTGGCGCGGTGTGCTGGAGCATTATCGCGATGGAGAAACCAGGTGTCCATTCTTGACTTTGGCCGCAGGTTGTTCATAGATCTAATGTCTTTAGGCAGGCACTGTTCAGTATACTACTTAGCTGTGACTGTCTTCTGTGTGTCCAAAACGACGAGTTCCACACTTCCACTCGATTTGAAAAATACAGCTATCATTTTCCTCTTTACAGATCGGGACTTTCTGACAACTACGGGTGTGTTCTCAAAGATCCAAATTTTGTTTTGAGCTTTGGTCGGCACATCATAATAGTAGAACCAAGTCTCGTCACCTGTTACGATGTTGTTCGCATACCGAGATTGTCCCTTATTAAACTTTTTTAGCATCTTCCGGCACGAAGTCACACGTCGTGTCACCTGCTCTTCAGTCAGTCGATGCGGCACCCAGAGAGAACAAAGTTTCTTCACGTGAAAATAATCATGCACAATCGAACGAATTGCTGGTGCATTTAGGCCTGAAGTACCTTCTATCTCTTGGTAGGTCATTCGTCTGTCCACGCCAAGCATTTTCCTCACAGTAGTAACGTTTTCCTCCGTAACTGACGTTCGTGGCCTTCCCGGCCTCTCAGCATCCCCCACAGTTAAATTTCCCCTTCGAAATTCTCTATACCACCTGAATATCGATGTGGACAATCATCACCTAGTGCAAGAGTCATTTCTTCGAAGCACTGGTCTATGTTTAAACCACGCACGAAATTATAACGCAAAACTGATCTTATCTCATTTCGTGACCACGATGCCACTGCAAGCACTCTCACTGCTAATGAATAACTGCTGTGCACGTATAAACATGTCTCAGCATGCAGCCACAAGCAGCTTCCTCTGAGTCATTGTTGCGTCATATTGCAAAACTTTCCTAGTACCCTTTGTATGTACTCTGTTTATATTGTCTTATTATGAGAACTTTTTCTGTTGGACAATAAATCTATTATTATTATTACACTATGCAAATGCTAGTTTGTATATGTTTCACTAACAAGTGCAGTGGAGACCTGCTTTATGAATTTCAAAGATTTTTTTTGTCAAGGATTATCACAAATCTGCGTACATAATTTAATACTCGGACGCATATGGAGCTTGGGCACATTAAAATTCTATACTCAGTGCACACGTACCGTGTTCCACGTAAATTATACATGGAATTTGCAGAAAAATATTTCCAAGGCGCCAACCAAATACATACGTTTGATATTTACATGCAGGTATTTTATTGACAATTAGGTCACGGTGAATAAAACCTTTTTAGAAGTAATGCAATTAGTTCTTTATAAACGTGTTGCTTGATTATGCTCTAGAAAATATATTGAGTTTGAATGTTTGCATTTCATATTTGCTTCTCATATTATTTAGTTCCGTTATTTTGTATTTGCCATCGTTAAAAAATTCTGTAGATAACAAAATATTAGCATAATTTTAAAATCGAGCAAGTTTATTACATTATTAAATACATATTAAACTCATTTTGTTTAAATAATTTACGATCTATCCTTTAATTTAAAAAACCGAAGATAATATGTCATCACTACCTTTTTATCTTTTGGAAGTTATTCGCCTTAACCACTTAAATTATTTTAGCGAGTAATGAATACTACACAGTCTGTTGCAGAGAAAACCTAACTTTCTTAAAATCAAAACAAAAGCTTACTATTTTGGTAAAATTCATTTATTTTATCCAAAGTAGTCGCCTTTATGTTCAATACGACGTTTTGCAGGGTCAATTAACATGTCGAATGAATTTTTAAGTTGATCTTCAAAGATGTCCTTCAAGATTACTGTCGACGCCTCTTTAATGGCTTCGACGTTGGCATGACGCTGTCCTTTTATTGGCAAATATAGTTTGGAGAATAGATAGAAAGCAAAGGAGGCCAAATCCGGTGAATATGGTGAATGTTAGAGAATCAGTGACAAGCGTCGAGTGATGACATGGTGCATTACCATGTAACAAACGTCAGCTACCATTTTCACGCTCAATAATGTGCTAATTTCTTTTTAGATTTTTACCTTGCTTCGTGGTGCGTAACTCCTTTGAGTTCGGCTACTTTTATACAGTCAAGATTTGGAAAAGGTGTCTTAGAAGTCGTAATTTGCCAGACGATAGAAAAATTGAACGATATGATTAATTTGGTGCGTAGGCTTCCGCGGTCGTGGTCCATGCCATCTGTTTTTGGGTTTGCGGGTTGTAACCACGTCACTTATATATCTGCCGACGTTTCAGTTTCAGTGCAATAGTTGAGCCCTTAAGATGCCCCATACAAATGGGTACGAAACGTCGGCAGATATACAAGTGACGCGGTGCCAGCTCGGAAGCCCAGAAGCAGATAGGTATGATTAATGTTTATTACTTTGAGGATGAGCAGGCATAATTTTTTTGTGATGGAATAAAGCAGTTATACTTTAAGCTAATGCTGACAGTCAAAGGCTTTAAGTCGCACCACGAACGCGGACGTAATAATTACTCATTGTCTGTCAGTGAATGTGTCTTGTAGTTGGTGTTAAGCTTTTGGGGAATGTAAAGATATGGATTATTATTGTTATTATTTTTATTCGAATTCTTGTTAATAAACAAATTTTAAAATTTTGCGTGTAATTTTTGTCACGCTTCGTGGTTGGACATGTGTAAATTCGACCACTTTTATAGCCAGGATTTGAGACCGTTCGACTGCTTCTTTTTTTTAAACTTGAAAAAGAAGAGAAGACGTCATTTAGCAGACGATAACCACTTGGAAGAGGAGATTAGTACTTATCTTGAGGATCAACAAAAATAATTTTTTTGATGGAATAAAGTCGTTGTAGGATAGGTGGCGAAAATTCGTGGACATATCTTCCACTTTATGCATTTGCTTAATCATTTAAAATTAATTTATAAAAATTTGAGATACTAAATAGCATTCTTATTTGCGATAAACTAAAATATACTTAGTTGAGATACGTAAGCTATATAAAAAAGTATTTTCTCAAATATTCCTTAGTCAAGTTAACTAACATTTATTCAGCACCGAAAATTCTACGATTTTAAAACTAGATTTAGAGAGGAAATCCAAATTATTGCAGATGTGAAGTTATCAGATAAATTACTATCGCTATTAGTTCGAATAGTTATAATATGGCTGAAACAGTCAGCATCAATACGAAACCTCTATTAACGAAGGGAAAATTATGGTCACATGTCTTTGCAATACAACCCATGTCACTCACAATGGAATTTCTGAGGAACACGTAGCCGCAGATAAATTAAATATTTACCTTTCGATCTTCCTCCAAATATTTGACACCGAATTCATCACGCCCACAATCAACAAATCGAATTGATTTCGTTATTTAGTGTGATTTAAGGTTTCCGGAAATTTTATTTGTTGTAATGTAATTTACTTATATGGTGACACATATGCCAAATGCATAGATAAGTTACTTGGTAAATAATAAATAACAGCGAGTATATCGTGGATTATGAAGTAATCCCTTGTTTTATTGAATTTTGTAATAAAATTCATTTAAAGTTATTTGTCGAATTATGTAAACAAATCTGAAGCTGTTTTTTTTAAATTCTTTTTGTTTTGAAAATTGTGTTTTACTTAAAAACCACGTCATAATTTTTTGAAATTAAACACTATTTAGGAGAAGAGTTTCTTTCAAAGTCATTGTAGCCTAAACAACTATGTTTACTTTGACATGTACCGGATTGCAAATAAAATTCAAAAGACTTCATTTCATTTATTTCAATTGAGATATAAGTTAAATTTGACACACGAGGAATAAGGGGCGGGATATGAAGGACGAAGAAAAGCACCTGAAATTATTTGTTATTGCATTGAAAAGGTTTGGAAAGTTAAAGAAAATTTTCATAAGAACTTGGAGTTGTTATAAGTTCTAGAATGATGGACACGATACTGACACTGATTAAAAATACCCACAAAACTCAATGGGTGTTGTCATTTTATAATTAGCCCTACAAGGGGACGTTCAGGAAAATTCGATCTCCTAAAACTATATTAGAATAAAATTTTGAAGCGAAAGATCGTACTTCAACTTCTGAGACTTAAATGTAAATTTTTAACCGCATATTTGGTTAGACATGAAATTAGATTTGGTAGAGATGTTTGTAAATTTCATACAGCCATTATATACAATGACTAATTGGTTTTTTTGTATAGAAAGTTATTAGAATGTTTCTTATTTCATAAGTTTTTTGCTTATCAACGAGGGTGTGGTGTCTTTGCTTAAGCAAAGACACCACATTCAGTCAATTAATAATTCAAATTTAATGACACTGTTTAATATAAGAATCATTATATGGAAGGAAGATTCACGCATCACTTAACAGTTTAACGACGATTACAGGAAGCATTAGTAGGCCGGAGACATTGCGCTTGCATTTGTGGATCAATTTCTAGCCGTCAGTATTCTTCTCAAATGACAGAAAAAAAAAACACGAAAGACCTATCCGGTTTTGGATATAAACTCAAGATCCCCAGCGTGATAAACCAGTAGATTAGATTCGATTATTTGAGGTGATCATAAAGCTTATTCTGCTGCGACTTTTCTAGATTTATTGTGGTTCTCCAGCCTTATCTAGATAAGACTTGGTTTTGTTACATATGCCTGCTGAAATTGGTCTTG
Source organism: Dermolepida albohirtum (assembly GCA_031893035.1). Taxonomy (NCBI): domain Eukaryota; kingdom Metazoa; phylum Arthropoda; class Insecta; order Coleoptera; family Scarabaeidae; genus Dermolepida; species Dermolepida albohirtum. The sequence goes on along the minus strand of JAVIWB010003834.1, from coordinate 353,422 downwards.
ATTATGACTCTTTTAGCCTCTATGTAATTTTGACTCTCGTTGCACTAGCTTTTGCACTTTCGCCTTAGAAATTCCAGATAGTTTGGCTGATCGAGTTTCCTAGTCGGGCATTTGATCCATCTCGTCTATGGTCTTTGCCTTCATAGCTTTGTATATCAATATATAATAATAATAATAATAATAATCATTATTAGTCCAACAGTCAAAGACCAATTACGGGATAGAAATAAATAATAATACATTGAAATAATACAAATAATGACAAGGTAAATACAAAGCAAAAAAAAGATTTACGACTAATTCTAACTAATTATAGAAAGAAATCAAAAAATATATACATCAGGACCACACAAGAATCACTCACCATAACTGAGACTATTGGAAAGGATTCTTACACATAGCATTGGCGTTCCTAGTCATATGGCCAGAGGAGCTTTGTACAACAAATTTGTTCTAGCTCTAGGGACCGAAAAAGTGTCATTAGATCTACTCGATCCACGAGGCACACGAAAATTTATCTGCGACAAAATGGATGAGGCGTCGATAGTGTTAGTAACAAGTTTCATTAAGAACTTGGCACTTAGAACCTCACGCCTCTCAGCAAAGGACTGAAACTGAAAATCACGAAGCAAGCTGACGTAGTCAACGCCACGAGGAGGATATATGGCACTCACTTTGAATGCCAGATATTTTAAAAACTTTTTCTGGACTCTCATATCATGATCATGACATGGAAGACTTTTTTGGTTGAAAGTCAAAAACTTGGAATGTGTTTTAATACTGACTGATAAAAAAATTAAGAATGATCTCGAAGTCATTCCGGACAGCATACATCTGATAAAAATTATAGACGTTTGCGAAGATTATGTAGTGGTAGTAATGAAACTTGTGTAAAATCTTATGAAATATCTCAAACACAAACTGTATCCAATATTTAGAAAAGGTGTTTAGATTCCTCTAAAGCATGTTAGAAGTAAACAACTCAGGAGTTTTTTATATTATGTTCTTCAAGTAAATTGAAGATAAAATATTTATAACATGGTCTGCTTTACAGCGAACTTCGAGATGCATTCGAGGCTTATTGGGGGTTGTTTATGACTATTATTTGTTTAACAATATTGAATATTGCGATTTTGAAGAAAATGGCTCCCTAATGTACGTTGAAAGAATTTACTTTTTTAATTTTTAATCTAAAATCTTAGGTACAGTACGTATAAAGGGGAATATAAGTTGAATATTTATATACATTATTTCTTCAATATATTAGATCTCAATTTAATACGTTTACAAATAATAAGCCAACAGCATAAGGGAGTACATGTAGAAGGAATAAAAGGTCAAATGGTCAAAGTCGCTTACTAGTTTTGCACATAATTTGTTTGACCGGCTTGATTTGAATAGGACGTCTATGTAAACAAAAGCCGGCGAAGCAGAGGTTGCACTGTTTTGAAGTGTTTGTTTCCACGTTCGTTTAAGTATGTACGAGTATGTATGGTGACTCCACGAAGTTTCCAAAACAATTTCGCCTATCGTCATTGCAGATTTATTGCTTCGACATCTTCGGTTTGCTTTATATTAGTTATTTATAATCAATCACATTATAAATAGAACCTTTTTATTAATTAACCTAAATAAGAAAACAAATTTTTTGGTAGAAAATTATTTTATTTTTCAACGTATTTTACAAATAGAGTACGCAATCTAGATTCTAGTTTTTCATTCCTTCGGAAAAGTAATCTTTACCAAACAGTTCGAAATATGCATAGTTTCAGTGATTATCTACTTATTCGATTCAAATCTTTTGCCACCGTGATAAGTTTTCGGGTTCGGAAATGATTCAAAATGCATTTCATAAATTTTTGTTATTTTGTAAACACGTGCGTTATCCTTTAGAAAAAGCACCCCTTTCTTCTTGACATGTAGTCCTTTTTCCGGGCAGTAGATTTCAAAGGGATGCATAGTATGCCTGTTATCGCTTTATTAGCCTGGAAATAGTCGTTAAGAAGAATCTCACTGCAATTTTAAAAGGCAGTAACTTTTCTGTCAGAGAGTACGATCTTTACCTTTTTCAAAGCAGTTATGCCAGTTTCAATTCAATGTGTTGATTGTTTCCTTCTTTAGCCTGTATAATCTAGGTTAGTGCCAAAAGTCTTTCTGATTATGTCTCTTACTATAAAGCCAAGGTTGAGAAAAAGTCTGAAGAGACTAGATCTTGCCAATAAGATGGATGCAGAAGCAGTTCGAAATGAAGTTCATGAGCTTTTGTCTTGAAGCAGTAATGTGAACACATGCATTTTTTAAAGAAAAGTATTCGTTTATTCTTTAATTCATTTACGTTACGAAAATAAATGGTGTGACTGGCACCGAGCATGATTTTATTTAAAACTATATCTCGCAATTGTGTATTAGTTTACTAGCAAAGACCATACGGACCGGTAGAAAAAGTTGCGATATATACATTTTAATTGGTATCGTATATATATATATATATATTAATTGGTATCCTAATTTAATTTGCCGTAGCAGTTCGGAAAGTTATGACGATTGCTATGTGAACTTTATGTTGTACGAACAACGGGATTGTAAATGGCAGATGAATGGTACATTTAATAATTTTCTATACGTTCCACCGGTTCACGTGACGTTTGCCATGCTTTTCTTTGAAAACCATTAATTTTACGTTGCAAACATTTTGCAATTTATCTAAAAGGAATGCATCACCTGTTATCGTTTTACCTTTTAAAAAGTAATCGATAACCAGAATCCCAATGCAGTACTAAAAGACAGTAATCGCAACTTTTCCTACCAGTCCGTACGGTCTTTGCTTTTTTTGGGAGCACTTGTGTCGGCCCATTAAGGCTTCATCAAAGCCATGTTTTTCTGACAAATTTTATACCATTAGGACGACCATTATGTTCATGTATGGAAATCAGACGAATCCTAATGAAAGAAAAATGCAAAAAGCAGTTATAAAGCAGTATTGAACTAAATAAAAGTCATAAGAGATTTGATGAAATAAGTATAGAGAAAATTAAAAGCAATTGATAACGAGTTCTAGAAAATACGAAATTTTAAAATAGTTTGGACATAAGTATATTAACAATAGTGCAGAAACTTCAAATCAAAGCTTTTTGGGAGATGATTTGGAAACATTAAAAAGGAGATATATCAAAGTGATTATGGTGCAACAATCTGGATTCTAGATTTGATTACACCTCTTGACTTGGAAAAATCAAAAAGGAGAAATGTCAAAGTGAATTTGGAACAACAATCTGGAGTCTAGATTTGATTACACCTCCTGACTTGGAAAAACCAAAAAGGAGAAATATCAAAGTGAATATGGAACAACAATGAATGAAAATCAACATCAAAAGTCATTTAGATTAAGTCCTCACTTCGCCAAATTGAGGACTGAAATTCATTCGTCCACATTCGTGGCTAGCAGTCAACAAAGGTTATAGAAATAAAACAACTTACTTTTCTCAAAAATAGACTAGACGTACATTTCGTGTGGCTGCACATATCTTTAGTAGCAACTGGTCTATATTTCTTTTGTACGAGTATATAAAAAAATTCTGAATGTCGCTATCAAATTATAAAAGGTTATAAATGATTATGAAATGATTAATTAAAGATGTTATCTATGAACTTTTAAAAAAAAAACTATATAATGACGAATGATTAATTACTGACTTTATCTATAGACTTATTACGATTGCATAATAATGATTCATTGACGTTATACATGGATTTGAACTGAATTATGGTACGGCTTCTATTTGGCAGCTTTCAGATTCCTTAAGTAATTAGGATGCTCGAAGTTTCCAGTCAAATCCCTCACTTATATTAACGAGTAAAAGCAGGAATTGCAACTTTTTGCTAAATGCGATTACTGGCGACGAAAGCTGAATTCATGGTAATGACCCAGAAACTAAACAACAATCAAGTCATTAAACGAGTCCTAACTCCCCTAGATCTAAAAATGCTGACAAGCGAAAAGCAATGTGAAGAGCATGCTCTTTGCTCTTTCTTTTGACATGAAAGATGTAGTGCACAGAGAAATCGTTCCAGCTGGTCAGACGGTCTATTCAAAGTTATATTACATTGTTCTGAGGTAGCTACGTGTAGACGGAAAGTGCCCGAATTTTGGGGAACAGGAAATTGGTCGCTACATCACGATAGTGTGCTGTTTCACCTTTCATTTTTCACACAAGCCTATTTGACGAAAATGTAACGACTGCCGTCCTTCATCCCTTCCTTCTATTCGTTAAATCTGTCTTCCTACAACTATGGTCTCTTTCCGAAAATGGAACTGCAGCCGAAGGCTGGAGTTTTGAGAGCATTGAAGAAATTATAGAGGAATTCACTAAAAACGACTTCTCGAATTCCGATATTGGAGAAAAACATTGAGGCCGGTGCATTGCTGTGCAAGGAGACTACTTCCAAGGTGATAGCAAACCACCAGGAATGAAAGTTTCGAATTTTTATAGCATAAGTCAGGGAATATCTGAATCGCATCTCGTATGAGTACAAATAACGTTCGTGAAAGAATATTTTGATTGACTGTTGGTGACGCATAATTCCTTTAGATTATAACTCCTAGAAATATATACAATTGTAAATATTTATCGAACAGAAGCCATGAAATTTATATAATTTCAGTTGCTGTCTTATATTTATGCAGATCAATATGATCTCACATCGAAAATCGTAAAGTAAAACCCTACGGACTTTCGTTCTAGCATTATGTTATGATTTTCCCTAACTCGCGGAGTGATTATAAGTTTTAAAGGACGAATATGCAGTAAATATAACCCTTAATAGAGATTTAATATCCAATAAAATCTTGAAGAATGTTTAATAAAAACAGAAGCAGACTTTATACGCAACAGAAATGGTGCAATGAAATTTACGATATATATATATTGTATATATAAATCCATTTTCGATACGATAGAAATTTATAAATTATTAATATATGGGCTGGATTAAATTTGATGCACTTGTAAATAATTTATATAGGGCTTTTTCAGTTTTCAAAGACAGAGGAAAATTGTTTAAAGGATACTAGATTATATCTTTCCACTAAATATGTCGTGGGTAGAGAGCGTGAAACATGAAATTTATTATTTTGTTTTCTTTTTTTCTGTTAATTTTAATATAATATAAATTTGGACGCATTTGTTTGGCTTTTTAATTAAAGAAATGTAGGGTCATGTATAAATATATAACATTTATAATTTTGAAACCAATTATTTTAATCATTTTATTGCGGAAGTAGCTAGAAGAAGGTTATATTGTAAAGTTCGGAATTTTGACTGCTCTGTAAATTTCATAAGAGATCAGGAATTTCCTGATATACCATTGCGCATTTATTTATTGTATTATTATATTTATATTTTATTACCAAACTACGTTTAGTGTCATATACTGTTGAATTGATTTGCATTCATTTTTATTTCTCTTTTGGTCAATGTAATTCATTACAGATATGTTACTTCTCTGTCTTTGGAAAGGTTTTATAATTAGTTTAATTCATTGTACGATTAACTTTTTCCCCTATGTTTAACCAGAAATTTGTGATTTTGGGAATTTCCAAGTCACCTTTTCATCATCGGATTGTTTAGGCAGTTGTTACTGTCCCCGTATATTAATTTTCATTGGAGATTGTCCAAAGGCATAAAAAGCTACAGTATTTGTTTCTAGTTACTTGATTGCATACCCAAAACAATTGCAATAACTTTAAAATCCACATAAATGTTCCAGGAATTGTCTTCGTATTTTATTTTCTCTAAAACAATTTTCTGATTTTCATAAGTTTTCTGCATAGAAATTGCATAACCTATTGCAATGGTAAAGGTTTCGATTGTATAACAAAACTGCTTTCAAGCTGGAGTTTGACGGATTCATGAAAAATCTTCACAAATTGGTGTCATCATGTACTTCGAAAGCTTTAAAAAGTTTACAAATGTAATTGCAATAGACCAAGTCGTCAACCATACTATAAAAATTAACAAAATGTTCATGTTTGTTGCACAAAATACTAATTCATGCTTCTTCCGCTAAGAGATTCCATTGTTGCAATTGCGAGCCAAGAAGATTTACTTATGATTTCGGTAGATTCAAATTCCGTACCAAGTCATTTAATTCAAACTGAGTAATTAAATGTGGGTCGCGTGATATATACGTAATGAAATTGCTTTTGGGTTTCCGGGCTGGAACTGCGTCAATGGTATAACTGCCGACGTTTCGTAACCACTCGTATGGGAGATCTTCAGGGCTCAAATGCTGCTACTGTCTGTCGCACCGAAACTGGTTTTAGTGCGACAGCATACCAGTCAGTATACTAGTGACGCGGTTCCAGCCCGGAAACCCAGAAGCAGAAAGTATGGACCACGAACGCGGAAGTCTACGCACCAGATTATATGTAATGAAATTAGAATCGGTTGATTTATCATTACTTTCAAAGCTACTACTTCTTTGTCTCTCGGCAGTTGAGGAACTGGATGATTTCGTCATGTGGTCGACGTATTTGGTAGTGGTGGGTGTGTCGAGTATCGTATATTTTATACACTAAAGAAAAGACTATTTGAAATTATTATAAAAATTCAAGTACTTTCAAACATATATGATTTAAAAAGAACTGGGATATAAAGTTGATCCGAATTTACTGCGGAAAATAATTTCGAAAGGCGATTGAATTTTGTTATAAAGGAAATTGTTAAAAAATAATAATTTTCATATAAAAAGAATAAATAATATTTGATATGTTTCCTATATGATTTGGATATATTCATGGTATCGTAATAATGTAATGAATACTTGCAATTCTGAAGCAAAGAAATACTATTTGTGAGGGATTAATGAATAAGTTCTCAAAAACTTTTTGTATATTTTACTCGTATATAGAGAACAATTAAAAGTTTACTAAAAAGTTTATGTAAATCTAGGATCTTGGAGGTGTATCAAATCTAGACTCCAGATTGTTGTTCCATATTCACTTCGATATTTCTCCTTTTTGGTTTTTCCAAGTCAGGAGGTGTAATCAAATCTCGAAGCCAGATTGTTGCTCCATAATCACTTTGATATATCTCCTTTTTAATTTCTCCAAATCATCTTCCAAAAAGCTTTGATTTGAAGTTTCCCCACTATTGTTAATATACTTATGTCTAAATCATTTTAAAATTTCGTATTTTCTAGAACCCGTTTTCAATTTCTTTTAATTTTCTCTATACTTATTTCATCAAATCTTTTATGACTTTTATTTAGTTTAATACTGCTTTATAACTGCTTTTTGCATTTTTGTTTCATTAGGATTCATGGCTGATTTTCATACATGAGCATAATGGTCGTCCTAATGGTATAAAATTTGTCAGAAAAATATCCAACGCATCCAACAAAACGGAAGTTACTTTGTGGCAGTTTCTCTGGATGCTATATTGATAAATAAATATTTATAATATTTAATATCTTGGTAATTACTTTGAGACATACATTTATACGAACTTTTTTGTTTACTTCCTGATAGAGAACGCAACCTTTAACTAGTGCCATGCAATTCTGCAATATCCTGTACAATATTTCGTATTTATTTTGCGTTAAACTCTTCGTTATCATTATCATTGACAAGTAGTGAGAATGACACTTAGGTGGCGCTCTAATTGGCAAAACAAATGCACTGTAATTTAGGTTGCCTATTTATATGTTTACATTCCGATATTTAGATAAATCGGTTGATTAGTTTATTTTTGACAGCTGATTGAAAAAGAAGCAACACGTCGTTTTGTTAAAATGGAAAAAGCAGAATATCGTGCGGTGATTAAATACTTTGTAATTAAGGGTATGACAGCTGCCGAAATAAAAGATGAGATACGGGAAACATTAGGTGAATGTGCTCCATCATCCGCCACAATAAGTAGATGGGTAAATGAATTTAAACGTGGTAGAACAAGCTGTGTTGATGAAGCGCGCTCCGGAGCAGCCAAAATTGTGATTTCTAAGAAAACGATTATAAAAAATCCATAATATTATTACGCAAGATCGACGACTCAAAGTGAAAGAGATAGCAGACATTGTAAACATTTCAACGGAACGCGTACACCACATTTTAACGAAAGAATTCCAAGCTTTTGCCAAGATGGGTACCGCGATTGCTTACGACTGATCAAAAGTTCACTCGTTGGCGCATTTCCAATGAGTGTTGGGACCTTTCTAAGCGGAGTCCGGTTGATTTTTGTAGGCGATTTGTTACTTGCGATGAAACCTGGACACACTACAGTATACCCGAAACTAAACAACAGTCGAAACAATGGTTAGAACGTGGTTCTGCACCTCCAAAGAAAGCGAAAATCACTTTATCTGCAAACAAGGTGATGGCATCAGTTTTTTGGGATTCAAAGGGCATTTTGCTCATTGATTACCTTCAGAAAGGTACCGCAATAAACGGATAATATTATGCAGAACTTCTACAAAAATTAAATGTTGAGATTCGTGCTAAACGGCCAGGAATGGCAAAGAAAAAGATTCTGTTTCACCAAGACAACGCTCCCTCGCATACCAGTACAGTTGCGATGTCCAAAATCCACGAGTTGCATTTCCAATTAGTACCGCGTGCGCCTTATTCGCCGGATCTAGCCCCTTCCGACTTCCACCTTTTTCCAAAATTGAAAACGGCACTAGGTGGAAAGAAATTTTCGTCTAGCAACGAGCTTATCATCTTCGTAAATGAGTATTTTGCAAGTCTTCCGGAATCGCATTTTAGAGATGGCATAAGGGCATTGGAGCACTGTTGGAATAAATGTATTGCTCTTTTAGGAGAATATATAGAAAAATAAAAATTATTTCGTATTTAAAAAATTCGTTTTTCTTTTCCATTCTCACTACTTGTCAAACTACCCTGGTATATAAGTTAAATTGTTAAAAAATAAAGCCTTGAATAAATTTCGATACGAAGTAATTTAATATTTAATTAAAGCAACTATTTAACTGACATTTAACCGACAGTTAGCGATGAACCAAATTTAGGTGATATAACGTCCAATTCTCTTTCTGACCACTAAAAGCAATTATGAAAAATATTGCATATTTTAACGCGTGCTATTGGAAAATACTGTTGAATGTATCATAATCCATTATCGTTTACGAAATTAACAGTCTAGATTATGAAACTCGAGCAAATAAAAAAAGTACCTGATTCTATTTTACGAAATTATAGCCAGACTTTAATCATATTTGAACGAAAACTAAATTAAATTCGCAATAAAGTATGTGCTTATTTCAAGCTGTCACATGTCGCTAAACCCGTAACTTATATGAAATTTTATTCGAATATCGTATTTTTGTTTGTTTTTGTCTTGAAACAAACAAAAATCACAGACATTCATATTTTCCGTAATACGCTGGAAAACATTACATTAAAAAATTATTCGGTAGCAAGTGTTTGATGTCGCCAAAGTACCCCTAAGTTCTACAGTAAACAAGCAAACTTGCCATAGGTCGACTGATTGGGTAGTTTACACAGGGATTTCGGGATATAATTTAGTTTCTTCCACTACGAGGTTTCTGCGAACTTTGCGAATATCGCTTCTGGGTCCGGTGCGCATTGTTTACTCTTTCCGCAGAGTTTTTCTTAATAACTGTAGCAGGTATTGCTTGTTTAGTGAACTGTTGGGGTTCTTGTGGTATACATGCGTGTATGAATATTTTTCGCTAATATGAGTTGCTAAGTAATGCTTAAGTAATCACTGTCAACGGCTTGAAATAGATAGTTCGCCAAAGGAGTGGAATATTACCTGTGGTGTCTATAGCAGATATTCAAGAAAAATTCTTTGACTGAAATTGTTAGACATTCATTCTTTATTCTTGATTACGTATTTCCGTAGTTGTCTACATTATGTTGTTTATCTGTTTGAAATTTCGCGCCGAAGATGTTTAAGGTAGTGTGAAACGTCGGTTGATCAATAAGTTTTGTTGCTCGGCGACAGATGGCGCTGTTAGGTTTGTCGTTTTATTTTTTAAAAATACTACCATTTTATGAACACATGAATACTTCACCTATTCAAAAATAAAACAGAGGAAACAGAGAAAATGAGGATACTCCTCATTTTATGTTTTCTCATTTGTATATTTGCAGGAGTTCAAAGTTGACGCGTTATAGTATTTTCTTAAATTAAATTAAAATTCTTATTCTCGGAAAGTGTAGCAACAAAACAAATTCATGAAAGATTTTTAAAAGTGTATAAGGACTCTTCACCTTCAATTAGAACAGTAGAAAGATGAGTTGCTGAGTTTAAACGTGGTCGTACAAGCCTTGGCGATTCACGTAAAGGAGGTCAGCATTAGCACCAGAAACCATAGAAAAAATACTGGGTATGGTTTTGGAAGGTCGACGATTAATCGGGAGAGATTTAGTAGAAGCCTAGGCATCTCATTAGGCAGTGTGAGTAATGCTTTGGGTGAAGTTTTGGGTTTCAGAAAGCTGTGTGCAAAATGGATACCGCATTAGTTATCAATGGAGCAAAACACATTCGAATGCAACCTTCTCGGACGCGTTTTAGAAAGAATAGAAACGATTTTGAACATCTAGTTAAGAAGAATCATCGGGGCTAATAGTCTTACTAAAACACGAGAAGTTTATCGAAGGCCTCAACGTCAACTATTCTACGAAGGTCCGCTATTTTGAGCAAATTGGAAAGGTGCAAACGCGTTTTCAAATCTCACTCCACACTACTGGACCACTTCTCTGATAAAGACTATAACTAGTTAGAAATTGCTGGTGTTTACAAGATTCAATGCGAATTAAAACGTTCCGTTAGAATTAGGATTATCGAACATGACACCAGATTCACTTCGATTCTGTTCAAATTTTCTTCCCTATTATTGCACTCGCAAAATCTGATGTCTCAGCTATTCTAACTATAATAAGGACTATCCTTTACACAATTTCTGGTAATTGCTTCTTCTTTCACCACTTCATTATAAATACAACGTTTCAGTGATCCAGAACAACTTCCATATAATACTGTTCTGAATAGACAGAATTTGGGTTACAATGGAACAACATCACGATGTATCGCTAATATTCCTCCCAATAATGTATGAAAGTTTGGTAAATGAAGTAATAGCACCAAAAACACTGAAAGTTTTAAGTCGATGCTTCACTACGAAACAACTCTTGAAGAAGATGATAGAGATGTCATCGAAACGTCCAGACGCCGGTTCTTTCGAGAATTTCTGTCCAACATCGCGGGGAGCCCGAGAATCTATTGGGTTGGCAACTAAGTACTTTCGGTTTTTACTGATAGAGAGCGTTGTTTTATTTTTTGTATAACGTATGTTAGTGCTGTACTTTACCGTTTATCGCGTGATACTAGTCACATTGACGTAACTTCAGAAGCAAGTAGTGCGTGATTTTTATTAAAGCTATTAGTTGTGGGTTAATTTTAAATGGAGTGCAGAAACGAACATTTTCGACATATTTTAATATTTTATTTCCGCAAAGGAAAGAAACCTGCTGCGGCTCACAAAAAGATATGTACAGTTTATAGTGCTAATTGCTTAATAGAGCGTACGTGTCAGAATTGGTATAAAAAATTCCATTCTGGAGATTTTTCCCTCAAAGATGAGCAACGTTCTGGTCGGCCTACTGAAGTTGATGATGACCAAATTAAAGTCATAATTGAAGAGGATCATCATATAACTGTTCGAGAGGTTGCGGAGAGGCTACACGTATCGCACACAATAATTGAAAAACATTTAAAATCTCTTGGGCTAGTTAAGAAGCTTGATATTTGGGTACCTCACGAATTGAAAGAAATTCATTTAACACAAAGAATCAACTTTTGCGATATGCACCTTAGACGAAATGAAACCGACCTTTTCTTAACAAGAATCATCGCTGGTGATGAAAAATGGGTCCTGTACAGTAACATAGTTCGAAAACGATCATGAAGCAAACACGACAAACCAGCTCAAACCGCATCGAAAGCTGAATTGCATCCAAAAAAGATCATGCTGTCAGTTTGGTGGGATTACAAAGATGTTGTGTTTTTTGAGCTGCTACCAAGGAACCAAACGATCAATTCTGATTTTTACTGTCAACAATTAATAAAACTGGATGAAGCAAACAAACAAAAACGGCCAGAATTGTCAAATGGGAAAGGTCTAGTTTTCCACCAAGATAATGCAAGGGTGTGAGGCCTTGCAAAGGTAAAACTTTCACAAATGACGATGACCTTCACTTGCACCTGGTTCAGTTTTCTGCTGATAAGGACCAGAAATTTTATGAGCGCGGAATCATGCAGCTGAGAGAAAGATGGCAAAAGGTCATTGAGCAAAATGATATTTTTCATTTTGTTTTTGTTTTGTTTGTTTCATTTGTTTAAACAAAAATGTTTTATTTTATACTACAAAACCGAAAGTACTTAGTTGCCAACCCAATAATATCACCCATATATATACATACATATACATACATACTTCTATACTACTTATATTTAATCTTCTTCCATACATTAATCTCTTTTAGATTTCACCCTTCATGGTCGTTTTTACAAATGTGACTAAATCACCATATTTTTTAAATAATAAGGTAGTTCAGGCATGTTTATAGAAATGACTATGAAGTATGGAATCTATAAGAGATTAATACTTTAAAAAAGAAGATTAAAAAAGTGACCCAGGCAGGTGTCGATGAAACACTTCCCCAATGAATTAAGAGTGTTAAAAGCAGTAGACTGGAAATATTTGTAGTAAGTAGAATTATATGGAGATCAATATTTGAAAAAGATCCAAAATACTCAACAACAGTTACGTTGTAAAAGAGACAACTTTTAAAAAGGATAATATTCTAATAAACACAAGAAAAAAGAACATATGCATGTAACTCTACTATATTATTTACTATCAATATATGAGGTTTGACCCGAAGATACTTATCTTAATTATTTATATGAAAAATGTAATTTACCGCTTTTGCAATACTTAATTTACTACGGCGTCAAAGAAAGTAATGTAAATCTCCTCTCAAAAAGTCATCAAAAAAATTTAGAGAACTTTTCAGAAAGATGACGACTTGGTCATCGAAACGTCAAATACATCACGCTTATTACACAATCTGAAAAAGAACGATTCAGTGGATAATGGTCGTGAAAATATAGATATTATTTCCTCTATTTCGTAATTCTAATCTTGTTTTTCACGACTGGACTGAAAATTCCTCAAATAAATATTACTCTGTATTCCACTCTTTTAGCGCGCATCGTGTAATATGTAATAAACGCCAAGATTCAAGAAAGGGCGTGAAAACTTTTAATTCTTATGTAGACAGTAATGTGAGTGAGAGAATTGATTAAAATAAGTTACCTGCGTATGCCTCCGTAAAGTAGAATTAAAGCTTGTCTCGCAATTTCCCACGGATGAAGGCGTATTTCTCCGCAGTCGCCTAGAACCTTGACAAAATAAATATCTGTTAAAGTACTGGCGGAAAACGCCGCTGACGCAATACAAAGCCACTGGATTTACGCACGAGTTCATAAAGCTGAAACGAAAATAAATAACAACACCATTTAAAGTGTGAATATGTCAAACAATACCTCAGACAGAACCCTATGATTTTCAGAGCGTGCCAGAAATCGTCGTATTCAGTTTCCATGTTCGGATTGAAGAAGAACCATAGAGCGAACACATGATAGGGGAAGAAGCAAATAAAGAACACTGAAACAATGAAAAACAGATATATAATAAAACAGTTTCAGTTGTATAAGCTACGAACGCAAAGGATATTGAGGTGGGAGGAATGATCCGCTTTAGAGATAATTACCCGCTCTTGTCACTAGTGATATTTGATATCTGGTGGAGTGATGCGAAGGATCTTTTTTTTGTATTTTTTTTTTGCGAAGGATTAATTAGTTTGTCAATAACGACTCGAATGTTTTGAATTTCATAAATAAAAGCAAATATTATAAATCAATAATGATATAAATACTGCTTTTTTCTACTATAAATAATTTTTCAATGCTTTTTATAGGTTATATATTAATATAAAAAGATCATTCAATTATGTATTGCCCGTTATCTTTTCTTTTAATTTCATAGGGTGGTGGGTGACTCACAGCTTCATGTGAATACATCGTTACCCAAGCGAGAAATTTTGAAGAGAATGACAGAAACAGAAGTCTGAAGGTAAAAAGTTTGGCAGGTATGGCACCTGGTGGTAGCACATCCCATTCAAGATTCAATAATTTTTGACAGGCGACCAAACTTGTGTTGGTCTCGAAATCTTTATCCTTTACGATTAACTGTTATTTTTATTATATTATCTATATGTATCGTCGGCAATTGTTAGCACATAACACTCTCTAACTACTCTTCGTATACATAATAATTTTTTTATGTATCATATTTCTAAATTAATTTATTTTAATTTAAGTATAATTCCATTTTGAATTCATAAAGTATGATTTAGACATTCTTTTTGTTATATTCAGATGCGAAATCTTTTTGCTTTCATCACGTACGGTCAGGCTGTAATAAAATTACTGTAATAAAATTAACAGTCGTCGTTTTCCAAAAAGTTAAGAATCTAGAACGAAGGCTTTTTCTTGAAATAGTCTCAGTAACTTTCCACTGACGTATATTCAATTTACTACAATTTTATTAATTTCTAAAAGCAATTAAAGATCCAAAAATTATAAATCCTTTTTTTCACTTGAGTTTACGTCGATTATTCTGTCTAGATAACTACTTGTATGATAATTATATTGATTTCGAGCTTTTAATTCAATTATTTTTGGCGCGTTTACTCTCTTTCATCTGATTGGTTAGGTTAAACATGACCAGTTCTCTGCTCTTAGAAGGCTTAAATGGTATCTTCTACCACATTCCCACAATCTGTACGGAAGGTTGTAGAATGCATGACCTGACCTCATTCAAAAGAATTCTCAACTGTAGGTGAAAAAAACGTTTCACCAAAGTGAAATTTGCTCATCAATAATTGCTATTAGAGATTATATTTTAACAATGTTCTAAATTGCCATTTTCGCAAATTAGGAATGACGAACAAGAGATGTGAAGTAGTATCTCACGAAATAATGAAGCTACAAGTGCAAAAATATACCCTTTTGGATTAGTGTCTTTTTTGAAAGATTTATAACATGTAAAAATTGTTTGTCAAATCAATGGCCGAATTAACGTTGGTGGATGAAGCAATATTCATTTTCTCAATTTTAAACTCATCCTCAATTGTAACGTGACAAAAATATGCTTCAATTAATTGAGTTGAATGTACAATCATAACACAAAAAGGCTTGCGATTTAAATCGTGATTGTTGCTCTATATTTTTAGATCGAGCCGTAGCGACATTAAATTAGATGTTTTATTAAAAAAAGGAACAATGGTGTGCATGGTGTGCAATTCAAACAGCACACGGGTTTATTTATATTTTCGACTTAACAAAAAGCTCCAAACAATTGCATTCTCTCTCTCGCCGTTTAGGTAATATTAAAAAAAAGTGTATATATTAATTTCACTTCTCAAAATAGCATAGAATTGTGGAACTTGAGGAACAAACTCTCACACTGTATTTTGCGTACTGTTTTATATAGAATATTTAATATTTTTAACGTAATTTTAAATCCAAAATTTAACATTTTAAGTAAAAGTTTCGGCGACATACCTTTTGATGTTTTTAAGTTAATGCCAGTTTAGAGTACTTGATCAAGATGACAATGAACTTATAAAATTTATATTAATTATAGTCAAAATTATTCTACTAATTTAAAAACCTAAGGTAAGGTGATAATTTGTTGAAAAACTTTTTATTTTGTTTGTGTTTTATTTTGTTATATAATATCCTATATATACATATTTTAATTAATTCCTGTGATCGTAATGAACGATAGCAACGCAGAAAATATTCGTTTTCATTAATTTCCGATCGTAAAGTGTTTGATTATATATTTACATATAATTATTAGCATCGAAACCTGATTGCAGGTTATAACTCTTAGATCTGTTTCTATAATGTGATTATGGCATATAAAGGGACTTAAAATTGTACTGCTTGGTGGCCTAACTGGTAAAGCTGTCATCTAGCAAATGGCAGATGCGGGTTCGAATCCTTCTCTATCACAACATATATATATATATATATATATATATATATATATATATATATATGTATATATACGCATAAGTAATAAATAAAATCAAACAAAAGAGTTATTCATATATTACGCGTATTACAATATACAATACATGCGAGTAAATATTGTAATGTGTGTAATATATGAATATTTATTCGAATATAAATCATTATTATGTTATGAATCATAAATATGCTCGGACTGCCAACGTTTTGTTTACATGATGTACAAAATTGATTTTCTCGTTGCCTAACACAAGAAAGCCAAATTAGATACTTTTCAAGAAACCCTTTGTAATCTACAAGAACTGGTTTCAAATGCACATAATCAGAGGCCAGCTTATGTAAGAATTTCCATTTTCCATTTCGAACTGATGTTCAAATTGCAGGCCATACAAGTTAAAATAATTTTGCTCATCGTCAAGATGGATATGTTAAAATTGATATCCTACATTGGTCAGTAAAAATCGTGCACTATTTCCTGAGGCCAACGCTTAAATGAATACTGCTTGAGAAACCCTATGTAAACTAGAATAATTTGTTGGATTAGAATTGCTTGCTTTGTGACAATTGATACAACTTCAAGTTACCATGCAATCAGATTTTCATTATACAGGGTGTAGCAGAGGAAAGGCATGTTTTTCGAACTACTAGTACGCGGCGACGTGAGGGGGTATTGTCTTTGAATAAATGTTTGCAGACTGCCCATACAACGCAGTTTCAGTTGCTATGGAGCGTTGGAGCGTAGAGCATCGCGTGTTCGTTGTCGAGCAGTACTTTAGAAACAATGATTCCGTAGTCACAGTGCAACGTCTTTTCCGTCAAAATTTTAGAGTTGGACGTCGAGGTGCAGTGCCTGATCGAAATACTGTACTCCGATGGGTTGCAGCGTTTAGAAGTACTGGATCTGTGATGAAAAAGCAACCACCTGGTCTTCCCCGTTCAGTACGAACTTCGGAAAATGTAGAACGAGTGAGAACGGCAGTTGTTGCTAGTCCGTAGCGATCGACTAGACGACAGGCTGTAGCGCTGGGTATGTCACGTCGTTCGTTTCATCGCATCTTACATGATGATCTTAAGTTTCACCCGTACAAGTTAGTGATCGTCCAGCAGCTTAGTGAAGGGGATTTTGTGCAACGCAGAGAGTTTTGTCGCGCAATGGACGAAATTTTTACGGAAGATGCAGATGCTACAGTCTTCATGAGTGATGAAGCACATTTTCATCTAGACGGTTACGTCAATGTTCAAAATTGTCGGTTTTGGGCGTCGGAGAATCAATTGCACCAAAGACCTCTCCACAGTTTGAAAGTAACAGTGTGGTGCTGCATTTCAAAGAGATGGGAATTGTTGGACTCTATTTTTTTGAAGAGGAAGGCACTACAGTTACTGTGACATCAGCGCGCTACGTTGAAATGCTAAACAACTTTCTTCATCCAGAACTTGAAAGGCGTCAAGTGAATATGAGAGAAATATGGTTTCAGCAGGACGGTGCCACAGCTCACACGGCGAGAGCATCCATGGAAGTGGTTCGACAAATGTTCCCAGGACATGTTATTTCGAGAAATGGTGATGTTCGCTGCCCCCCTCGCTTACCCGATTTGTTGATATGCGACTTCTTTTTGTGGGGATATTTGAAATCTAGAGTCTACATGAACAAGACTCGCACAATCAATGACCTGAAGAATTCCATTCGTCAAGTAATTGAAGCCGCGCCGAATGAAATGTTGGAGAGAGCCGTCCGTAACTTTCAGGAGAGGATCCAAATTTGTATCCAGCAAGAAGGACGTCATCTCCAAGACATTATTTTTCGAACCTAATTAAAGTATGTATATTTCAAAACTGCATTAAAAAATTTATAACTTAATGCTTGTTTTTATGAATTTTATCGAACCGTTTCCCAGTCATTCAATACTGAAAAACATGCGTTTCCTCTGCTCCACCCTGTATTAGAGTAGTCCAGTATTTTTGCACACCTCTGTATATAGGATACTTTTAATTTTCCATGAAATAAATCACTAGGTAGTACAGTTAAAATTATCTCCTTTTAATAAGTTGTTTACATAACAGAAAATAACAGTGCAATCTTAAAACTTCTATTAATAAAACAGCCGAAGTTGCTTCTATACAAGTCTTTAGCAAATAGCTTTATTATGCGAAGCGAGGCTTTTGTTATTGTATTCGGACCTCGACAATACGAATTGTTTGAGCACATTTACTCAATTATATTCACATTGTTGGCTTCACAATATTCTATTCGTTCAAATTATCGCCCGGTTGAAAATCGTCGCGATTATTCGAGATACGCCGGAACAATCAGGCTCGTTTGCAAGGAAAATTGTGTGAAATAATATTTCGTATCTTTTTTTTTCTTGAAAATTCGGTTTCTCGCAAATTGAGTACACAATTTGGGTGGCGTTTATTTGATAATAATCAACTATATGTGTAATTTAATATTGATTGCGAAAATGGTCCATACAGACATTACTGTCATCATTTTTATTTGTTTTATTATGGCTGTCGGAGCCTTTTTGTTTACACGAGCGTAGTTTAATTTAATGTATGGTTTTCTGTTTGATTCTATTGACTATTTCTCTCACCCGTATAATAAATTTTTTGGTTGCTTTTTTTGGAAATTTTGTCAAAAGTTTCCGTAAATCCGTGTCGTCGTGTGTACCATTTTTTACGAAATAAATTTCCTTCGTTAAACATTTCCTTAAAATTTCGTCAATTTTTGCAGTTCTATGAACGTAAATTCGGAAGCATGTGTACTTCAATCTGGTTTTGGTCTTATAAATTTAGTTTCGTTTTTCTCTATTTCGTATCTCTGGTTCAAATATTTTCTTTTTTTACAACTCGTTTAAGGTGCAGTAAGTTAATATATCAAAACCCTTTTCATTTTTCTACGTAAATCTTATGATATGCTCTTTCATCTTTTTGAAGTCGTTAAATTGCTACAGCCTACAAAGCAATGAAGCCTTATTGAGCTTATTACGCATTCTTCCAATATTAGTTACCGTATCCATTTCAGAATTCATGTCCGCTATATTAATCTGTACAGAGATTATCTGATTATATCTCTGTTGTTGTTCATCTTGGCTTCCGGGGTGGAACCGCGTCTTTGATAATTCTGGTACCGACGTTTCATCACCATATTTATATGGGACATCTTCAAGGCTTAAAGTCTGCTACCGTTCTTGTTGTTAGACTGAGACTAGTGTAAGTTTGTGACGGGAATTACACAAATATCAACCACTTATCTTAAAGTACACCCCCCCGCTTAGAAATGCCTACCTTTTGTTTTCGAAAACTTTATGCCAATCTTTTTAACGATGGTACAAGACAAAATCATTGTATTTTTTGTGCATTTCTTGGCACTAATTGACGCGAATCCTTTTTTGAGCGGTTTTCAAATTATGTGGTACCCAACGTGAACATAGCTTCTTATCGGCTAAATGTTCAGGCAGGATCTTAATCATGCTGGTGTTACTAATACCTAGAGATGCGTCGATCTCACGGTATGTCACATGAGGGTCATGCATCATCAATTCAGACACTGAATTATTGTTTTTCCACACAACAACATTTATGGGACAACTTTCACGGGATTTATCGTCCAAAGAACGCCGTCCAAGTTTGAATTCACTATACCAGCGATATACTGTAGTTTTTGATGGTGCTTCATCACCATATAAAGAATTCAGCTCGTTAGGTATTCTTGTTGAGATAATCTACGCCGAAAGTTATGAAAAATAATTGCACGAAAATGTTCGCGAGATAATTCCATTTTTTCGTTGACATAAAATTTTCAAGTTACTGTAAACAATAGAAATAGCGACCGGATAATAAAACTGTCAAGGTAAATATATTGTCAAAAATGAGAAACTTCACCATGCAATCATCAGATTGGAGGCAACACTAACAGTGAAGCCAGTTCCCGAAATATAAGCGGCTATCCCCGTATATATATAAAGTTGAAATCGGGAACGTTTTCCGATCACGTGATCATTGTCATATGAAATAAGGAATATAACAGTATCGGAATCTAGAAAAGACCAACTTCAAAACACTATTTTATCTGTATCATACATGACACATATGTACATAATACACATGCTCTGCATACGTCTGTTTCTATGTTTTCGTTTTTTGATAAGACGTAGCCCATAACTACATTAGAAAAACGTTTGTGTCCTCTCTTTCTTCAACACATGTGACTACTAATGAATCAGACAAATGCCGGTGTATGTTTGTATTTTGCAGCGTTATTGGTACACTGGCAAACTTTCGTGGTTTAAACTTTATATTTATGTATCAATTTGAATTTTCAAATACACATACACATACCATACCTGCCTGCACATATTTGACATTCAAATATATGTAGATATGAAAGGAAGAGAGAAAAAAATAACACATATTTGCAGATTAGAGCTTAACCAATTATAGATACCACTTCTATACATAAGTAAAAACGCAAAGATTATCGCATAATTTTGTTAGTTTAAAATGTTTGTGTTTTTTAAATTGACAATTTTCAACAGGAAAAAAGAAATGTGCGTATTATAGACATTAATATAAAAAAATATGAAAAATGATCCGTCAATTCGTTATCTATATATACGAAATCTATGTGTTGTAGGTTAAAACAACACAGCAAAATAAAATAACTTGAAGAACAGGGTAAAAGTCCCTCGAAACGGCGTTATATTTTATTATCCCTAGTGGTCAAAAACTCGAACACAAAGGAATAAAATTTATAGCTAGAATAAAACGACAACATTTTAAAAAAATACGCTATTATTATTATTATTCATAACGAGTTGAGCAACAATGATTGACCTGATCTTTTACTACTTTCCGCACGCCCCATATCAGTACTTACTTCCTTTTTTCTATCGGAAGTTAGCAGTTTAGTAATTTCTAGTGAGTTTTCCTATTATATATGTTTATGTCATTAACCTTTCATAGTCGTGCAGTGTACAGAACTTCTTTTGTGATTAATATCCATTATTTATACTTATATGCTAGCCTTCATCAGTCTTTTTAAAGTCTTCAGTTCACACATACGCAGCTAAAATGCCGTTTTCACAGTAGTGTTTGTTGTTTACATAGTAGTTAGCATATTTTTATTATAATTATTAGAATTGCGTGAGACACTATCTAATTGCACTTTTAAGAGGAAGAAAATATTGAGGTGATATGTATGGAAAGAAGTGTAGGATCAGGTTACTTATTGTTACTCACACTGTATTAATTTTTGCCGAATTATCAGGTTGTTACAAATGTAATGTCCGTTTTTTCCTTCAGTCTGAACTGAATCGCACCTGTGTGAAGACGTGTATGTTTTTGGTGAAAATTATTATTGTATTTGTAGAAAAGGGTATTTATTTTGAAGTGTGTACCTGTTCCAATTCTTGGAAAGATTAATACACCTGTCCTTGTCTCGCCTATGGAAATGCTGTCGGCAAGAGATATTCGGGCAATTTACCTCTTTCAATTCAAAAAGGGATTAATTGCAGCTGCAGGAACGCGAGAAATTAATCAGAGGGTCGGTGAAACCACAGCGATGGTTTAAAAAATTCAGCGAGGGAAATTTTGATTTGGAAAATGAGCCCGCTGATATGCGCGTATCACCGTTAATGACGACGAGCTGCGTGTAGAAGTTGAAAGTAATTCGTCGACAACAGTGCGTAGCCTTGCAGAAACATTTCAAGTGTCCATTGCCACCATTAGTCGTTACCTTTCTTCGATTGGCAAAGTGAAGAAACTCGATCGATGGGTGCCGCACCAATTAACGGAAGCCAATAAGCTCCGTCGATTAGAGGTGGCTACCTCTTTGGCTAATCGACAGAAAGTTGAACCGTTTCTTCATCGAGTGGTAACGTGTGACGAAAAGTGGATACTTTATGATAATCGTAGACGGTCAGGACAATGGTTAGATCGAGGTAAAGCACCAAGACAGCATGCACGAGCATCACTTCACCCGCGAAAGATTATGGTGACTGTATGGTGGACCAGTAAGGGTATTATTCACTATTCATTTTTGAAACCTGGTGAAACCAACACGGCAGCGTCCTATTGTGCCGAACTGGAAACTATGCATGGAAAATTGAGCCGCTTGCAGCCCTCACTAGTCAATAGACGTGGACCCATACTTCTTCATGATAATGCAAGACCTCATGTTGCACGACAGACAATCCAAAAACTTTCAGAATTTGGTTACGAAATTCTCCCTCACCCACCTTATTCACCTGACCTTTCGCCAACTGATTTTCATTTTTTCCGAAGTTTAGACAATCACTTAAAAAATAGGGACTTCCCTGACCTGGAGTCTGTAATAGCAGTGTTCGAGCAATATGTGAGCCGTCAAAACCTAGATTTCTTTTCAAAGGGAATTTTTCAGCTTCCAGGCTGTTGGCAACAAACTATTGATGTAAATGGAGACTATTTTGCAGAATAAATATTTATATTTTTTAAATTCAGACTTTTTTTTATTCCTTACAAAATCGGACATTTCATATGTAACAACCTGATATTATTAAAACAAATTTAAAATTTTCTAACAAAATAATCATTGAAATTGTAAGTATATAAGATGAATGAAATAAAATTCAACAGTACAACAAATCGAATATTCCTAATTAACAAAAGCTAGTACATTTTAATCGTTTTAAGAACTTCCTTGCTTCAAATTTCTGCCGAGATTGATTTCGACGACTATTACAAGTTTTCAGAAAACAATATCCAACTTTATAACATTTTAAGACTTCGGAGAAATAATTAACGAATACACATAAACGAAGAACAATACCAATGATACATTTTATAGTCAGTCACAAAGTTATCTGAACTGGTATTAAATCCTTTTTGATAACGTACCAATACGCCTACACAGAAATAACTGACAATCTGTGCGAATTTTCCCATTCAAATTGAGAACAAACATAAAATTCATGACCTTTTGTATTTATTGTTTCGCAGAACATAGCGGCAATGTTACAATATAGCAGTTAGTATATGAGGTCGGCGAATAAAATGTGCAGTAATTAAAAAAGGGTTTCCAACCTAGATTGTTGTACTGTCATCACGCGGATTAATTAATTAGAGTTTCTTTAGCGACACATTCTCGTTTAACATAAATTTACCCTTTTTTACGCTCTCTTATAGAATATATGAACCCGAAGACATTACGTCGAACTGATAAACGTAAAAAAAAGCAAAATTAAATGCTACCGACCGTAAAATTCGAAACAAAGTTACCTGACATAAAATTCTGTATGAATGAGTATTTTATAAATGCTACAGTATATTCAAATTCAGAAGTTAAATCTCACGTGAAAATATGTAAATTGGGACACATCGTTTTCCACATGATACAACCATGCTCAGATGTATTAGACACCCCAGGTACAAACCCTTATTCTCGGTATTATCCAAGTCTGATGGAAATTAACCGTTAAAATAGTTAATGGTATTTACAGAAATGCGTTTTTGAATACCCTAGTTAATCCCCTATTGAAAAGAATAGGTGGAAAGGGGAAATTGTGGATTTTAGAAATTTAGTGTCATTCTAGCAGTGTGTGAGCAACGTGCGTTTGTGAGTTTGTGGTAGAGATCAATTAGATTATCCTATTTTTTCACGTTGTGTCAGTTATTTGTTGAAGAAAAATGCCTAAAACACGCAAGTTGTCGGTAGGGAAACGCGCCCAAATAGTGCTACTGCATTCCCAGAAGTTATCAATAGTTGTAATTGCAAAAAAAAATGTTCGCGATGTGCAGTCCGTACAATCATTAGTCGCTATCAGGAGAGCGGGTCGTTTGTTAACAGACCAAAAAGTGGCAGAAAGTACCTCGATTAGAGAAGACAAAATTTTACAAAGACTGGCTCTCAGCGATAGGAAAAAATCGTCGAAACAGCTCGCCAGTGAGCTGAAACAGCGCTATCGCGTAACAGTTTCTGCGCAAACAGAGAGAAGGCGTCTCCAGCGTGCTGGTTTACGAGGGTGTAAAGCGCGACGTAAACCGCTTTTAACTGACGCTCATAAACATGAAAATTGCACAATCGAGAAGTGGTCGAAGATTTTTTGGTCTGATGAATCGAATATCGAGGTATGTAAGTACATCTTCATGACTAATATTCTTATCGTTGTATGCAATTCAGTCTACAAAATTAATCCTGTCTAAGTGCTAACTTTCTTCTTTTGCCTAGCAGCTTTGGGGACTACCTGGGACGCTATACGTTCGGCGTAGGCAAGGGGAAGCTTACGAACCACAATGTATCATTCCCACAGTAAAATTTGGAGGTGGTAGTATCATGGTTTGGGGTTGTATGTCTGCATACGATGTTGGAGAAGTGTACCTGTGCGATGGACAGATGAATAGCCAACGCTATTTAGCCATGTTGGAGGAAGTATTAGAACCGTCTGTGCTAAAACTATTCGACCAGGATATTTCACAATACATTTTTCATCAAGATAATGCGCCCTGCCACAAATCGGGAGCTGTAATGCGTTGATTCGAGGAAAATATAGTGGAGGTATTGGATTGGCCGCCACAAAGTCCCGATTTGTCGCCCATTGAAAATTTGTGGCGTATCTTAAAAACTAAGATCACGGAACATAAATGCCTGTCGAAAGCAGAATTATCAACAAAAATTCGCGAAATATGGGCTGCAATACCACCGGCAGAGTGTTACAATTTAGTAGCAAGTATGCCTCGGCGAGTGCGAGCTGTCATTAAGGCCAAGGGCGGAGCGACAAAATATTGATAAATTGTACTATATTACTAAATAACACTCTGTACATAATTTTCACAACAGTTTTATTTTCCTCACCTTTCTTTTGACTAAACTATATAAACTATATATGTATGTACATAAATTCTTAAGGTGTCTAATACATTTGAGCATGGTTGTACGTCTGCACTTTCCTTTGAAAAATCCTGTGGATGGCGCAGATGAAATAAGAGTCTTCTACTTGTCAAATAATCTAATAAATTTTAATGTGAGTTTTCTTCAAGTTTACGAAAGAGTTCAGTTTGTATTTATAATCGGTAGTTTCTCAAATTCCCGATGTGTCGCATGGTGAGCTGCTTATTGAGCATATGGTATGTCCTCGTTGCATGTCAGGAGGACGGAACTTTGCGGTAGGAGGTTGCGTGGCTTACTCGGTAACAGTGTTGACTGTCCTTCACTACTGCACCGTTTGTGTTTTTAGTGCCCCGTCTGAACTCCAGGTGCAATGTGTCCTTTGTAACGCCAAGGGCGCGGACTAATACTCTAAGGAGGACGCTGATCTACGTTTTGAGTAGATGTGCCAACTAATTTGTTGATTTGTTTGCCTAGCATGCATACTGTATATGTATTGTATTTGTTATGATTTTTGTTTCAGTTGCTTTACTTTTATACATTACTTTGATTTAGCATTTATATTTATTATATTTATTGCACACATGTCCAAACTCAATTTTATAATTTTGCATTTTCCAGTTATTGGGCTACTAGCTTGTTGGAAATAAATGTCATTATTATTATTATTATAGACTGATAGCAATTCTATCAAATTTCCCAAAGGTTTTTGAATTCGTTCTTTATTCTTGTCTACATTTTAATACCAAATCAGCCATTTTTTTGCCAGCATGGTCATGTCTGTGAAAGAGCTACTGTGACAAGTCCCGAAATCATAATAGATTTTCCAATAAGAGTGATATGATTTCTTTTAAAAAAAACACACTTATTGTTAAGAAAATTCAAAAGTTTTTTATTTAATGTGAAGTACAATCGATACAATTAAGTTCTAAATAAAACGTCATTCAAATGGCCTACATGACTTCTTCTGCAAGAACGAATTCGATGAACCCAATTTTCGAGCACTTTTTCCACTAAATCTAGTCGTATGTCATGAATAGCAATATTGACTTGTAAAGCTTGAAGAGAGTCTGGTTTATTTCGATAGACCAATGACTTCAAATAACCCCACAAGAAATAGTCTAATGGTATTAAATCACAACTTCTTGGAGGCCATTCAATATCGCAATTTCTTGAAATAATCGAATCTCCAATCTTTTCTCGCAATAATTCTATTGTTGCATTTGCTGTGTGGCACGTAGCCCCGTCTTGCTGGAACCAAATGTTGTCAAGATCAACTTCTTCCAATGTCGGCCATATAAAGTTGGTTATCACCAATCTATACCGCTCTCCATTGACAGTAATGGTGTTACCAGCTTCATTTTGTAAGAAGTACGGACCGATGATTCCACCATACCAAAAACCACACCAAACTGTCAATTTAGGTGAATGTAATGGTTTTTCATAAATAATTTGTGGATTTTCTTCGCACCAGAATCGAGAGTTTTGTTTATTTACCACACCATCCAGATGAAAGTGAGCCTCATCAGAGAAGATGATTTTCTTAAAAAAATCGTTATCGTTTTCAAATTGTTCCAAGACCAAATCAGCAAATTCACGACGGTTACGGTGGTCCAATGGCTTCAGTTCTTGAGTGAGAACAATTTTTATAGGAATGCAAACCCAAACCCTTTCTCAAAATCCGCCAGGTTGTGGTTTGAGACAGTCGCAATTGTTGAGAACGTCTTGGAATCGACAAATTACGGTCTTCAGTAACACCTGCCTGAACGGCAGCAATATTTGCATTACTTCGAGCGGTTCTTTGTCTTATTGGCACTTGAAAATTATGTAAAGAAAATATAACCTCAAAATTTTTAACAACTTGACGAATAGCGAGCACACTTGGACGATTATTACGACCATAAAATGGCAAAAGTGCACGAAAAGTTGCAATTGGAGAACGATTATTTTGATAATAAAACAGAATAATTTGATGAAATTGAAATTGTAAACACTACTGAATACAATGAAAAACAAATGACAGATCATGACATATTACGTATGGCCGAAATGTCACTTCAAAATCATATCATCCCTATTGGAAAACTTTATATATCAATTTATTAGCGAGCATTTTGATGTGTGTGGCCAAGTATATGTCATTTATACTGATTTCAATAGTTCTTTTGATATATACCATATGTCAACTTACTAACGAGCAGTTTGATGTTTATGACTAAGACATTTATACTGATTTTCATATATCTTTTGTTTGTTAATCTATTACATAATTTTACTTGCTAAATTGTCAGCATTTGTATTAAATTCATCCCTACTGCTGCTTCTTAGTTTATACCTAACTAAAAGATCGAATTATGTTTATTACAATGGCTATAAGTTATTTAAATATTCTCCTCGTCTTGAGTATCACAGGGATCACATCTGTCATATTTCATATTGTCAGAAACTAAGTCGATGTCATGCACGTTTTCCAGATACGCAAGATTTTTTTTAGTCCATTGTATTAGTATTGTAGTAGAGTATGGCCATAACAGAAAATATACATTTGTTAGGGAAGTGGTTTGCGGCAAATAACCTACAACTAAATCTATCCAAAACCCATCTGCTGACCTTTGGTAACAGTTTACCGACAGACCTGGTGGTGGGTGATGAAGTGCTTGTCTCTAAGTGTGACGCGTCATTTCTTGGCCTTAGGATTGACTCTGAGCTGTCCTAGAAGCCTTACATCAATGAACTAGCTGGGAGGACTGTCTCGGTTCTGCTACTGCTTGCGTGTTATTTATCGTAACGTTGGTGTGAAGGCGGGACTGCTTTCTTACTTCGCCTATGTACATTCAAGGCTCCAGTATGGTGTGGTGTTCTGGGGCAATTCCATCGACTGGCGGAGGATATTTGTCCTCCAAAAGTCATGTATTAGAGCAATTTATGGCATGAAACCAACACTGAATTGTGTTAGTGTGTTTCGATCTGCCAAAGTAATAGTAATGCCCTCAATTTATATACTTCAGTGCATGCTGCATGTGAAAACAAACTATAACGAATTTTTTAAAAAATACGAAACGAATCACACACATTCTACGCGAAACCTTCTTAATATGCATTTTGTGCCCCCATAAACGAATTTTACAAAAATTCAAAAAAATGTTGTTCACCATTGCGTAAAAATATACAACCACATACCGCTTCGGATCAAGAGCTTGCCGTTGGCCCGATTTAAAACTATTTTTAAGTTTTGGCTAATAGAGCAAGAGTTCTACAGTGTGGGAGATTTCCTTAAAACAATTGTAGACATTGGCGTATAGCACATGTCAACTGTACGCATATATGTATATGTATATATACTTATTTTATCTATTTTAGCTTGTATTCGTTGTTTCGTTGTTATTTATTTTATACTTATGACATATTCTATGTTTTATTTGACATTATGGAACGCATTAAATATTATTATTATTATTATTACATTTCTTTTTTTGTATGACTGGTTTCAGTACTCTGCATATATACAATCAGTTTAGTAAACATACGGTAAAAATACTTTTGTTGGGTTATTTTAAGATTTCTTTGTCTTTAGAAGATTTTCGGGAAGACATTTCCTTTCGAAGATGCAAGGTGATAAAGGTTTGGATATTTTAAAAATTGTTAATGCACTCTAAATAAAATTATGGTGTACTGCACTAGGCCTACCAAAGAAATGTTCTCAAATTTGTTTTAACACTTTTAAAAACATTACAATTAGAAAAAAAAAACGGATACTATTTGTAGTTACACGATGACAGTGCAGTTATCGAAAATACAATTAGTTTAGTGGTAGATTTCGTACCTTGTTGGCTGCGTTTTCATTGTGTCTTGTTACTTTCTCTCTTTGAAAGTTGCCAGAATTAATTGTGTCTCGTATTTTCGTGTGATACTTTAACTTTTGTTATTAAAGTTCTCCAATATGAGTCGCTATACGAATGCCGAGATGACTGATATGCATTTTGAATATGAATTTGCTAATGGAAATTCGTTAGAGGCTAAGCGATTGTACATTGAATATTTTCGTAATTGTTATGAATCTAACAAAAACCTTTCAAAATGTTCATCAATGTCTTCATGAAACAGACACATTTGCAGGTAATGGAGGATGGGGAAGGCCAAACATAGTAATAGCAGTAAAATTGGAAGAAAATGTGTTAAACTGAATAGAGGATGAAGCAAATACTTCTACCAGAAAAAAAGATTTTAACTACAGATAACTTTTTGGAAAATTTTGAAATAACAGTGCTTGTATCCATGCCACATACAAGTCCACGATTACGTGGAAATTCATTCGAATCTCTTAATCACCGGCGCTGATTTTTATTTACCGATAAAGACAACGCCTACAGAAATATAATTAGAAACTTCCATAATAATCATATGTGGGCGATAAAAATCTACATATGGTACTAGAAAATCGTTTTCAATATACATTTTCATTAAATATTTGGATTAGAAATGTTGGTGACTCGCTCATTGAAACCAAATTTTTAGACTAGGAAGACTTTCCGGTGAGATGTATCGAAATTTTTTGGAAGACTCTCTATTGTCTCTATTGTTCGTTAAACGCAACATATGGAGACCGCTGGATAGGTGGAGGTGAACCTCACTTATGGTCTGCTTGATCCCCAGATTTAAGTCCCATGTATTTTTCCTATAAGGCTATTGAAGACATTAGATATTTGAAGACACTAATGTACACTGCTCCAGTGAAAAATGAAGAAGATGTGAGAAATCAGGAGTGTAATGTAATAAAAAACAACCCTGGTGGTTTTGAAAGAGTTTGGTAGTCAATAAGAGGAAGATTTGATGCATGTATCCATCTGATGGGTTGCTTTAAGCAACCATTGTAGATTATGAAGCAATAAAGTATTATTTTCTTTTCGATAATCTTTATCACCCTGTAGCTATGAAAACAAGCATCTCTCTGAAGATCGTCCCAGGATTTAAAAAAATCTTCAAAATAACTAATAAATAAGAAATAACTCCCTGAATTTTTGTGGAATTTTTAATAAACACTCTGTATTTTAAATAAGAAAGGAAATATTATGTATCCCTAGATTACGCCTAGAAGTATTGCATAGTATGTTGCTACACCAGTTTGGTTAATTTTATTAGATTTATTGGAACGCCAAATCCTTTTAAAATTTCTCATAATTCTAATTGTTCCAGTGTATCGCATTCCGCATAGTAGACGATGAACTTCTATTCATTTAAATTTCAAAAATTAAAATGAGTACATCTCATTTTGTCATAGTAGAAAAGGTTGGTATGCGTAGCCCAATGTTATCTAGTCAGAAATAGATAATTATTTATAAAAATTAGTTAAGACCATTCGTTTCTTAATACGTTTATGGAGACCTATTTTAAATTAATTAAATTCAAATATATACGTGATGAACATCTTCGATATGAGTGTATAATGATTAAATTTCTGATTTCTGATCTCCGTGCTTCTAAAGGAAGTGAAAGCTTAAAACAGAAGGGAGTTCAAGAACCGAGCACTTTTTCCGTGAGAATTTTGTCGTGATTGATAGTGATTGACTTCTGGCGGTTTTAAAGGAATTGTCAAAGTTCACCTACATCAGAACGCTTTAGAGTTTGGCGTCGAAATGGAAACTATTAATCAATTCAATTCAGGAAGATTTCTTATGATGTAGGTGGTTCCAGAGAGACATTGAAAGATGTGCTTTCTAAAGAAACTATTTGTTAACATTACGGACATTTCCGTGAAAAATCGTTTAAAGTTGTTAATGTTAAAGGTAAATAAATACTAACATCCATTTTGACTATTAACAAAGAAGTCCTGCAATTTAAACTTTATTTAAACTTGATAGGTTTATAAAATGATTAAAAATATTATACTTTATTAATCAAAATAGGTCGGTTCGTGTTTTATATACGTATTTCGGCAACTAAGTTGATATCATCAGCAGATAATTAATCACAGTATCGCACCTGAATTAACGATAAAACTCTCACAAAATAACTCCGTACATCTTTCCCCGCTAACAATCAAACACACACTTCAAGCCAGTGTGTGTCTTTTACCTTTTTTGATTAATTCAATTATCCTTATTAACCACAGTATTTGTTAAAAGGAATCATTCAAATGTTAATAGCACCCTGTCTACTATATATGTTTCAGAGAATCAGTCTTCATCAGGTAGACTTGTGTTATTAACGAACGATTCCTTCGTAGAGTTTATCGTATCTTTTCAATACAGAAAAATAATGAACAATCATTGCCTCCCTGTCACGTCCAACACAAAAATGTATTGAACGTCTATTTCTAGAATAGAAGTGAAAGCACTTACATCGCTTTAATCGCTATTGAATAGAACAGCTCTTGATTAAGCAAACAGAAACGTGTGTATATAAAAGATGCCGTCGAAGGGCTACACCTGACCAAAATGACAATGAAATTAAGAAAATAAATCATGTATTGTTGATACTGAATGTTATTTGCATAGGAAATCAGATGCATCATCATCAAGAAACTGGAGAGTGTCATGATTTAGATGGATTAGGCATTAAGGAATACACTGGCAATATTGAGGAATCTTCCACAGAATTGACAAGACAGGAGAATAGAAAGTCTTTTTCTGGTAATAGACGAACTATGTCTGAAATGATTTATTTTAGTTGAATTATGAAGGAACGCGTTTTAAAAAATTAAACAGCTGCAACGTAAATTCGATTATAAAAGTAAAAAGCGTCAACTCAATTACTTCGTTTCGTTTGTTATTTATTTCTGGACACAATAGAAGAGGTCCAAGTGTAAGCAAGAAGTTTATTGGTTATTTTACATGCAAGAAATATGCATTAAAAGTACATAAACATTGTTTTGAATTCTCTAGATAAAACTGTTTATATCTCGACTTATTAATGAAATATTCATTTCCAATATTTTCCGAGCTAGTGGATATTTATGCAAGAAATTGACATGTTAGAAGTATTCAACGTAATCCTAATAGAGACATTCACCGTCTTAAGCTATCACTTTAAAAGCGGTGTTCTCGGCTCCACGTTGAGATTCTGGGCTCGTAGATCTTGCTTTAAATCGGTTTTGCATTCGTCGCTATCGCATATAAATGGAAGGAAATCCCTACTACAAGAATAATAATTTGAAAAATGTCCTCTTGATAACTTTAAGCGATGTGGCTGGTTATATGTACCACCTCTTCAGTAATACCTTTTCGTTTTCATGTAAGTATGCTGTATAAGTAGGGATATTTTGGATAATAGAAAATTGAAACTTAATATATCTCGAGTTCCATGAAAAAGGCTTTTGTAGGGTTCATACAATGTTAGATAATAATTTTTATACATGCAATGCTTGATAGGATCGAAAGAAGATGGCGAAATATATAAAGACTTGCTATCTGCTTCTGTGTTTCCGGGCTGGAACCGCGTCACTAGTATATCTGCCGACGTTTCGTACCCATTTGTATGGGACATCTTCAGGGCTGAACTACTGCACTGAAACTATTTCAGTGCAGTAGTTCAGCCCTGACGGGACTAGATCCGGCGAATAAGGCGCATGCGCTACTAATTGGAAATGCAACTCGTGGATTTTGGACATCGCAACTGTGCTAGTATGCGAGGAAGCGTTGTCTTGGTGAAACAGAATCTTTTTCTTTGCCATTCCTGGCCCTTTAACACGAATCTCATCAGAGAAGTTCTGCATAATATTGTCCGTTTATTGTGGCATATTTCTGAAGGTAATCAATGAACAAAATGCCCTTTGAATACCAAAAAATTGATGCCATCACCTTGTTTGCCGATAAAGTGGTTTTCGCTTTATTTGGAGGCGCAGAACCACGTTCTAACCATTGTTTCGACTGTTGTTTAGTTTCGGGTGTACTGTAGTGTATCCAAGTTTCATCGCACGTAACAAATCGCCTACAAAAATCAACCGGATTCCGCTTATAAAGGCCAAACACTCATTGGAAATGCGCAAACGAGTGAACTTTTGATCAGTCGTAAGCAATCGCGGCACCCATCTTACCGAGAGCTTGGAAAGGCCTAATTCTTTCTTTAAACTGTGGTGTACGCGTACTGTTGAAATGTTTACCATGTCTGCTATCTCTCTCACTTTGACTCGTCGGTCTTGCGTAATAATATTATGGATTTTTATAATCATTTTTATAGAAGACACGATTTTTGGTGCTCCAGAGCGCACTTCATCAACACAGCTTATTCTACCACGTTTAAATTTATTTACCCATCTACTTATTGTGGCGGATGATGGAGCAGATTCACCTAATGTTTCAACCTAATGTTTCCTTACAATTACAAAGTATTTACTCATCTTCTGCTTTTTTCGGTAGCTTTTATAGCCTTACAATTACAAAGTATTTAATCACCGCACGATACTCTGCTTTTTCCATTTTAATAAAACGACGTGTTGATTCTTTTTCAATTAGCTATCAAAAATAAACTAATCAACCGGTTTATCTAAATATCGGAATGTAAACATATAAATAGCCAACCTAAATTACAGTGCATTTGTTTTACCAATTAGAGCGCCACCTATGTATCATTCTCACTACTTGTCAAACTATCCTCGTACGATCTAAAAAGCAGTAAACAATAAAGTTGTGTAGTTTCCGCCATGAAAGCGCGTAATTAAATGCAAGAATATGAATATCATTTCAAACTCCCTATAATGATTTATATTCGAATTAGGTATTTTACAGGAACAGAATAATAAAAGTTTTTGCCTCTCCTAATAAAAGTTTAAACGCAGAATCCCACCCATTAATCAATTATTCCTTTAAGTGAGTCATTTTCCGGGACAATAGAAAGTGGAGATATTTTTCATGTTCCTTTCAAAGTTCCGTTTCTTCGCTATAGTGGTACAGTTATTTCGCATTCTTTTTGTACAACTTCTTACTGGATAAATGATTTCACTCAACCAGAGAAACCTATTCATGGAGAGAATGCGGTTTCAAATTAGAACAGATGCAATGGAATTCTATAAAGTCTTTAGATTTACTAATTGATTGTTGGAATAATAGAGTAAATGGAAATTTTAGATATTTTTAAAATGTCTAAGAAGATAAGAAGATAATAGTTTATATAAAATAAGTTTCATTTCTTGTAATACACATTATTTTTACTTAGTTCAAAGTTTATTTACATGTCCAGTATGTAATAATTTAATCCTCGATCTGCAACTCTATAAAATATACAAAGTGCTGAAATGTCAATAAGTGATAGGGCTTAGTGCATTTATTTAGAAACAGTGACGTAAAGATAAGTAACAAACGATAAGAATTTCAAAAGAGAAAACGATTTCTTCTGTTTTTTCTTTAATAATGTGCTGGTCTTTCCTGTTAGGTAAGTTTGAATAATAGTCAATATAATCTGGTACGTAGACTTCCGCGGTCGTGGTCCATGCTATCTGCTTTTGGGCTTCCGGACTGGAACAGCGTCACTTGTATATCTGCCGACGTTTCGTACCCATTTGCATGGGTCATCATCAGGGCTCAACTACTGCGCTGAAACTGGAAACGTCGGCAGATATACAAGTGACGTGGTTCCAGTCTGGAAGCCCAGAAGCAAACAGTCAATATATTTTGTGATTTTATATGCTAGAATACAGAAGGGCCTCCAGGGTCTGTAGTGTGTGCCAATCTTAAATTTCTATGGATAACTTCCTATCCTAGTTTATTTAAGAAATACCAGAATATTTTGGATTCTATCATGAGAATTTTCAAAAAAATTTAGAACAAGGCAAGAATCACCATCTGATAAGGTTAGAACAAACATTGTCAGATGGTGATGCTTGTCTTATTGAACAATTGGATTATCCAATCTCAGCAAATAAAGAAGAAGATGAAGTTCAACAATTTCTCGAGTGATGGCGTTCCATGTCATAATTCCAGCAATGTCTCGTGAATACACTTTTCGATAGGGAGTTGAAGATGTGACATTTCTCCATATATTTCTCTAACTATTTGATGCCCCAAATCCCTAAATAGATTTCAGGTTCGTCAGTGAAGACAATCCTACTGTACCTGATACTTTGTTGGAGGTTTTGCGTGCAGCAGTTTAAACTTTTTCTTCCGTGTTGAGTAGCGGCAGATAACACAAGATACACTAATTAAACTTAAATCTAAAATATCTTATGTTGCGGTAGATTATTAGAATGGTCGCTGGATACTCTTCGTCTCCAGAATAAAAGTTTTAATATCAATCACCAAGGTAGTTGCAAATCAGTCGCTTAAACCTACTGTCAAAGACTGTCAAAGCGAGTTATTGTTATCTATTGGTTTCATTATCTCCTCTTAGGTTTTCCTGAGTATTCTCAAACTAGGTTCGATGACATCTTGTAACAGTAAATCGTTTTGTATCGTTATCAATTTCGGTGTATAGAAAACCGATTTCTCTTACAAAAATGCTTCAGCTTTCACTTAATTGGCAATAATTTATATGTACACTATTAGAAATAATGGGTTTAGTTAAGGCAAAAAGCATTCATTTAACTATCATTTCTAGACAATTATTAGGAATGCACCGATCGTGTTTATTAAAAGCTTAAAAAATGATAAAGTAGAAGGCTACTTCAAGAACTAATGCCTTTATGTCGAAATGAAAAATATTTTAAGCACAACACTTAGCTATTTCTACATATTTATGCTTTGAATAATTGTTTAATATAATAATACACTTATTAAAATCAACAAGGTAATATATTGAATAAGTAAAGTAGAGAGAGAGAATGATACGTCTATTTCTCAAATAGGAGTGAAAGCACTTATATCCTTTTAACCGCTATTGAATAGAACAGCTCTTGAATAAGCAAACAGTAATGGGTGTATATAAACGGTTAATTACCAAATACAACAAAATTTGTAATTACATCCTTTATAATAATCGGAAGTGCTTATTCAATAGAATGCACTTGTTTGACCTCTTGCTGTCAACTTATGTGACGGATGCGGTAAAGGATTGTCATGTGTTACACACAATGCTAGAGCTCTTGCCGTATCACGTTTGCTAATTATGACCGCTTCTTTTACAACGCGGAACCACAGCGCACTGGTGACAATACTGGTTATCTGTATTGGGCAGTGTTACGATGCATTGGACATAATCAAATAAAATACTTTTTCATCCTATTAAGAAATAACTAAATTTATTTATAATCAATATTTATATCAGTAACTGAAGATAAAGTCTTTTAAAAGACAATAGAAATAAAAAAAGAAAGTAATTAAATCGGATTGGGTACGTGTTTCTAATGAACGAAAGTAGATGTCAGGTACGAAACATATTGGAAGCAAGTAAAATTATAAAAGGTCTCAGACGACAGCCAGCTAATATGGAAGATTAGAAATGAAAGAATTATCCACGAATACAATGTAGTGACGTAAATTTATAAAGGGAAATTATTAATTAATAAATACACCTTCCTATTTGTGGAGACTAAAGGTTGATAATTTTGAATAAATACATGCATCATGCTTAATTAAAAAAATACTGCCCGTAGCTCCTTTAATTACGAAGGAAGAAGACAAAAAAGAAAACGAGATCAGCTTTTATTGCTGTGAAAATGTAACTTATTTAGTTAAAAAAATGTGAATGTTAATTTGCATTCATATTTTGCCTTAGGGATTTTGTTTGATGTTTTAATCAAAACGAAAGTTATTAGCCTGCAGCCGGAAAATTACTTGTCCGACGTGAATATAATAGTGGCTGTAGGAAGCACGTATAACGATGATATAGTTCCGCATGTATGTGTACAGTTTGTGGAAAAAGTAATGTCTCTTCTATAGTCGGGAGTAAATATCGATATTACAGATTCCTTTAAAAAGACAGTAATAATATTTCGTTGTAATTTTAATGGTGGGAGAGGGTGTACATTAATTTTTAAATGTCATTGTATACATATATATATATATATATATATATATATATATATATATATATAATGAATAATATTAGCTCCTCGGGCTCTCCGCGACGTTGGACGGAAGTTCTCCAAAGAATCGGCGTCTCGATGTTTCGATGACATCTCAATCAGCTTCTTCAGGAGTCGTTTCGTAGTTAAGTGTCAACCTGTAACTGTTTTACCACGCTTCACTACGTAATCGACATACTGTCTGCGGGAAGTATGGAGATTATGAGGCGACTGGTAGAAGAATAATAAACCACAGATGCCTTATTCAAAGGTTTTAGCGTCATCGGATTACCACCAAGTTCCATGCCCAAAAATCTCTTGCAGGTCAGTCAGACATTTTCAACAGATAACGATGATAAAACTACTGAAGATGCATCTTTTAACCAGCTTAAGAGTTCTGAATTTTATCAAGGCATGGCGAATTTGGATCATTGCTAGTCTAAATGTATCAAGGGGGTAGGAAATTAGGTTGAGAAATAAATGAAATTTCAAATCGCA
This sequence comes from Dermolepida albohirtum, assembly GCA_031893035.1. Classification (NCBI taxonomy): domain Eukaryota; kingdom Metazoa; phylum Arthropoda; class Insecta; order Coleoptera; family Scarabaeidae; genus Dermolepida; species Dermolepida albohirtum. The sequence continues at coordinate 315,984 of JAVIWB010003834.1, read as the reverse complement.
AAGTTCTTTTCTTTATTTTTGATTCCACAAATTTTTCAGCCCACACTCATTTGTTAACATTTAAGAATTTAATGCTTCGTACTCCTATGAAGAAGTAATTAAACGAAGTACGTAAGTTAAGCACTAAAAACTTGACGCAGATGAGTGATTTATGGCGCATTTAATGACTTAATTAATCTGCTTTAGCAGCTTAATTTGCTAGGGCGGCCGTCCAGAGAACGGTAGATGCAGGTTCGAGTTACCCGATGCAGAAAATCTTTCACCAAATTTTCTGAAATTAACGAATGTAGGGGCAGGAAAAGTTAATTTTCATTAAGCAATTATCGTTAGGTGTGCCGTATTGGTATAGACTTTGGCCTTACATACACAAATGTACAAAAATATGCAAATGGACTCCCAGTTATGTCACAGAAACACAGGCAATATGATGTGTAGACTTCGCTTTTCATTGCCAGAAATCAAGCATTCAATGAAATGCATTTTGAAATTTAAAACATGATAAAGTAATTTAGAACCACATAACTTTTTATTAAAAACGAATATTAATCAAAATCTATGTCACAGCATTAACGAGATGTCCGACCCTTCTATATAACTTTTCGCATAAATTATCGATTAAGTTAGCTAATATATGTTTGTGATTAAAGTAATTTTCATTTTAAAATACTAAAATATGCCTCGCTGTCTTAAAACAGCTCTCCATGGTTTCTTCTGATTCCCAGTGGTATTTAATTAAAGGCAGTCCTCTCGAAAGGGAGAGCGAAGGACGTCCGAAATACGAAATCGAAGACCATAAATAATCCGACCAAATAAAACGATTAATATGCAATCCTGTTTTGCGAAAAGAATATTCGAGATCGCGATTCTCGAGTTTGAGAAAAAAATCATTGGTATATCCCTACTGTAAAAGTTAATATAAACAATAGAGTGTAAAGGATATGCGCACGATAAAATGTGCAATGCGAAATATATTATAATTTGTTCGAATTGCATAAATACATATGTGTGGTATGCGAAATTAATATCTTGCCAAGTTAAAAATACGAACTCGACTGTCATTAGGACTGAAAAAGATTCATGCATAAGTTATCACTGAATTGAAGTATTAAATACTCATTAGAACAAACAGATTACTAAGGCGGGGATTTTTAAACGCCATGCAAGACAAGGTGATACGGATGTCACCGGCTAGTCAAAGCCGTCACCGACGAGTATCGGGCGTGTTATAGATTGTAGTAGGTTTAGTTACGTACGAGTTTTTATTGCGTTAATAACAATAAATATTTGATATTGCATTGTAGCGTAATTATAAGTGCTAACGGGTATAATAACAGGCTGCTATGCGCGAACAGTGTAAATAAATTTAAAAAACAATTTCCAGATCTAAAAGACGATGCTGCTAAAATAATTTGTTTAGTGCGTCATATATCTTTCATACGTCGGAAGAAAAAATACTTCTTTTATTTTTTCTTCATGCGACATCTCAGAAGGTGTTAGTGTTACATATAATGTATATGTTGACAGTTTGTAATCTAGCATTTATAATAGCGGAGAAGGAACTGTTCTGTCAGTTTTGGAGTGCATACAACACAGACGTATTACCTATCTTTTTTTTGCATGGCGAAAAAATGGAGTACACTATTAAATTTGCTTAAGAAAAATAAAAACTGGTTCAGCTGTGATGATATTACAGATTGTAAAAAAAAATCTATTTCGAATATCATCGAACATACACTGGAATTTCTTCAACAATCATCTTCATTTTTATTAGCTAATAAAACGTTGTCAAAGTGTACCGGCCAGACTATTCACATTGTGCTACTATGTAAGCACATTACAAACTTTTGACATGACAATAAAGGAAGTAGTAGTGATGTTTGTTACTAATGCAGGCTCGCCGATGGCTTTATGCGGAACATTTCCTTAAATATAAGTATCTCGCGTCACTGCATGTTACGTACTTGTTACATGCATTACATCTGATCGCAGAAAAAGTTACGCAGTTGCCGATGGCTTAGTAAGTAGAATAAAAAAGTTTTTCTGAAATCCTTGAAATGAATTCGTGAATTTCACAAACACTACCCTGGCATATGAGAAACATCCTAACCAATTTTTACTCCCTAGGGCACGTGTCTAGATGTCATTTTCTATGATTCAAAAAATGTTCACACAATAAAATTCCTACAATTACAGTTGAATCCAAAAGAATCAATAGCTATTATAGAAAGATAAATAAAATTTAATAGTGCTGGTGTTCACATGGATTTATAACATTCATACGAACAACATTGTACTAGCAAATGCTATAAAAACTTTGCAAAATGCTTCATGATCGTTAGTGAATCAAATGGGGGCAGTAGATGAAGTGCAAATAGTATGTATTTTAAATTATGAGATAAATTTCATAGGATACTACGAAAAAATTCAGATTTTTTCAGATTAAGAGATATGCAGAGTAAAACTTCCTCTACGTTAGCTCAATTTAAAGAACACACTAACAATCATTTTCTCTATACAAGAACATATTTACAACGACACAAACATTATTTAATGAGATGTGTCTGGATGCTTAAGCTTATGTTACAAATGTTTAAGCGAACAAATGCAGATTGCTAATACTTCTCTCGTAGGTAAGTGTTTAACAATAGTGATAACATAAAATATGTTGATTATTACTATTTCTTCACACTATATTGCACTACTTATTGTACACCTTTCGTATATCTCACGATGTATGCGTTTTTGACGTCGCGAAGCTCGATATACGTCGATGACGGCCCAGATTACTGGAAACTTCCATATCAGCTTCGTTCGCCGCCAATGCATGGTGTCTAAATATCACCACTTCACAACTCACATACAAAAAAATGAGGAAGAGATAATATGGTTGTGGCATCGTGTTTCAACAAAATACATTAAAATAAATGAACTTACAATGAAAACAAATTAATCTAATTTTTTTTTAAAATTAATTTAATTATTCGACAAAAGACAGCAAGTGGATGTAAGTTATACTGACGTTGCCAAAACCTTCGATATATTTTATTATCTCGCCCATGTTTCCGAATTGGCTTATTTTATTTTCGACTTCCATTAACAGAACTCATCCTTTACAAGAGAACTTAATGTGCTTCTTGTAATGAGTTTAATTCTAATTGTTTTATTGCTTCATCGGGTGGCACGGTAATCGAATCTTGGACCGTCACCCTTTTGAATATATTTATGAACGCTCCTGATCACTAACGGAATTTAGCATAGATTGACGACCTAAAATATTTTCTGAACTTTGTTGTCGAAATACCTACACAAAATACGAACATCGATGTAGTAAGGAATTTTATTTATCTTTTTTTGATTAACAGAAATATTTGGGAAAATTGGAACCATAACTTCCATACTTTCGTGTTTGGGTTTTTCTACCAGTATGGAATAATGAAGGAGTTTATATTAACGATATTTCTGGGGGGTTTTCTCCATTTTACAAGTTATTTATTTTCACTTTTAACTTGCAATATATCGACTATATATAGACATACTTTTATTTGATGTTTTTTTATAATAGTATTAAAAAAAATATTAATTCTTTCGGGTACGTACATTTCTTTTCTTGCTAAACAATGGAAATATTTTAAAAATAACAAAATTATTTCGTGTATGGAACTGACAGAATTGCTATAAGCATTTAATAAAGGTCTACTATTCTAGACATGTGTTACTTTTTCCTTTCCCTTTCCTTCCCATATCTATTTAACCAAGTGTGTGCCTGTATGTTTGTAAACCACAGAAAATAAACGGCAGATATGTGTTATATCCATAGCCTCCTAATCTGCAGGTATACTTCATTTCTTTCCCTTTCTCTCTCGCGTATCTATCCGCAACAAAAGCTGTGACTAATAGCTTTTGTCGTGGAGCGAAAAATGGATAAGACTCACAAGATGTCTGCAGCATGACGAAAGTTTACACATTTGTCTTGGAGAGCAAAGTACGCTGTGCTGAAAAGACGTTTTTATATTTAAAAAATGACCGCTCGACATCTACGGATGTAATATACGTATAATTAAAATATTCTTTAGAAATAGATAACGAATATATACACACACAATCACGAATTTGGCTTAATTTGATAAAATAAAATATTGTATTTCTTTATAACTTTCGAACTTTTCAACAACACATAAATTGTTTTGTCATTGTTATAGTACATAGCAGTGAGTGTACATTGTTCACAATTTGCATTGACTCCACTAACGACAACCTAGTGTTTCGAAATTTTTCTATTGTGTCAAATAAAACTTTATAATTGTATTTTCAAATATTTTCTGGCATTTCTTAATTACTGCAGCCTCGGTAGATTTGAATCGTAGAACAAGAGATTTTAGTTGTTGGCAATTCTCTCAATAATAGAAAACCGCTTTCAATCATATTCCCCTAACGCTCTGGTTGCTCAGGAATACCGGGGCACCGTTTGTGGAATCCTCGAATTCGTTTCAGAAATTTCGAAAACAATCTTTTGGTATTTGAAATTAATGCATCCATCTGGTTCATATTATCGAATACTTTATGCTACAAGGTGTAAAGCTGAATTTTGCACGTCACATGTAAAAGTCCCTCAGATTTGCCTCTGAGGCTACGACCTACACTACACATTATCTGTGCACTATCGCTCACAAACATCAATGGTTCGTCAGTTTAAAGTTGATAATTGCTTCGTCACTGCCCTTTTCTAATCTTTTGCTAGCTAATCCATGGAAAATGTTGTTTATTAGGATCTAGAACATGCACTATAATATTAAAAATGGAATGTTCTTTTCGATCTGTCGTTTCGTCGACACATTAATACAGCTGTTTATCTTTTACTACAGGTTTGATAATGTTTTAGATATCGTTACTCACAGTGGGCATATGGCTCTGTAACGCTCTCCGAGATGGTAGTTTCCAGTTGGGATTGTATTTATTCCAGAAGTCATGAAACGGTAGCTTATCGGGTAGATAAGATGTTTCAAATAGCAGGCAATTATCATGAACAGTATATCAAACATAAATTGTGTTTTTGATGGCACTTTATTTTTCTTATTTTGGTGTCGTACACTCTTTATATGATTTTTACAATTGCATTTATCCCAGCAAACCCAGAACAGGGTTTATCGCAAACTTTACAGTATATCTTAACACCATTATAATATAAATCGGGAAATTTGTCAATAAACTTTCACACTATGTCAACAAGTGATCTCGTTTTTAGCTTACGCACGTTCGTCATACCTAATAATTATACGTTCGTCTTACATAAAGATCCGCTCGGCAACTTATAATTCAACACTTCATCTGTTTTATTACATTATACTGGTGGGGCCGCTGCGTACTCAGTACAAACCTGGCCAGCAGGAAGGCATCCCAACTGTGCTCAGAAACAGTAATATATTCTTAAAAACGAGTATAAAAAAAACTATCTATTTAATCCATATACATATACGAGGGTAGTTTGACAAACAGTGAGAATGGAAAAGAAAAACGAATTTTTTAAATACAAAATAATTTCTATTTTTCAATAAATTCTCCTAAGAGAGCAATACATTTATTCCAACGGTTCTCCAATGCCCCTTATGCCATCTCTAAAATGCGATTCTGGAAGGCTTGCAAAATACTCACTTACGAAGATGATGAGCTCGTCTTTAGACGGAAATTTCTTTCCACCTACTGCCGTTTTCAATTTTGGAAAAAGGTGGAAGTCGGAAGAGGTTAGATCCGGCGAATATGGTACATGCGGTACTAATTGGAAATGCAACTCGTGGATTTTGGACATCGCAACTGTGCTGGTATGCGAGGGAGCGTTGTCTTGGTGAAATAGAATCTTTTTCTTCGCCATTCCTGGCCGTTTAGCACGAATCTCAACATTTAATTTTTGTAGAAGTTCTGCATAATATTGTCCGTTTATTCTGGCGCCTTTCTGAAGGTAATCAATGAGCAAAATGCCCTTTGAATCCCAAAAAATTATTGCCATCACCTTGTTTGCCGTTAAAGTGGTTTTCGCGTTTTTTGGAGGTGCAGAACCACGTTCTAACCATTGTTTCGACTGTTGTTTAGTTTCGGGTGTACTGTAGTGTATCCAAGTTTCATTGCAAGTAACAAATCGCCTACAAAAATCAACCGGATTTCGCTTATAAAGGTCCAAACACTCATTGGAAATGCGCAAACGAGTGAACTTATGATCAGTCGTAAGTAATCGCGGCACCCAGCTTGCCGAAAGCTGGGAAAAGCCCAATTCTTTCGTTAAAATGTGGTGTACGCGTTCTGTTGTAATGTTTACCATGTTTGCTATCTCTCTCACTTTGAGTCGTCGATCTTGCGTAATAATATTCTGGATTTTTATAATCATTTCCTTAGAAGTCACGATTTTGGGTGCTCCAAAGCGCGCTTCATCAACACAGCTTGTTCTACCACGTTTAAATTCATTTACCCATCTACTTATTGTGACGGATGATGGAGCAGATTCACCTAATGTTTCCCGTAACTCATCTTTTATTTCGGTAGCTTTCATACCATTGACTACGAAGTATTTAATCACCGCACGGTACTCTGCTTTTTCCATTTTAACAAAACGACTCGTTGCCTCTTTTTCAATCAGCTGTCAAAAATAAACCAATCAACCGATTTATCTAAATATCGGAATGTAAATATATAAATAGGCAACCTAAATTACAGTGCATTTGTTTTACCAATTAGAGCGCCACCTAAGTGTCATTCATACTACTTGTCAAACTATCCTCGCATGTATATATAAAATTAATATATTGCAGCTTAAGGAAAAAGTAACTTGAGAAAGAGAAAAAGTCCGAAACCTCCTTAATATAAACTATTTTATTGTTCTGAACAACCCAAACACAAAAGAATAAATTTTATAGTTAGAACACAATGACTTACATATTAAAAAAGAACTGAATTAAGATACTGAATAGAACATTAAATACTATAATATTAAATATACTTTTTCAAGTAGTGTGAATGTTATTTTTTTCTAAAAGTTTTACGTACGTATTTTCTCCATCTGAAATCTTCTATATTGAGTTCCGCCAATTGGTGACTTCACGGTATTGATTTCAAATTTGCAACATCAGCAAATTTAACATACGCATCTGGTCATCCACGATCCCCCATTTAGAATGATTAAAAACTAGTAGAACAAAATGGATTGTCCTAAAATTTATAGCATTAGATAAAATCGATCAGCTCACAGGCGATTAATAAACTTCTTTCGATCACAAATTTCACGCCTGGTCAGTTTCCATCCAGGAGAACGTGATTCAATACGTACATATATGTGTATTTGAAGCTACAACAAAGCACCTTCCTTTTTGTCGTATTAATGAACTTCAACTCTTAGCGTTGAAATTCTGTCAGATAATACACCTTCATATTTTTCTATTGAATTCTCGTTTTTAGTACACGACGTAATATTCTACAAAATCTATGAAAACGTAATTAAAATTGTATAAAAGCTCTGCTATTTTTATGAAACTTGGAGAAAATGTGCTTTTTTAGAAATATAGTTATTATCTTATTCCTTATATATTGTTGTAAAATGCGCTTCTTCAGTAATTGCATCGCTACTGACATATCTAATAAACTTCTCCTTTGAAAAAGGAATTTCTCCTTCAAACCTTAAACTATCGATAATTCATCCAATATAAAGAAAGGGCGATAAAAACCACCTAGTGGATTATAAGCTCATTAATTTAGTTACAATCTTCTCCAAGATATACGAAAGTATTGTGACTAGGAGCGTAATGAATTATTTAACCCAATTTAATTTACTTTCGTCTAACCAGCAAGGTTTTCGCAGGGAAAGGGTACCGATACGGCGCTCTTCGTGTATTTGAACACCATCCATCACTCATTGGACAATAGCCTGCCTTGTCTTGGGATTTTCATTGCGTTCTCAAGAGTATTTGATATTTTACTGTTACAAACTGTCTCAATACAGTGTCAGAGGCATTGCTAACAAATGGTTCGAATCTTATCTCACTAACAAAGTAAGTAAAGTGTCAAGATCGGTAGCTGTTGGTCTAGCTACATTGGTGTTAGCAGAGGTGTACCTATTGTTCACAATTTGCATTTCTCCAAAATACTGGATAATCTAGTATTTTAACATATTCCCCTAACACTTTGGTGGCTCAGGAATACCGAGGTATCGTTTGTGGAAACTTCGAATTCGTTTCGGAGATTTCAAAAACAATCTTTTGGTATTTGAAATTAATGCATCCATCTGGATCACATTGTCGAATACGTTGTGCTACAAGGTGTAAAGTTGAATTTTGCACGACGCATGTAAAAGTTCCTTAGATTTGTCTTTAAGATTACGGCCTGCACTACACATTATCTCTGCAACATCGCTCACAAACATTAACAGTTGGTCAGTTAAAAGTTGATAATTGCTTCGTCAGTGCCCTTTTCTAATCTTTTGCTAGCTAATACAATGGAAAGTGTTTTTTAGAACACGCATTATAATATTAAAAATAGAATGCTTTTGTCGTTCTATCGTTTCGCCGACAGATCTATTTTTGGTCTATGTATGTAAATGCCCTACCGAATATTCTACAAAATGTAGAACGAGGCGTTCTTTATGTGGACGATGTTAGTGTAGTTGTCAGGTCTTCAAATTTAGATGATATTTATGATTTAACCAATGATACATACAATAAAATTAAAGATTGGATGGTGTCCAGTAAGTTAACTTTAAATAAGCAAAAACCAAATTGGTATACTTGCACAATAGGATTAAGCATATTTCCCATGTAGAAATAAACAATGAGACTTTCGACTGCGATTCTACTTCAAAAATCCTGGGCCTGGTAATTAATGAAAGCCTTAAGCCAGATATGGGCCAAACTTTAATGTGCAAATACGTTCGCGGGCCGCGTTTAAAAGTAGTGCATTTTAAAGTAGTGTTCATAATTTTTAGCGATAGATATCAGACATGAAATAATACGACGACTGTCTCGCGGGCCGATTGTTGTCCACATATGCCTTAAACGATCTGCACATATACTTATATCGAGTATGCAGTGTACTGACTAAGGTGTGTTTTACCCTTAAGCAGCTTCGCAGAACCTGTAATTTGAGTACCTGGCTTATTTTCTCTAATTTTGTTTCTAGCATGAGACATAGTGTGATACGCTGGGCAGTGTCGCCCGAAGTGGGCAGGGTGTTCCTTATGCAGAAACGGGCCCTGAGAATTATCTTTGGGTTGATCTGTAGGGATTCCTGCAGAGAACACTTTCGAAATAACTCGCTACTAACTTTTAATGACAATTATGTAATAGATCTTCTATGTTTTGTTTTTAGAAACAGAAACGCTTTTTGAAGTAGCAATGTGACTCATAAATATGATGTATTTATCGTTCTCTTGATGGTTGCTTTAACCAATTAAGCCGCAAAGCACAGTATAGTTTCGAGTCTCTTCATATTACATAAATTATTATGGCGCAGATCTAATTATTTAACGCCCTGTCAAGATTTTGTTGTATGCAGTTACGTATAAATATAATTACATGCATATGTGTTTTATGTTTTGAAAACTATTGTGACTCGATTTCATTTTAAATTAGAAAAAAAATTCTATACACGACACGTGCGATAATCTGGTAGATATCGACTATTTTATTATTCAGTAAATCGGGAAACCTTTCGAAATAAGCCAATATTCCTCATAAATAAAATATATTTCTCAATCAATATCCAAATTCAATTATTTCATACATATTTTATTTTATACATCGGAATATTTCTATTTCTCCTATAGCTTTTCCCAATCTTTCAAATCGTATTCGGTTTTTTCACATATGCGTATTTTCCGTAGTGGATTTTCGAATCTCCCTGATTACGCCGGAAATATACTGCCGACGTTTTTAGGTACAATCGGACATACTTATTTATATTAATAAAGATGTCTGACTTTATTTTAAATTTATAGACATCATATTTTTTAGTTAAGTAAAACGTTTTTTACCGACCAAGTTTTTCTTAACTTTAACTCCGTCAACTTTGGACCGCTTTAGAAATGGATGGAATAAAAATTAGCGTATATGGATATGTAATTTAATATTATATTTTAGAAAACATATAATTCTCGAGTAATTAAAAGGTAATTCTAGGACATTGAACAATTATTTACGTTTGAGAACATATTTTGCATCGGATAGGATGAACTGAAAAATTTAGAATACCCTTCATGGTATTTTTAAATATTTTTCTTGTTATTCTATTTTGTTGTATGTGTACAAATTTTAGCACATACGATATTTTGCAAGATATAAATATAGGAAAAAAATTGTCTTATCGATATCTAAAAATGAAAAAAAAAAAACTACAAAAAACACATAAATAAAGAACTTTTCGAAAATGATAATTGCAGATGTCATCAATTCAAAGAAACTACAGAACATATAACAGGGGAATGTAAACTACTCGCTGGGAAGGATTATACAGCGACAGACACAATACTGTAGAAAAAATTATAACACCAAACAACAATAGACGTTGTCAAAACTCACAGTGTCATGAAAATTAGAGGTAAGGACAGATAATACATTTGTGAGATAGTCTTTAATAAAATTATCCTCAAAAATGACTTTTGATTCAACGTAAAAACTTTCCTCACCAAAATTTTTATATAATTTTGTAATGATTTCGTTAAATACAAATGAAATATTATCTTCCTGTTTACCTCTTTTTGTGCCTCAAGATACTAGTAAATATTGCTAGTATTATAGCTATAGGGATACTACTCCAAAATCCTATGTAATTCTTTATAGAGGTTCATTTTGAAGTTCAATGTAATTTATCTATTTATACATATATAAGCTGTAATCAATCAGTACCTATGTCTCTAAAAGAAAATGCATGGAATTTGACGTATCTAAATTTTGTAAAAAATGTATTTCTAACTGTGCGTAGACTTCCGCGATCGTGGTCCATACTCTCTTCTTTTGGACTTCCGGCCTGGAACTGCGTCACTGGTATAACTGCCGACGTTTCGTACTCACTCGTATGAGTCATCTTCAGGGCTCAACTGCTGCTACTGTTTGTTGCACTAAAACTGGTGTAAGTCGATGGTGGACGGGTTTATATATGGGCGTTGTACCAGCTACGAGCAACAACCTGGTACAACGCTCATGCTCTGAAACACGAGTGTCGACAGACCGCTTTGTTTCACCAATATATACATTCAGTGCTTCTTTCATATATGCGTATTTTCCGTAGTGGATTTTCGAATCTCCCTGATTACGTCGGAAATATACCGATCAAATTCTTCTTAAGTTTAACTCCGTCAACTTTGGACCGTTTTAGAAATGGATGCAATAAAAGTTAGCGTATATGGATATGTAATTTAATATTATATTTTAGAAAACATATACATATTTCTTGGGTAATTAAAAAGTAATTTTAGGACATTCGACAATTATTTACGTTTGAGAACATATTTTGCATCGGATAGGATGAACTGAAAAATTTCGAATACCCTTCATGGTATTTTTAAATATTTTTCTTGTTATTATATGAGTACATATTGCTGCACATATGTGAATGTTTAGTAATAACAAAAAATACTTCTATTTTCTTTTATAGACAGGGAGGTTAGTTTTGCCTTTGCATTAGAGTCATCTTCGTCGCTCCGTAATAGTTCAAATAAAATAAGTAATGCTAAGTAAGTAATTAACAATAAACGCTTGCTTAAAAGTTATAATTAGAGGAGGTAAAATGAGAGGCTTTTAAAGGGGTTACTTTAAGTAGGTAAGTATAATATAATATATAGTATTATATGACGTTTTCAGTGTTATCATAAAGCTTAACAACTGCTGTAAGCTGAGACCCAGTACTGATCATCCGTATATACGCAGTTTGTCGCAGAGAAGACCTAACTTTTTTAAAACAAAAACAGCTTATTATTTTCGTAAAATTCATTTGTTTTATTCAAAGTAGTCGGCTTCAATACAACATTTTGCACGGTCAACTAACATGTCGAATGAATTTTTAAGTTCATCATTAGAGATGTTCTTGAAGAGTGCTGTCGACGTCTTTTTAATGGCTTGGACGTCAGCATAACGCTGTCCTTTCATCGGTAAATGTAGTTTGGAGAATAGACGGAAATCATAGGGGCCAAATCCGGCGAATACAGTGAATGGTTGGTTGTTAAAATGCCATTTCTAGTTAGAAAATTAGGGATAAGTGTCGAGCGATGAGATGGTGTATTATCATGTAACAAACGCCAGCTACCATTTTCACGATACTGAGGACGCACACAACGAATACGCGCCAAAAGACGCTTCATAACACCAAGATAATATACAGCATTGACTGTTTGATTAGTTGGTACAAACTCTTTGTGCACTATGCCTTTCGAATCACAAAAATAAATTAAACTTGTCTTTACATTTGATTTCACGGCTTTTTCTCGGTCTTTCTTCACTTGGATACTTCCATTCAGAGCTTTGACGCTTGGTCTCTGGATCATATTGAAAACACCACGTCTCATCGCCAGTTACAATAGAATACCTGAAGTTTTCGCCATTTTTTGAGTCTTTAATCAAGTCTGTACAATATTGAATTCAGTTACCTTGTGTGGTACAAACCTTGCACAAATTCCGAAACAGTCCGAAATGCTGTGTCAAAATGCGATGAATTGAATCTTTGTAAATATTTAATTCCATTCCCATGTATCGCAATGAGGATTTCGGCCCATTTCTAACAAATTCATGCACAAATTCGATGTAACTTTTCGTAACCACAGCTTTTCTTGCATCAGGATGTTCGCCGTCATTTATGTCCGTACAGCCGTTGTTAAATCACTTGTACCACTCATACACACTCGTACGTGATAAACACGCATCACAATACACTTGTTTCATCAAATTAAACGTTTCAGTAAATAATTTATAGAGTTTAAAATAGAAATTGATATTTGCTCTTTGTTCAAAATTCATTTTTTGACCAATGCCAAATACACACAATTACTTTTTGCCCAATTTCTCTGCTTCTGATTATGCAAATGTCATGATATTTTGATATAATATTGGCGAAGGATCTACCTTACCGACGCGTATTTTTTTAAGTAGATGGCGCCACTAAGAATTACTATTTTAAATAAGTTCATTTTTCTTCGCGACAGACAGTGTATAAGATCTACAACATTATCATTGTGTAAGTAGTTGAGATAAAAACAAGTTCTAACCTGCAAACAAAGGTAGTAGCGTTAAAATCACAGTGTGTCATACACTGTTTATCTAGGTGTTTACAATAAGGCAAGAAAAAGTATATTAATTGTTATTAAAAGGAATTAAATTGAAAACATATTACCTTCCTCTCTCGTTCAAACGAACGTAAAGAACGAAGCACGTATACGTCTCGCCTAAAGGATAACTAAGTTATCATGATGCGTGTATACGCGAACACTTTTATATTGGCAAAAGCGCCATTGGTGATCGCATGTTCGTATAAGAATAATAGTTAATAATATCATAGTGACTATAGTTGATAACTCGAAACGAGTTGTAAACAAGGTATTATTAACATTAGAATTTATTCTCATAGCTAAAAGTGTTCGTCTACACACGCATCGTGAAAACTTAGTTGTCCATTTGGCGAGACGAAATTCATTCTATCGTTCGTTTGAACGAGAGAGAGAGAGGTAATGTTTTTACATTCTTTGTAGTATCGCGAAACGATACGATATTCCACGTCGAGAATAAAATCGTTAATACCATAGTTTACCTGAAGAGAGTTGATAAGTAGAAACGCGTTGTAAACATGGTATTATTAACATTCGAAATTATTCTCATAGCTAAGAGTGTACGTCTACACGTGCATCGTGAAAACTTAGTTATCCATTAGGCATGACAAAATTCGATCCTTCGTTCGTTTGGACGAGAGAGAGAAGTAATGTTTTCTCATCCTTTGCGGTATCGTGAAACGATGCGATAACCCACGCCGAGAATAAATTCGCTAATAATATCATAGTTTATCTAATGAGGGTTGATAACTCGAAACGCGTCGTAAATAAGGTATTATCAACATTAGAATTTATCCTCATACGATCAGAAATTAAATTGTTCAAACGTTGGTTGTTTATTTTTGCATTTCGATAGCTACTACGTGTTTTAAATTATTTCAACAATAAATTATGTATAATTGTATATTTATTATATATTTCGTTATCTAAATATATTAAGAAATTTTATTTAATTACGTACATTATTTCTTCTTGTATTAAAAGATAAAACTGAGCTGGGTGTTTAATTCTAAAATAATCTCGTGAGACTGCAGTGCGAAATTAACAAATTCCTATCTGGAGCAAACTAAATCTCCAACAACTTTTTAGAAGTTGGCAGCTCTACTAACCTCGAAGACAGACGACAAACACTCTTAATTCCTTCAGATTGTAACTAAGTTATAAAACTTTCGAGGTTAATACTCAACTTAAACAAACACAAATGCAACGGTAGTACTTACAGAAAACAAAACACAAAACCATCCTGGCAACGTGCCGCCTAGCTTTAACTTGAGCAATACTCTGTCCTTGCACTTCACCGGGCATTTCTTTCGCACTCTCGTGCAGCTTTTTCGCCATCAATATGTAAAACGTGGCTATGACCGATAACGGTATCAAATAGAAGACCAGTGCTTTTCCGACAACGTTGTATTTTATGTACGTAGTCGTGGTGGTATTGCCTGGAAACGGGGTGCAGACAACAATGAACCTTGTGTTGTTGGGAGCGTACATCTCTGTCAAATTGGTAAACACCCCGTCTGGAATAGACAGGATCACGGCCAGTAACCATATCAGTAGGGCACTTAATACTGTCAGGGGTTTTGTCTGGAATACAAAATAACAGCTTTTAAATATTTATGAATGTACACAGGCATGATTGACATCTTTATTATTGCACAACATACATTAAAATGTACTCATATACATCGTTAATATTGCACAAAATTTGTGGTAAATATATTACATTTCAAATATAGAATTGCATCGGCTTCTAGTCGATGAAAATTCATGTTGATAACTACTTTTAATAAATAAACGGATTATTAAAGTTCTCACTAATTTTATTTTCTTAATTATTGTATACAATAGCTGTTTCGTTGCATAATAGCTTCTTCAGATGTTTGAAGTAAACGAAATTCCAAAGTACATTGCAAAACTTTAAATGTATCATACTTTACATAGGGTGGGCCATCTCTCGGTTTCTTTTTAAATCACATGTTATTTTGACACTGACAGTTATTTAGGGCTTAAAAAAATGACAGAAATTCAGTATCATATTTGCGCGGTACGAAATGGATCGCTTTATGTTCAAACAACGTTTCGATATATTGAAATCTTACATCCAAACTGGATTTTAGTTAAGATAATGCACTAACCGCGCTTTGTATACGTAAATTTGTGAAGAAAGTTTGAGAAGTTAGCATGTTAATTGACGACATAAGCTATCCTCGTGTTCGTTCAGCCCGTTCAACCGAGAATATTGCTGCCATTGCCGATAGTGTGCGCATGAACCCGAGAATATCAACTCGCCGCAGATCTCAGCAAGTCAACGTTAGCCGCACTGGCCTGAGGAGAATTCTGCATAAAGACTTGATCTTATTCTTCGTTTATAAAGTTCAATTAGAAATTGAAGGCAAATGACTATTCGCTTCGATACCACTTCTCTGTCTGGGTTTCGGAGCAGCTAGAAGATGACGGCCACTTTGCTCAAAACTCAAAAAATCATATTTTAGGATAAGGCGCATTTTCATCTCAGCAGTTCGTTATCAAGCAAGATTGCCATGTTTTGGGCTTGAAAAGTCCACGCGTAATCAAAGAGAAGCCAATGCATCTTGAGCGTGTGAATATTTGGTGTAGTTTTTGAAGCGGCGGCATTACTGGTCCATTTTTTTAAAATGACGACGGCAACAATGTTACGATCAACGCAGAGCACGACGTAGGTATACTAACAAATTTTTTTTGGTAGCATAATGAAGAATTGGATGTGGGAGAGCTCTGGTTTCAGCAAGATGGCGCTACGTACTACACAAGTCGTCCAACAATCGATCTTTTGCACATTAAGTTTGATGATAGTGTAATCAGCCGTTTAGGTGATGTCAGTTAGCCTCCACAGAGCTGCAATTTAACACCGTTAGACTTTCTTTGTGGGATATTGTTAAAGATCGATGTTATGCCAGTAATTCAGAAACAATTCAGGCATTTAAACACAATATTGTTCACACTATTGCTGAAATATGGGCTGAAGTCATCGAAAATATCCGGCAAAATTGAGTTGAAAGGTTGGGCTACTGCAGAGCTAACCGAAGCAGCCGTTTGAATGAAATTACATTCCACAATAAATTAGAAAGATTACTCTTACTGATAAAGTAAAAATTGTTTTTTCTATATCATTTTTAAAAAGAAACCAACAGATGGACCACCCCTTATAATATGTAAAAAATTTATGGCGTGAACAATAGCACGTTCTTCGGGGCTGGTAATTTTTTTTAATACACAAACAAATTAAGTGGAATGAATCGTTTACCTTTATTTGTTCATTTATTAAGTTATTTGAATTTTTAAGTTCACTAATTTCCAAAAATTCTATTAAATCTAGTTTGTAATAATAATAATAAGCATAGAGAAACCACAGAGAAATTTTATTACATGTTACATCGATTGTAAGAATAAATGATTTCATACCATACAATTGGCTAATGAAAATATTAGAAACAGACATTTTTTATAAACAGCAATGAATCCAGAACCTCAGTTTATCCAACATTAAACAGAACCACATAATAATATATTAAATAAAATTTATATAGGCTGTAATCAGTACCTACATCTCTATAAGAAAATGCATGGAATTTTGGCGCATTTAAATCTTGCAAAAAAAGTATTTTGAATACCTTGTTTCCATCATCAGTTCTGACAATCCCGCACTCCATCACTTTCAGTATTTCGACACAGCAACAGCATACAACGTGTTGAATAATATGTGACGAAAGTTAATTTAGTTTTGATTATATAGAACAACTTTCGACATATAATAAATTAGGATTTAATTATGACGTAGCTAGAAATATTTTAAAATTTAAAGCAGAGCATAAAAAATATGTATATTGCCATACTCCGCATATACATATAATAATTTTTGTATCATGTTTTTAAATTATTTTATTTAATTTAAATAATATTCGATCTTAAACACGAAAATTATTATTAAGACACCGTTTGAGTTCAAATATTTCAAGGAGGAATTCGTTTTGGTCAACCATAAAACAGGATTCCGTTTCCTAGGAAGAACGTACGTGTTTTTAATATTATTCCTATTTTATCTAATTTCTAATTACAACTAGAAATGCATTCCATTTCCACACAGAATAGATATTTATCAACCAACACATTTATGTGCCTTCCTGTTAGTTATATTCAATATAATTCGCTTTTTAACTAATTCTAACTTATGAAATGGCTTTCCAGTTCCCTTATAGGTTTATTTTATATTTGACCAGTATACTTGCCTTTAGCCCCACCGATTCTTTTGAAAAGCCAAGTCTTTTAAAAAAATTCTTCTAGCAACAATAAACGCTAGTAAATACATCTTTCAAAGCTAAAACACGTGCACGTTTGTGAGTGAAGTTTTCCTGTAACCTACGCATGTAGTGTTCCACGTATTTCTTTAGAAATCTCGAAATATATATATATATATATATATATTTATACACATCTTGAATATAGACACACATACACACATAAGCAGGTACATTGCATTTCGTTTGATACATATTTTATTCTAATTCTTATATAGGCTGTTTTTTAAAAGCTTGAGAATTTAAAATGATAATACGAGACAAAAATATTGTTGGAATGAAATTTTTTTTTATTATAATCTGGTAGATCATTTCATGGCATTTATTTTTTTAATATGATTGCCGGCACATGTCCGCCGCGACTACATGGTCCATTCGATCAGTCCAATTTTTGATTACTTTTTCCAATAAATCTGGCCGTATGACGTCAATGGTGACTTAAATATTGACTTGCTGGCTTGTCGGCATAAACCAATGACTTAACATAGCCCCATAAAATGCAATCCAGAGGCATTCAATCGCACGAACGTGGGTGCTAGTGAACAGGACCACTTCTGGAAATAAAGTTGTCACCAAAATGATTTTGCAATAAATCGATTGTTAAGCGCGCTGTATGGCAAGTTGCGCCGTCTTGTTGGAACCAAATCCTGTCAATGTTTAGCTAATAAATTTTTGGAAACAAAAATTCAGTCAGCGTGGCTCGATAGCGCTCGCCATTCACCGTAACAGCAGCTCCTTCCTCATTTCGAAAGAAATAAGGACCCATGATGCCGCCAGTGTGTAAACCGCACCAAACAGTCAATTTTAATGAATGTAATGGTGATTCGTTAACGCCTTGAGGATTATCTTCGCTCCAAATATGGCAATTTTGCTTATTGACGTAGCCATTTAACCAGAAATGAGCTTCATCACTAAACACAATTCTTTGATAAAAACGCTCGTCTTCGGCCAGTTTCAAATGAGCACAATCAGCAAAAATGCGACGCAAACGATGGTGGTTTGGCTTCAATTCTTGCACGAGCTGTATTTGATAGGCACGTAAGCCAAGATCCTTACGTAATATTTTTCACGTAGTCGAAGGACAAAGGTCAACAAGTTGAGAACGACGACGAATCGACATTTCGGCGTCTTCTTCAATACTTCGCGCTACAACAGCAATATTCTCTTCGGTACACACATTTCTTTGTCTCGTTGATGGTTTTGAATCGTAAAGAGTAAAATTAGTGCGAAAACGATCAACAACTGCACGAATTGCTTGCTCACTAGGCCGATTATGTTGACCATAAAATGGACGAAGTGCTTTATGAACTTCGCGAACAGATTTATTTTTTTCAAAGTAAATTTCCAGAATTTGGAAGCGTTGTTCTGACGTTAAACGATTCATAATGACTTGACAAACCTTACTGAATAGAAATGTCAACACACTTTGACATTATCAGCTGCCAAACCATAGTTATCGATATAGATAGTTCTCATGCAGCTTGAAAAACACCCATTATATATAATTCTTACACTACAGCATTTATAATGGCTTATATTTTGCTTTTATCTATTGCTCTCACTTATTAATTACTTTTTTATTAATATATTCAAGATTTAAGAATTCGTTTTATCTAAACTAGTAAATAAAATTTTAAAGGCAATCATGTTGTTTTATTTCCACTAATAATCTTTCTCTCAACTTGACACACGTACTGAACATCTGATGCATCATCATAAGTTAAATTAGTATTAATTAGTAACTCTTTTAACTTTTTCTTATCTGCATTTATTGCAGTGCTAGAGCTTAGACAGAAATCCGTTTAATACGTTAGAGCACGTAGTACATTTACTGACCACCACGTTCAAATATTATCACCACGCACAAACATTATCATTATTATTAAATCAAATTACTGATAAATATTAAATTAACACACACACATAAGAGGTAATAATATAATCAATGAAACAAATACTGGTTTGAAACCAGCATTGAGTCAAATTTACTACTAACGAACTTCAATTGAAAATGAACATATACATATATAACTTATCCCAGAGACTCGATTTTAAATATAAAGATAAATTGTCATTCCATTTTACATTATTAACTTCGTAATAACGGTCGCTTAGATAGACCCAAAGTGTCCTTGTTTCAAATTATATTTTGAGGAAACGCTTTAAAATATCAGGTAGGGAGTTCGTCAGTTTACAAATGTGTTGAACTTCAAGTTCTCATTCGTATTTGATTAATATTCGGGCAATTTAGTCGCATTTATTAAATAAGTTTGTCGCTTTAGATCATTTACGGATTACTATGATGAATATTTGCCCATAAAAGATCTTAAATATTGTCATAATTATGTTATAATATATTTTATCATTTTACTTGTCGATATATAAATGTTTAATTTTATTCGAAGAACCTACAAATGATTTCCTAAACTTTAACATTTTATTATTATTTCTATATTCTTCTTAAAATGTTTATTACTTTATTCCTTGATAGCCTTTAGTAAGGCGCACAAGCGGGCAATATGTTGCATAATAAATAACACGGACCAACATAAACAATTTTTTAAAAACTTTTTCAACGTTAATGGCCGATTTTTATGGTTCTTTTGGTGCCGAATCCATAACTAACTTCGGTTTTTTTCGTATTATCCACACCTTCACAGCATTATGAGAAAAATTAAGGAAAGTTCTGTTCACGTATCGTATACGAGGTGTGGTAATTAAATAACGAGGCTGGTGTGAGAAATGTTATTTACTGCAAATAAATTTATATTTAATTTTGATCCCTTTTAACATACTCCCCTCCCCTATCTATACAGCGCTGCATACGTGTCTTGTTCAAAACAATGCTGTAGTACATCAATTGTAAGTCACTTCGACAAATTTGTCGTTTCTGCTTCGACATGTTCGACAGACTGAAATTGTGTTCCCTTTAATGCACTTTTCACTTTTGGGAACAGGTAGTCACACGAATACGGAGAATAATCAAGCACAGTAATGCGCTCAAAACTGCTTCACCGATAGGGTATTATGAGCTGGTGCTTGTCCTGGTCAGAATCCACGAGTCGCTCTTCCACAGTTGCGGTTTTTTCTTCCTTAACCTTTCCCTCAGCGTGATTAGGACTTCTTTGTACTATTTCTGATTAACGGTTTGATCCTTAGACACTGAGTCAGTCATCAAAACACCCTCGACATCGAAAAAGAAAACGATCAGCATTGCGTTCAATTTCGACTTGTTCATTCGTGTTTTTTTTCTGTTTTGGCGATTCGGTGGCACATAACATTATCACCAAACACCTCCTTTAACATTTGCAAATATTCTGTTAGTGATTTTTTTAATTTGACAAGGATTTATGTCAACCATTATCACAGCACTACTAAGTAAATGTCCCCTACAATTTAAGCTCGAAAGTAAACGAGAGCTACTTCGCCCGATGCGGATGCGCGAGGGAAGGAGCGCAGTCTCGTTATTTAATTGCCATACCTCGTATAGTCTGTTTGATTTATTGTGTTATGGCAGATACGTTGATATCAGAGGGAGAACAACAGAATATTAAACGCTTAAGTTTTTTTATAATATATTCGAAGTTTTGAATGAAATGTACCTTTTTTTAGTGAATATTCTGAGTGCATGAAATTATTTTTATACTGATATTGAATTGTTTCCTTTAAATAAGTAGGTGGTGAACATAATTGGCAATGGTTTTAAGTTTAACGTGTCATAGTAAATTTGTATCTTGCCCAATTTAAAGTTCATATATATATATATATATATATATATATATATATGTATGTATATGTATATACAGAGTTGTTCATTCTAGATTTAGAATTGGCAGTTTCGTTTTCTCCCACTTTTGTATTGCAAACAACTTCCCCTACTTTCTCGCGTGTTACGCGTGAGAATGTCTGAAATCAGTCTTCACCAGCGACATGATGTGTGTAGGTCGGGGCTGTAAATCATTATGCATTGACAATACGTACCTACATTTTTGAATTGTATAAATTATTTGATGCATTTTATTTGAATCTTTTAATAAAATGCAACATGGCTATTTTCTTGAAATGTTTTGCCGTTTGGCGTGAAACTAATAAAATATTCTTGAAATAAATGAAATAGAAAATTCTAAAAATTAAAAAGATTTTCAAACATGGCTATTTTCTTGAAATGTTTTGCCGTTTGGCGTGAAACTAATAAAATATTCTTGAAATAAATGAAATAGAAAATTCTAAAAATTAAAAAGATTTTCAAACAATGAAAAAATTAAAAGAAACTTTTAAAAATCCTAGTGTAGAAGTGGCTCAAAAATACCACCTTCTTGTGCCAGACAATACCCTAATCGATTATTAATTTGTATTCGTTCTTCGTGTGTATAAGTCATTTTTAAAAGTAAAATAATAAATGCTTAGTACACCGCAACGGCTTTAACAAGAATGACTTATTTTGATTATCAGTAGGGGAGGTTTATCGTAGCAGCGCACGCACACACGAACTGTGGTGTGGTGGGAGATATTCTATTCTCCTTTCTCGCGCGCTTTAACCTAACTGCACTCTTTCCACTTGTGGACAGCGCATATCTAATTCTAGAATGAACAAGTCTGTATATATGTATGTATATGTATATACATAACTATAATTATGACCAGTTTGTCTTACGCTAATAAAATAAGAATTAAGGGGCAAACCGAAGATTTACAAATAAAAATTAAAAACATGTCTATGGTTATTGTAATTAATTATAAGTATTTATTTGATAAAAGTAAATGATATATACATAATGCAAACATACATACGAGGACAGTTTGACAAGTAGTGAGAATAACACATAGGTGGCGCTCTAATTGGTAAAACAAATGCACTGTAATTTAGGTTGCCTATTTATATGTTTACATTCCGATATTTAGATAAATCGGTTGATTAGTTTATTTTTGGCAGCTGATTGATTTTGTTAAAATGGAAAAAGCAGAGTATCGTGCGGTGATTAAATACCTCGTAATTAAGGGTATGAAAGCTACCGAAATAAAAGATGAGTTACGGGAAACATTAGGTGAATCTGCTCCATCATCCGCCACAATAAGTAGATGGGCAAATGAATTTAAACGTGGTAGAACAAGCTGTGTTGATGAAGCGCGCTCTGGAGCACCCAAAGTCGTGTCTTCTAAGGAAATGATTATAAAAATCCATAATATTATTACGCAAGATCGACGACTCAAAGTGAGAGAGATAGTAGACATGGTAAATATTTCAACAGAATGCATACACCACATTTTAACGAAAGAATTGGGCCTTTCCAAGCTTTCGGTGAGATGGGTGTCGCGATTGCTTACGACTTATCAAAAGTTCACTCGTTTGCGCATTTCCAATGAATGTTTGGACCTTTATAAACGGAATCGGGTTGACTCTTGTAGGCGATTTATTACTTGCGCTGAAACTTGGATACACTACAGTACACCCGAAAACAATGGTTAGAACGTGGTTCTGCACCTCCAAAAAAAGCGAAAACCACTTTATCGGCAAACAAGGTGATGGCATCAATTTTTTTGGGATTCAAAGGGCATTTTGCTCATTGATTACCTTCAGAAAGGTGCCACAATAAACGGACAATATTATGCAGAACTTCTACAAAAATTAAATGTTGAGATTCGTGGTAAACGGCCAGGAATGGCAAAGAAAAAGATTCTGTTTCACCAAGACAACGCTCCCTCGCATACCAGCACAGTTGCGATGTCCAAAATCCACGAGTTACATTTTCAATTAATACCGCATGCGCCTTATTCGCCGGATCTAGCCCTTTCCGTTTTTCACCTTTTTCCAAAATTGAAAAGGGCACTAGGTGGAAAGAAATTTTTGTCTAACGACGAGCTTATTATCTTCGTAAATGAGTATTTTGCAAGCCTTCCGGAATCGCATTTTAGAGATGACATAATGGCATTGGAGCACCGTTGGAATAAAAGTATTGCTCTTTTAGGAGAATATATTGAAAAATAAAAATTATTTTGTATTTAAAAAATTTGTTTTTCTTTACCATTCTCACTACTTGTCAAACTACCCTCGTATATATATATCTAGATATAGAAAGAAAGGGAGAGAGAGAGAGAGAGACTCTAATGTAAATATAAACTGCATCTATGTATAAAATGCAATACAAAATAAAACCTAGTAACACGAAATACATGCACAATAAATCCTAGTGACCTGACAACTGATGAGGTGATGTTAATCAGATGTTGAGTAAAGTTCAGTTGGCTATCAAAGGTAATGCCTAAATCCGAAATAGTATTGGAACGTGTAACAGATTTACCATTAATAGAGTTAAGTAACTGTTAGACATTATGTGTCCTCGTGTGGTATACAGAACTATATTTACTAACAGCTACTAAACTTAAGTTTATTTTTCTTCCACTATTTAATTATAATGTCCAATGTGTTCTGAAAACAAGCGATGCTAAATTAATTTAAGATGGCACGAAAGATTTTGAGCCCATCTGCATCGGCCAGTGCTGCACAAGATGTGAATTTTAACAGGTCATTGATGAAGATTAATCAAAAGACATAAATAAAACCTTTTACCATAATAACATTCATACGTATATATTGTATACGCATTTCAATAACAAAGTCGTCATTATCAGCAGACAATTAATGTATTGCGCCTGGACTGTGGTAAAACTCGCAGAGAAACAAGTTTAATCTGTATGCATTATAATAGACGTAGTTGTGCTTAAAGATCTAATTGAAACTTTGGAGAGATCAAAAGCACTTTATTTTTTGCAGTAATATCAATAGTGTTGAACGCCTGCGTGAAGTCAGTATATATTACATCAAGTTCAGTGCCTCTCTCGAGATCTTCAGCTATTTTCCGTACAATTTAATGAAGTGCAGCCCAGACATGAATACATATCGAAAAGGGGAAATAGACACCCGAATACTCTTCATTATAATACTGTACAGTAGATGTTCAAAAACTTTGGAAAAATTGCATAGAAAACTTAAAGGCCTGTAGTTTGGGACGTTGGTGGCATCTCTCTCCTTATAGATTGGACAGATTCTAGCAATCTTCTATAAGTTTCGAAACTTACAAGTACACAAAGGTTAATAATTTTTGAAGCACAATCCTTGATCAAGAAACCCGGTATAATGGTGTGACCCGCAGTACAAGTATGCTTTAGTCTTTTATCGCATACAGCAACGCCACTAATATCAAGATTAGGTTGAATGTTGGTTAGACATCATATTAGGAAAATATAATTGTAAAAGTAATGTAGATAGATTTGTTTTGGTTTACTTTATATGCCTTTTGTTGAACCAATTTCGAAGAACATTTCAAATCTCTTGAAAATTTGATTGGATTTTGATTGCTTGCTGAGGTGGTGGTATCCGAAAAAGCTAAAATAGTTAAATTTGAAGTCGTAGGTAGATCTTATGTAAACAAAATGTATAGAATTGGACCAAGAACACCGCCTTGCAGTACTCCTGTTCTTATTGTATTTAATTCAGATGTTTCACTTCCATAATTTATTTTGCAATTAATGGTAACTTAGATACACTTTAAATAAATTAAAATAAAGGACCGGAAATACATGTTTGATCTTGCAGTGTAGGTCATTATACCAGATGCTATGAAAATCTTGATTCGCAGCTGAAAATACTATGAAACCGTAGTGACCAGCTTCTAGAACTTTATTTGTAATTATATTATATAACTTTTCTTCTTAATTATAATTATTACTTTTTGCCTTTTTTTTCAGTTGCAAGGGAATGTACGTATAGATAACGGCAAGCTTAATAGTAAAACTTGAGTAATAAATTTAGATAAAGCACGAATCCGTCGTCATATCTCGACACAATAACCACGAATGGCAAGCAATTTCAACACCGTTACTATATTATAGTTTGCTCTAAGTTCGTCTTAGTAACGCGAACATTGTACACACGTTCTACGCCAATTTTGATGATACCCGTTTAGGAAGTATACATGAAATATGGTACAGCTATCATGAAATGAAGAATTTAATCCTGCGCTATGCTTTATGTCATGAAATCCTCGGTCAACCAATATGTCAACGTTAAATTCGATGGAATGGGCTATAAAATTCACACCTGCTGTTGAAAATCTGATTTATACTGTGGACGCTTTCTTTTTGTTAACATCCTAATTCCGAAAAAGTTTATTATACGCTATTAGTGGTCTTCATAAATTTACGTGCGATTGTACATAGTGTGAAAGAGCGAATGAGGAAATTCATTTTTGCTCTTTAAAGAACAGGTGAAATTAATTTCTTTATGTATGTGGTCATAGAGTGTTGTAATTTAAGAATATTCATGATGTATATGTTATTATGTACTAGATGATGCAAAAATTAGTCAATCTATACATCATTTTATTTCGAGACTTTATATATAGTTTCTAATATTTCTTTTATAAGGGTTATCTATTTCTGATACGAAGTTTATACTTTGTTAAAAGTGTTATCTGCGTAAAACCAAATTTCACCATTCAATTTTAGCATTTATATTATTTTATTATTATAATGGCCTAATATCTAAATATTCGAAAATGATTACTTTCGAATATTTAGCTATTAGGCCATTATAATAATAAAATAATATAAATGCTAAAATTGAATCTTATAGTACTCCATAATTTACTATCCGTCCTTTAGGTACTAGTAAAGTTGTATAACGCGTTTAAGATGGAGATGGATAAAAACATACCTTTAATTTGAAGGAGGTTAAAAACCAGTTCACATTCAGCAAACACTGTAACTTCTACATTCCAAATTCAATTTAGATATTCAACAAATCATAATTAAACGTTCTACACTAATAATGACTATTCATAAAGAAGTTAATAATACAATTATTCTGATCAAAGCCAAAGCATGTATTTCATATTCGACAGAATATATATGACTTGAAAGAACTGCTCAAATTCAAAAATCGAGACATGCGCATCTATTAGCAAAATAAATAAAACACGCGTTTTGAAATCAATCGAAGGACGAAACACAAACACCTCAATACATGAAAGAAAAACACACAATAATGATAATAAATTCACGAAAGAAGTAATTAAACAAACGAGATTACAAAGTAACTTAAAAATAACTCAACAAACCAAAGACTAGATTAGGTATGGGCAACCTTTGACATGTTGTGGGCCAAACTTTAATGTGCAAATACGTTCGCGGGCCGCGTTTAAAAGTAGTGCATTTTAAAGTAGTGTTCATAATTTTTAGCGATAGATATCAGACATGAAATAATACGACTATGTCTCGCGGACCGGATTAAATCTTACAACGGCCCGGATCCGGCCTGCGGGTCGGTTGTTGCCCACATATGGGCTAGATAATTAATACTAAGATAATACAATAAGATAACTAACGAAACAGGACTTAAGCGATATGGGGGAACACACATGAAATTTGACATCGATATATTAGCCTTAAAACAACAATAATCACGATAATATGTGAATGGAAAGAAAAATTATTACACTTAATAACAACCAGAATGAAGTAAACTTATTTGAAATATAAATTCCTGTTCGAAAAGTTAACATAACTATAAAAATACGGGAAGGAAGTACATGATTATAAGTTATGTAAACAACACAAACATTTATGGGAAAGCTATAAATAGCAATGGATTTAGAGAAGTGATTAAACATAAGATAATGGGATTTAAAGAAAACTTTTGATGCATAAGCTATGATCAAATGGATATTAAATTTTCCATAGTAAACAGTTAATTCTAGGTTAAAACAAATGGACGATATGTAAAAGGGAACAAAGGAACAAACGAAAGAACCATTAATAGAGATAACAAGACAGGTACCAATGGATATAAAGAAGATACAGTAACGAAGGTATTACAGTAACGAAGGTATTACAGAAACGCGATTAAGTGGAAGAGGTTGAATAGAACTAAGGAACAAATTATTAAATACAGAATATATTTGCACCAGGTAATTAATGTTATGCACACTCTTCGGTATAGTTATTCAATATGGATCATAATTCATCTGTTAAGTAACCGAAAACATAATGCACTACATATTTATCATCAGTCTATTAATTTTGAACATTTTACAGAGTAATATTAAATAACAGTGAATTACAGTTCACTACTTAATCTAAAGTTCATTTATTTGGCAGAATTATTAAACATATTACATAGAAATTCTTATCACATTAACTAAAATACATATCACACTTTTATCTATGTTCAGAGCCATATGTTTTTTGAGATGGGTTCTTGAAACTCCACTGGAATTTTTAAAAACGTATACATATCACGGTTAATTAATAATTATTTTACATTACAAAGAATTTTTACTATAATATAATGCTAACAGAGTTGTTAAATATTTTCGCTGTTCTATCTATTAATAGTCTTAGTTTATATTTTATATTTTGATACAAATCACAATGTATCGGTTTCTTATTTAATTTCCGCTGTTAAAAGTATTGACATTTTAGATATCTGGTAGTGTTAAGCGCGTCAGTCATTTCAGTTTTGAAGGCTTTTTTGTGTACGGTTCGTTCTTTTGTATTGATGAAACTGTAAAAGCACTTACAAACTTTCTTTCATTTATGGCGCATCGCGAAAAGTTTCTCATGTAATGGTTTCGCGTCTTTCGTTTCATAAAAATTTTTAGTTGAATTCATTTACGCTTTAGAAAATAAATTAATTATTATTAGCCTTTTGCTTTGAAATGTTTAAAACCTTCGTATTTAGTTATACTTGTTAGAAAAATAAATAATATTTCATTTGATATGAAAGTAATTTTAAGATCGTTGTACGAGGATTGTTCAAAAGAAAAGGTGAATTTTGAATTTTCGCACTCTGTCGATTATGTTCGATTATCGAAAATTTTTTTTTGTTATGTTGGTACACATGTGTTAGTCATATGTTGGCATTATCAGCCAATTTAGATTAGTAGTTTGTTGTTGACAACTGAAAAGTTTAATTACGTTTGTGTGCGTTCTTCGATTTTTGAGTTTTGAAAAAAATGGATCAAAGAACATGTATTAAATTTTGCGTTAAGAATGGAATAAAGTGCTCCAAGGCACTTGAAATGTTGACTGGCATTCCGCGATTCCACTTTATCTCAAAAAAGTGTTTATAATTGGTATATGCGCTTTACAGAAAGCCGAGAAAATGCACGCCAAGTTCGATCAAATGTGAAGGTTTTGCTCACTATTTTCTTCGATTACAATGGCGTAGTGCATCATGAGTTCTTGTCAACAGGTCGTACGGTTAATAAGGAATACTACAAGGAAGTTATGCAACGTTTGCGTGAAGTAATACGGCTCAAACGATCGGAATTGTGGAAAAAAAATCATGGATTCTGCATCACGATAGTGCACCAGCTCACACATCGTGATTTTTTGGCCAAAAATAATACCCTAATCATGCCTCAACCACCTTGTTCACCAGATTTGGCTCCCTGGGACTTTTTCCTATTCTCAAAACTGAAGAGACCAATGAAAGGAAAGCGTTTTGCCACAATTTTTGAGATAAAGTCAGAATCGAAGAACGAGCTGGTGGCCATACCGAAAAGCGCATTTCAGAAGTGCTTCGAGGATTGGAAGAAGCGCTGGCATAAGTGCATTATATTTGAGGGGGATTACTTTGAAGGGGACAAAATTGATATTGATGAATAAATAAATACTTTTCAAAAAAATTCAAAATTCACCTTTTCTTTTGAACAAACCTCGTTTACAAAGTGCCAAGTTTTCTTTTAGTATAATAATAAAGCATTGGGCTATATTTTTGTATAAATTATATTGTTTTGCCTTATTAATGCCAGCGAAGCGATGCTATCATCTACTATATTGACAAATATGATTCGTATTCATGAAGTTAATAACTACGGAAACAAAGAATAGCTCTTAAAATTCATTTACTACTGTGGGCAAAAAATAGTAAGACTTTGTTCATAATTTTTAAATTCTTAATTTATTCTTCCAAATCTATTTCGTCCTCCTCAAAGTAATCCCCCTAGCCCCAGTACACTTGTGCCAACGTTTCTTCCAATTCTCGAAACAGTTGTTGAAGTCAATTCCAGGAATAGCCTTCAATGCTCGTAGCGATTCACGTTTAATGTCTTCAATTGACTCAAAACGATTTCCCTGGAGCGGTCGTTTGAGTTTGCTGAATAGCCAGAAGTCAAGCGGAGCTAAATCTGGCGAATGCGGTAGTTGCGACACGATATTGGTTGAAAATTTGGCGAAAAACTCACGAAGAATTGATGCAGTATCCGACGGTGCATTATCGTGGTGCACAAACCAAGAGTTGTCGGCCCATAATTCTGGCCTCTTTTTACGAATAGCACATCACTCAAATAGTATTCTTTGTTGACAGTTTGGCCGGTTGGAAGAAATTCGGAGTGCACCACACCTCGATAATCGAAAAAAACTGTCAACATAACCTCGATTTTTGACTTGCTTTAAGGTGGTTTTCTGGGCTTCGGCTCATCTTTGATACGATATTCGGTCGATTGATCATCTGTTTCCGGGTTATAAGCGTAGATCCAAGTCTCATCTCCAGTTATGATGCCTTTCATTTTGTCTTGTTAGTCGGAAAGCATTGTTTTTCGAAAAAAATTGAGTGATTTTGGAACAAATCGTGCTTTCACTTTTCTTACGCCCAAATGATCTTTCAAAATGGTTTTCACTGATCCTTCCGATATTCCAACGATGCCAGTAAGGTCTCTGACTGTTAATCGTCGATTCTCAAGCACCAATTCCTTGATTCTATTGACGTGTCGATCATCAGTTGATGTTGATGGCCGTCCTGGACGTGGTTCGTCACCAACGCAATTCTCGACCCTCTTTGAATAATTTGTACCAATTAAAAACACTTGCTCGCGACAAACAATTATCACCGAAGGCACCAGAAATTTGATTCCGTACACAAAATTTAATGAAACTTCTTTGTTGAATAATTTCACTCTTTGTAAAAATCGCCGAATGTACTTTTTGTACTTCAGAAAGACAAGCCTAGAAAAAAAACCTAGAAAAAAAATATTTCGACGAATGGGTTTTCGCGCGAAATTTAAATTAAAAAGTCTTACTATTTTTTGCCCACAGTAGTAAGTATTAGGCAAGAGTTTAAAAAGTAACAGCTTTTGCGTCATAATTAGAAGAAAAAAAGCTCTCCCATAAATATATTAAGTAACTAAATATTCATTTTTTAATAAATTAATTTGCAAAAAAAATACAGGTAATTTAAGGAATTTCGTTCTTTAAATTCCACAAATTGCTTGCAGAGGAATATTGTTTCTTAAATTATGTTCCTTCAATAATTATGGAAATATCTTATGACAAAAAGATACTTAGACGCCGCTTTACTAAAATTAGAACTTTTTAAATATTTTCTTGAATATTATATAATATTAAAAACCATTATTATTAAAAAGTATACGGGGATTTCGATCTATTTTCATTAATCTAGAAATCGTATTCAATAAATAATTCAGAAGATATCGACGAATTCTAAAAGCAATTAGTTAATTTTCACTTAAACGGTTTTATACAATTTTTTAGATACGCATCTTGGTATATACAGCGGTCTAACGGTTAAAACAGAACCCTTTACAGACAGGGAAACACTAATTGGCAATTTGTTCGCAGGAACAAATAGTCTTGGCTTTCATTTCATATAAACTAGATTATAATTAACTTTAAATTACTCGAGGGTGTCTATTTGACTAAACTCGTTATTTTAATTGATTTTGGAGTAATTCCGGACAAAATGGGATATTAAATTTCGTATAGTTAATATAGCCTTCGCCTGCGAAATCGTTTTTATTACGAACGGTAACATGAAATCAAGGTATATTTTGGGGATTTATACATAGTCTTTACGATGATATCGCGTAAGTTAAATGTTTCTTGTTGTAGAATTTAGAATTTTGCTATTGAAAACATTTTTCTTGGAATCTGCCTTCTTTAACATAAGTATTGCTAGCATATACAAAGGTGAAGTAGAATGTTTTCGACCGAACAAAGGAAACAGTTTTATATCGAAAACAACTAATCCGATTTTTAGCATTTGTAATCAATACCAGGAAGATTTGTTATGGAAAAATTGAAAACCATACAACGAATGAAAGTCATCAATATTTACTCTGAAGATCATAAAACAATCATCAACACTCATCGGAAATTTTACCGACACTTTGTAGTGCGAAAAGATCGAGAATCGAGTCCTCGTTCAGTGCAACGTTTTAGTTAATAGGAAGCAGTAAGTGATCTTATATGTGCTAGCCAACCTCATTCTTTTAGGACAGAAGCAATCGCTCAGCGAATGCACAACATTGTCGAAGAAGAACGTACATAGACACGCAGACGATCACATCAATGCGACTTAAATTGTCGCTTCAGCATATTTTTCATGGTTTGCATGTATGCTATAGGCACTAAAACCGGCTGATTATTGATGAGAAATGCAGTCCAATCACAACAACTGACCAAAGAAGAGAATGAAATAATTTACCATTTGATCAAGTGTATGACGGGACTCACTTGATCCTTCACTGTAGAATTTGAAGTATTCAGAATCCAAAGGCTATTCATCAGCACAAATTACACCTCGAAAGAGTCTCAGTCTGGTGTGGTGCAACCTCACATGAAATTATTGTATCAAAATTCTTTCTAAAATGCAAATGGTCATGCAGTCACTGAAAGCTAGACGATATTGGAAAATTCTGAAGAACCTAATACGCCTCTATATGAAAAATAGACCTAAAACATGGTTACAGGAGGATAAAGCTACATACCATACTGCTAAAGCCATAATTCAGCTTTTGAGGGACATATTCGTGGGACAAATAATTTCGAGAAGATCTACGATATGCTGGTCTTTCAGGTCTTCGGAATTTGCGACGCCCGACTTCTTCTTATGGGATTATCTCAAGGAGAGAGTATATGTAAACAAGTCACAATATTTAATACAATTAAAAGAGAAAATCCGGGCAGAAATAAGAAATCTAGAGCATTCAACTGTAGCAGATCATACAATGAACGTCACTTAAAAGATGTAATCTTCTGTACGTCATAAAAATTTATCTCCCGTTATTCATTTTTATTGTGTAAACGACAGAATAAAATGAAGTTGATCAAGAACAAGAAAATTATTGGATGTTTGAAACCTGTCGTGACTTATGGACAATCCTATATTTATTTTTCTTTATAGCCTCCTTTCAAACTCTACACATTTGATTCAGTTGTGTTCAGGCTTCTATGATTGAGATGGTGTATTTTTGTGACAAAAGAGAATTTCTTTTTTTGACAAATGTGGCGCACTTTTCGTTTCGACATGAAGTGTTCTGCTGTACAATAATCTGTGATTTTTCTTAATTCTTCAAGAGAGTTGACGAGTACTACACCATGAGATGAAGCAATTTTTACCTTCTTAGGAACACTTATACCAGTTTCTGTTCTTGTTTAGACTTGTTTTGTCTCAACTGTTTAGTGATTGATTCAAGTTTTATCAGGAGGATTAGATTGAAAAAGATCCAAGTACTGCTTTGACATGTTCATCCTTTGACACTTTTGATGACAATCGCGACTCGCTAAAAGCTTTTACCATGTGTAAATGTTTGTGTAAAATATATCTGATCTCTTTAAAATATATACCAACTCATATGTCATGATACATCACTAATCTTTTCACTTTGTCAATGGAATCGTCGATTGTTGACGACTTTGGTCTTCCAGGATACTCATCCTTGAATCGAAGTAATAACATGTTTAAATTCTGCTGTCCGGCTTTTATTACAATATTATGAATAAAGGAGCATTATTGTCAGGAGTTGCTAACATCTTAATTTCTATTTCTGTTAGTAAAGTAATTAACACGTTCAATACCGTCTTAATTTCACACAAAGCGATAATAATTTGCAGTAATTATTAATTAGTGAAAACTGTTCCCTTTCTTCACCTTTATGCTTGCGAAAATGCATATGGCGATAATTTAATATTACATACAGTTACGTGCAAGCCTTCAGGAACTAAAACAATTTCAAATAAATTAGGCCACAAGAAAATTTAATCAAGAACACTGGATATTATTTTTGTAGACTTCTACTTCATGGAAATGGAAATTTTTGTACCCAGTGCTTTGAACTTATCGATTACAATGTGTAGAACAAAGAAACTTTTCCGAAACTTTCCGAATAAAATAGACCGTAACAGGGAAGGTCATAAATTTATTCAATGTATAAAATAATTGTCGATGTATTGACGCATATTTTGACTGACTCTTATTTTTTTTAACTTCAGAACAAGAGAACAACACTCAGTTTGTTATTTCAAATTTATTCTTTTTTTAACTTTGAGAACAATCTATATTTAAACGTATTTATTTTGTTTTTTTAATCAAAAAAATTGAAATGTAATGTTCACGTATAAACATATATCATTTAAATTCAAAAACCAATTATTTAAATCATTTAATTACCGAGTTAGCTTGAAAACACACTATCGCAGCTACTAAATTCGAATTTTTTGCAGTTCGACAAATTTTATTACAATTTCTATACAGGTGGTCAGAAGTTCACGAATAATGGTCACATAGGGCAGTTCTATGATTAATTCTGAGTCGACAATCCTAATAGAGAAATGTTGTATTGTCATTAGTTAAGCCATAAGAACTGCTTAAAGCAGGTGCAGATTTGGCAACATGGTATAAAACCATCGACTAATCAGTAGGACCGACATGATAAAATACGAGTTTTATTTAAGTCTAATGAATATGGATACTGTACTGCTTTTACAAATTACTTGGAATATCATAAAAACTGGGTAAGTAACTGAAGCGAAAATAATGAACGTTAAATTGACAACAGTCAAAAGGTTTTAATTATAAGGTTTTAGTTATACGAAGGATATAAATACATTGTAAAGTCCCACTGCATTTATATTCGCTTTCTTTATATTACACGTTTTTTGCCATATTTATATCGTCTGTTTAATTTTAAAAGAGTATAATAATTGTTTATTTTATTTTTTATATAATTCTTTAATTGTACTTTAGTATAGTTCTTTTCATTATACATTATTTTCGTTGTATATTATTCATCGTGCATTGTTTATGATGTGCACTTATAAATAATGACCAGTTGCATGTAATTGTGAGGCATGTGCATATAGTAAAACAATTGGAGAGACGAAGGCGTGCAGACAATAGGATAACTTCTTTGTGTCTAGAGTGGATAATAAAATTTATTCTTATATAAATAAACGGGAAATTCTAACATAAGAGAGTTACATGCAGGGTAGGAGCCGGATCATACCAATCAGTCATTTTCTGCAAAGAGTGAGTTACGAGCATTATGAAAATTATATATATTGATCAGTGTATTTTGTATTATTCAAGAGCGAATAATTAACGTGGACAGGAACCAAAGCATTTAGTGCAAGAAAATCCAAAGCAGAGACCACCTGTATTAGAACGAAATAAATGCTTATGCACATAAACAGACAATAGATTGTATTTGTGAATCGTAATGTTAATTTTGTTGTGTTTTCCTTATAATTTTATTCTTGCATATAGTTAGATTGAGCTGGAATATTTATTGTTTATAATTAATGTTAATTTGGTTTTATACTGTAAGAAAAATTCTTTTAAAGCGATACCGATGATCATTAAACCTGTAAATACTTTATGAGATTTTGCGCTATTCAAGTTAAAGGGGTGTTTAGCTATTATTATTATTACATTGATTTGTATAGAGTGTAGAATCTTTGTTTATTTGTAAAAGCATTTTTATTTCAGTTTACAAGCTGGTACATTCTGTTAAATTATAATAAATTATTACATCACAAGTAATTGTATTTTTTTATAATTTCCAAATTTAATTATCATTAAAGGCAACCTTTTTTTGATTGAGCCTGTGGTTGATTAACTTAATCACTAAAGGTTGATATATAACCCCTTTCCACATTAATTTTCGTATTCTGTATAGGTATATCGACAACTAAGTTGTCATCATCAGCAGATAATTAAACAGTATTGCACCTGGACAGCAACGGCAAAAGACCCGTACGAAAACAGTTCGTTGTTGAAATACGTATACAGAATACGAAAATTAATGTCGAAAGGGGTTATATATCAACCTTCAGTGATTAAGTCTTTAAAGGCGTCCAAGAAAATATAAAGATAACATTTAAATACTGAATAAAAGTTCGGTAACAATATAACTCAAAGTGTAGGGTCAGTAAACAAGGATTGTAACACCCTGTACTAGCCTACTACTGAAATAGTAAGTACTGTAATATTTGACAGTAATTTTTCATTGAAACACATTAGATTACAAACGTATTGTTCTACGACGTTACGAAATGTATTTCTTGTGAAAGAATAACGTACTTTCAATGGTAAAGAAGACAAGATATGTTGCAAACAAATTTTAAAGACAAAAATAAAACGTTTACGAAAAATGATTTTAAAAATCCTTTTTTATTCTAAAACTGCTGCTATTTCTATCAATATATATTGAATAATAACGCTCATTTAAGAATTCAAAGTTGCAACGTCATGAAGACATGTGAAGAATGGTACAACATTTTGATGTTGAGATTTTTGATACAGAATTTAAAAAAGGATATCGCAACGTGTAGTTTTTGCTAGAATTTATACGCACATTCTATATCTACGTATTTTATATCTTCCCAACATCTTATCGTATGTATTTATTTCATAATGCTGTTCATATTTATAGTCTCCGTAATCAATAATTAGGATTCTTAGGAACCCTACGCATTTTATTCCATAAAGCAAATATCGTAAGGATAAGAGGAATTGTTGGAAAAGTAAGACACTCACCTGCAACCTTCGCAGCGGATTTACAATAGCACAATATCTTTCAGCTGAAAGCGCCGTCAGTGTGAAAACTGATACGCCCGTAGATATATCCTTTACGATTTCAGATGTCTTACACAATACGACGCCCCAGGGCCAATTCTCTACTGTGTAGATGGTGGACGTGAAAGGTACACAGGTCAGTATCAATAATAAATCTGCCAAAGATAGTGACAGTATGTATCTGCAAAAGAAGTAAACGATTATTATATTAAACGACATTAATGTCTTAGTTAATATGAAATTAATGTAGATAATGGATACTTCGAGATTATAGGTTCTAACATATATTTACGGGAGTACACATGGTATTTTAGTTTGCAGAGGATAATGTTTGTCTTCGGTGTTTATACACTGTGTATCAAAAGTAAGGAACTAAATGGATAATTCGATAATTTCTATGGTTTTCGTAAATCATTTCGTAAGTCTATCTGCTTCTGGGCTTCCGGGCTGGAACCGCGCCATTTGTATGGGACATCCTCAGGGCGGAACTACTGCACTCAAACGTTTCAGTGCAGTAGTTGAGTAGTAGTTGAGCCCTGAAGATGTCCCATACGAATGGGTACGAAGCGTCGGCAGATATACAAGTGACGCTGTTCCAGCCCTGAAGCTCAGAAGCAGATAGCATGGACCACGACCGCAGAAGTCTACGCACCAGATCATTTCGTAAGTCATTTATTAATATTAAATAGGACAGTTAATTAAACACATATGGTTTCCTTTATATCTTCGATATTTTTTGACGACTTTCGCAATTTTTTTTTCTTAGAAGTAAACTTTATAATGTGCTGATTGACAGTCAACAATACTTTAGTTTCAACACATATCATTAGCGTTCTAATTTCTAGTAATTTGACGAACCAAAGTGCGAGATTATTTTTCCTCAAACAACACAGTAGTTGAAACAAAATTCATTAATCAAGTTGTTCACGATATTTGTTTAATGAGGACGTATGTTTATAAAAATGAATTCATCTCTCACTG
The DNA here is from genome assembly GCA_031893035.1 of Dermolepida albohirtum. Classification (NCBI taxonomy): domain Eukaryota; kingdom Metazoa; phylum Arthropoda; class Insecta; order Coleoptera; family Scarabaeidae; genus Dermolepida; species Dermolepida albohirtum. The sequence continues at coordinate 278,510 of JAVIWB010003834.1, read as the reverse complement.
CTGCTGCATATGGAAGCACAATAGATGGCAAATATCATCCAGAGATGGAAGTGATAGCTCTATTTTCTATGAAATAAAGGCATACGTGTCTGCTCTCCTGTAATTATATCGGTTCATTCTATTACGCCAGCATTTCTATATTGAGATCTTAATCGCAAAAATTGTAGTTTATTGTGTGTGCTAAGTACACACCAAGTTTATTATCTAGCTGCAAGATAAATCGTGATTTACCACTGAATAATACCCGCCATCATGCATTATCTTGGTATACCACCAATTGGCATACACATTTGCCCACATTCTACGGATTCTTTTATACTCTGTAGTAAGACTAATGCAAACAAATGGTTTTTGAGCATTAAGCCAGATGTATATAAGTGATCCCTTATTATTTTCATTAACAGTAGCAGCAGCAAACTCTTTCCGAATCTGGGTTGCATTAGGAGTGCGATTTGCACCTATCAATTACTGTTGTAGCCTTTATTGAGCAGTTCCAGTTTCTAAAAAGTAATTCCCATATCCGTGTCTATACATTCAGCTTTGTCTCATTCCAAATATTTCAGTAACACTTAATTATATTCTTTCATTTTCTAATTGACCTAGGCCTTCAAGCCTCTGTCCTCTCTACTTCTGAGAGATCTGATGTATTTACATTTCGGGCGATGCACGAAATTGCAAATCTTTACTACTTGTCACATGAAATTTTGGCGTGAGTGCGCTTTTATGCACTCCAAGATAATAGCTTTGACGTATGCATAAACATGTTCATCTGTCTATTAGTTTTATTGTTTAAAAATGTCAAACCAGTTTATAAAAATATTTGTGTTATTTTTTTTTTAATTTAAATTTTAATTATATTAGTAACAATAACTTTTATTAATTTTAAGTAGAAAGTATTCTAATTGCTACATTATTTAATGGCATTAAAGTAAAATTTGATTTCCATCTTTCATAAGAATGGTAACTTTTTCTGTTTGCGAAAACATTAATATATTGGGTTGGCAACTAAGTACTTTCGGTTTTGTAGTATAAAATAAAACACTTTTTTTTAAACAAAGAATAGTTTTTAGTCAATTATATATTTTCCATTTTGCTCAATGACCTTTTGCCATCTTTCTTTCAGCTGCATGATTCCGCGCTCATAAAATTTCTGGTCCTTATCAGCAAAAAACTGAACCAGGTACGGGTGAAGGTCATCGTCATTTGTGAAAGTTTTACCATTCAAAGAATTCTGCATACTTCGAAATAAATGGTAATCAGATGGTGCTAGATCAGGGCTGTATGGGGGATGTGGCATAACTTCCCAGCCAAGCTCCAATAGTTTCCCACGAGTTGCCAAAGATGTGTGAGGCAATGCATTATCTTGGTGGAAAGCTACACCTTTCCGATTTGACAATTCTGGCCGATTTTCTTTGATTGCTTCATTCAGTTTTATTAATTGTTGACAGTAAACATCAGAATTGATCGTTTGGTTCCTTGGAAGCAACTCAAAAAACACAACACCTTTGTAATATAATATGTTACTGTACAGGACCCATTTTTCATCACCAGTGATGATTCTTTTTAAGAAAGGGTCGGTTTCATTTCGTCTAAGGTGCATATCGCAAAAGTTGTGTTAAATGAATTTCTTTCAATTCGTGAGGTAGCCAAATATCAAGCTTCTTAACTAGCCCAAGACAATTTAAATGTTTTCAATTATTGTGTGCAATACATGTAGCCTCTCCGCAACCTCTCGAACAGTTATATGACGATCCTCTTCAATTATGACTTTGATTTGTTCATCATTAATTTCAGTAGGCCGACCAGAACGTTGCTCATCTTTTAGGGAAAAATCTCCAAAACGGAATTTTTTATACCAATTCTGACACGTTCGCTTTGTTAAGCAATTAGCACCATAAACTTCACATATCTTTTTATGAGCCGCAGCAGCTTTCTTTCCTTTACGGAAATAAAATAGTAAAATATGTCGAAAATGTTCGTTTCTGCACTCCATTTAAAATTAACCCACAACTAATGGCTTCAATAAAAATTACGCACTACTTGCTTCTGAAGTTACGTCAATGTGACTAGTATCACGCGACAAACGGTAAAGTACAGCACTAACATACGTTATACAAAAAATAAAGCAACGCTCTCTATCAGTAGAAACCGAAAGTACTTAGTTGCGAACCCAATAATATGGTATCTTTCTAAATTTTATTATTAATGTATTTATCACAACCGTTTATCTAAAAACAAAAAATAATTTAATAAAAAGTGATTCCGGAAATTGCAAATTTCTATCGTTTCCCTTAATCACGATTTTATTTTCATTATTCAACTGATTAAGGAATTTCGTGGTGATCTTCCTCAAGCGTAAGATTAGCATAAGCTTCGTATAGTACTTTTCGGCTTCTACCTTTAGAGATTTGCATTTCAAAGCAATTATGCTAAAAACGTTCATTAAAGTACAGTTGTTAATGATTTTAAAAATGGAAATAAGCGTAAGCATTTAAGAGAGTAAAAGGAAAACTTTCCAAATGGGATGGAGTTACTTACGTCTTTGCTCGTTGATGTATATCGAGGTGAATTTCTTAGATTAAAATACAGTCTACAGTTTGCTGTTTAATCCTAATGTAATGAGAAATTAAAACCTATTTTATCTAATTGTAAAATTAACTAAAATTAGTGTTTTCATAATTTCAGATGTTGGTATCCTAAGCTATATACATTAAAACGAAAATGTTGTTCAATAAAACATTTGAATTGCTCAAACAGGTAATAAAAATCACTTGCCACACTATTAGTCGTAACTTAGGTACAAATCTCGACAAATAAGCTATTAAACGCTACTCTTTGAGTGTTCGTGTGCAGGCCTAGTAGATTGTTTGAGGTTTGTCCTGTGTAGCTTTACTGCTAGCCTATAATTGACCCTATGTTTATTTTCTACCTAAAATGACAACTTAGTTATAGACATACGTATCTAGGACACAAATGCTATTGCTATAATGGCTTCTTGTTATCTGTTTAAGTATTCATTCAACCAGTCTTCAACGTAATTGTATTCCTTTGGGTTAAATAAAAAGTATTAGTTTAATACATATTATTTGAACACAAATGAATTTGATAATTTATCTTCCCATGTATCGCATCATGTTTGAAAAATATACAGCGTAGTATTCCAGTGAATAATCTCCATTCTTAGTGTAATTTAGAGTTTACATGTTAATTTGTCAATTTTTTCTTTTCAAATAGTTTAGCGCGCATTTTAAATGTCTTCTCTAGTACAATGCTCAAAACAAGTAATGGAAATTCTGTATAACTGAAAATAAAAAGAAGTACTGTCAATATAACACCTACGAGTATATCAATTTTAGTCTTTTTAAACAAGAAAACGAATACATAGACGTGCATTAATGTTTTACTGTTTTAATTTTGCCGGATTGCAGCAAAGCTTTTGAGGCAATGGACTACAGTTTCTGTTATCAACATTTAATTAGCAGGCATGTCAGAACCGGCAGTGTATGCAGATCATATCTTAAGGGTAGAACGCAAAAGATAACACAGGCCAACACACATTTTGGTGCCTGCGATTTTTTAACTGTTCCTGGGTAATTTTTGATTGCAGAATGTAAAAAAGTTCTCAGATTTGGTCTATCAGATCTAGTTTTTGAGATTTTTTAAAAAAATTATGTATATATTTTACGTTATAACTGTTATAATATATAATATTACTATTGATAGTAAAAAAAACAAAGACACATGGATTTAAGTATTTATTGCAAAAACTTAATTTACATAATTACATTAGTCACTAATCACATAAAAATTTTCTTTTATACGACTTTCTAGAATGGAGTTTACTAGGGCAGTCTCGCTGAAGGCTCCAGCAGTAGTCCGCCATCATGTGGCTATCCCATCGTCCTTGATAACGATCTTCCATAGTTTTAATATCCTAATGGAATCTTTCCCCCTGTTCTTCACTACAATCACCTAAGTTTTCTAGAAAACGATCTAGGTGGCTGTGGAGGTAGTGAACTTGTATACTCATGTTACAGCCGAGAATATTAAAATTTGAAAGCATAATTTCCACTAATTCTACGTAATTCTCTGCTTTATGATTGCCAAGAAAATTTTGTACTACTTGAACAAATGAACACCAAGCGTTAGATTCAGTCTCGTTTATTGATGTGGTGAATTGTGGATCTTTAACAAGTTTCCTTATTTGAGGACCATCAAATATACCAGCTTTTAGTTTTTCCGTGCCAATGCCAGGAAATTTACGTGATAAATACCCAAAACAATTTCCATCTCGATTTAAAGCCTTCACAAATTGCTTCATTAAGCCTAGCATGATATGCAAGGGCGGAAGTAAGATTTTTTCTCTTGCAACCAAAGGTTCGTTGATCACGTTTTGTTTTCCTTGAATCATGACATCTCTTGAAGGCCATTTTTTTTAACCTAGTGCTCATTTTTATCTCTGTTGTCCCAAAGGCACAAAAAACAAAGATATATTTCTATTTTGACGATTAAGTACATATTTATCTCTTTATTTGTTGTCCTTTATCAGAAAAAAATATCAATTAACCTGTAACCTGTATCTCAATAACTAGAGCTGATAGAAAAAATCTGGTGGCATTTTTGGAATCAGCACATTAAAAACATCTAAAATCAGATGTTAGATTTCCGTTTTTTTTTTCATTTTGTTACCCTGTGTAATCATTGATGATGGGCAATCCGAACCGCTAATAGTAGCACATAGCATGCCTCAAGCAGCTGATTTATCCTCACATTATTCAGTACTTATACATCTAAATTGCCGTCAGCAATGAAACATTGCTCTTATCACCTGTATGCAAATGAAACAGATATATATATATATATATATATATATATATATATATATATATATATACTTTTGGCCCATTGAGATTGCATGAAGAGGAACTTTAAAACAAAGTTAATCACTGAAGGTTGATACATAACCCCTTCCCACATTAATTTTCGTGTTCTGTATACGTATTTCGACAATTAAGTTGTCATCATCCGCAGATAATTAAACAGTGTCACACTTGGAAAACTACAGCAAAAATATCCGTACGAAAACAAATTCCGGACTCGATCTGTACCGTTGAAAGCCAAAACGCGCACTGTTGCAGTTTTGCGTTTCATTTTGTTCAATTTTCGTTAATTAGATTGCAATTGTTGCTTTCTGATCACCCGAAATGTACCATAGCACGTAGTTATTATCCAAGTGCTTCAATGTTGACACATCACTTCTAGAGGATTCAATTCTAAGGCGCCTTTTATAAGATCTTTCAATAGAAACTACCCCAAGTTTCCGAGTGCTGCTGACTATTTGCAGCTCTAGAAGTAATTAACGATATTTTTTAAGGTAGGCAATACGGACTTTGGTGATTATATACATTAGTGTGTCGAGAGGCGTAACAATTTCATATATTTTTATTGACTACTTGTTAAAATGAAAAGCAAAATAACGTCGACTGAATTTGACAGAAACTTGCGCATTTATAAAATTTTTTGTTATTCATAAGTTACTTTATTTGTTTAGTATTTTCTCTAATAATATAAAAGAATATAAAAGATACTTCCTACTTACGTATTCGGTACATTTCTCATTGGTTTATGCCTCAGAAATATCACAACTAAAGTACCATTTCCAAGTACACCGACTACGAATATAAGAAAAAACAATACTGGAACGATATAAGTTTCAAGTCTCTCGTCATAGGGCGTGTATTCATCTATTTTGTAGTCCGTCGTATTTACCATACTGCCATCCATTTCTGAAAAAAAAAACATTTTCTTAGAAATTTCTAAATTACAAAAGCACGCTGTCTTTTCACGATACACTTAATCGTTATTGCTTTAAATTCATGCACAATGCCTCGCTAAAACATTATTCATGTTGCACGAACTGCGCTGTGTTATGGAACGGAAATTATCTGGTAGTAATTAGCACTGTGTACTAATTTATAATGCCATTGCGGTGTGCGCATTTAAAGGTACACATTTAATTGACAGTTAGCGTTGGCAACCTCTATTTATCAACACATTATTGAGAAAATGTGTTTCTTCGAAGTCGACTATAATTATTAATGTTTTAAAATTAATTAAAAGTTTTACATTTTAAGTATTTAAATATTTATTGTATCAAAATGTTTATTTAGTATGTTTTGGATATTATTGGCTTATCAGAATGATAAAGTATTCTTCTGCTTACCTTTGTAGTATTCGATTTTTCCCACTAGATGTCTTTAACCGAATATATAAAAATAAAAGCTTTCGCAAACAATTTTAAATGTATCAAGATGGTTCCGTTTCGTTCTAGCATTTTCTGTATGCGGCCGTATATCCAGCATGAAAATACGATATTTTCGAATGCCAGTGATCATTCAAAATATCATAAAGATTCAACAAAATTGGGCAATAATAATTTAATTTACTTCTTTTTGAAATATCGTACAATATTACACACGCATTGCATCACCACTGATGAAATTTGTATAAACATACAGGCAAGGAGATAGTGAAAGTGAGTTCATAGAGTTAACATTTTTAAAAGAATAAAGAGTTCAACTTTTTCGTTTTATACTTCGCAGAAAGACGCTAACTCATATGCGGTCGTACATCAAGCTCCAAAAAGCATTTCACAAAGCCAATAACCTTTTAAAACATTGTAATGAATCAACAAAGTTACGAAATAGTGAGAAAAGATATTTACATCTTGTAGAAAGATTGTACAACATTCCACAAGTATTGCATTACATCAGACGATCTATAAACAAGCAAGCAGAAAAATACTAAACTGATTCATGAAGTTAAAAGAGCTGTGATTTGAAATTAGTTGCAATATTAATCTGTCATTAAATTATCTTTAAAAGAATAAAGAGTTCAACTCCTGTTTGATACCGTCGCTTTATACTTCAGAGAAACAAGCTTTCTCCTATACGGCCGTACACCAATTCTCGAAAGACGGTCTTTCTTAAACACAATAACGTTTTAAAACATTATAAAAGGTTACATAAAGTTATCCAATAATGGGTGAAAATGTTCATTTCTTGTAGAAAGATTGTTCAATATGGCACAAGTATTGCATCAGTTCCGATTGTCCTATGTAAATGTTAAACTAACAGCTAGTCAAAGTAAATTTCGATACTAAGTCATTTTTCATACCATCACTAGGTGCTCCAACTTTCATAGGAAGAAAGAATGGAGACCGATAAAAGTGGTACAAAAGTACATAAAATTCACAGTACATTTTTGCCAATATCTCAGATATTGCGGAACAATCCAGACGAACATAACTAAATGATCTTATTAGGTATTTTAGGTAATTTACTTTTTCCAATAAAAATGTAGAGCTTCAGGTTCAATAAAAAATTTACTGGAAGCAAGTGTTCATGTCCAATGAAAATATAAATTACGACGGTAGTTTGACAAGTAGTGAGAATGGAAAAGAAAAACGAATTTTTTAAATACAAAATAATTTTTATTTTTCAATATATTCTCCTAAAAGAGCAATATATTTATCCCAACGGTGCTCCAATGTCCTTATGCCATCTCTAAAATGCAATTCCGGAAGGCTTGCAAAATACTCATTTGCGGAGATGATAAGCTCGTCGTTAGACGAAAAGTTCTTTCCTCCTAGTGCTGTTTTCAATTTTGGAAAAAGGTAGAAGTCGGAAGGGGCTAGATCCGACGAATAAGGCGCATGCGGTACTACTTGGAAATGCAACTCGTGGATTTTGGACATCGCAACTGTGCTGGTATGCGAGGGAGCGTTGTCTTGGTGAAACAGAATCTTTTTCTTTGCCATTCCTGGCCGTTTAGCACGAATCTCAACATTTAATTTTTATAGAAGTTCTGCATAATATTGTCCGTTTATTGTGGCACTTTTCTGAAGGTAATCAATGAGCAAAATGCCCTTTGAATCCCAAAAAATTATTGTCATCACCTTGTTTGCCGTTAAAGTGGTTTTCGCTTTCTTTGGAGGTGCAGAACCACGTTCTAACCATTGTTTCGACTGTTGTTTAGTTTCGGGTGTACTGTAGTGTATCCAAGTTTCATCGCAAGTAACAAGTCGCCTACAAAAATCAAACGGATTCCGCTTATAAAGGTCCAAACACTCATTGGACATGTGCAAACAAGTGAACTTTTGATCAGTCGTAAGCAATCGCGGCACCCATCCTGCCGAAGGCTTGGAAAGGCCCAATTCCTTCGTTAAAATGTGGTGTACACATTTTGTTGAAATGTTTACTATGTCTGCTATCTCTCTCTCACTTTGAGTAGTCGATCTTGCGTAATAATATTATGGATTTTTATAATCATTTCCTTAGAAGTCACGATTTTGGGTGCTCCAGAGCGCGTTTCATCGACACAGCTTTTTCTACCACCTTTAAATTCATTTACCCATCTACTTATTGTGGCGGATGATAGAGCACATTCACCTAATGTTTCCCGTAACTCATCTTTTATTTCGGCAGCTTTCATATCCTTAATTACGAAGTATTTAATCACCGCACGATACTCTGCTTTTTCCATTTTAACAAAACGACGTGTTGCTTCTTTTTCAATCAGCTGTCAAAAATAAACTAATCAACCGATTTATCTAAACATCGGAATGTAAACATATAAATAGGCAAACTAAATTACAGTGCATTTGGTTTTACCAATTAGAGCGCCACCTATGTGTCATTCTCACTACTTGTCAAACTATCCTCGTACTTACATTTGAAATATCTTTTTATTAGAAAAGAATCTTCCAAAAATAATTCTCAAGAACTAAATTTCAAGATTCGGAAAGTATATAATTCCTTTAATCGCATTTCTTCCTTATCTTAAATATGTATATTGCAAATAAGCGGAAATTTACTCTGGTATCGACGTCTCTTGACCATTATAATAAATATTCGTGTTCACATTAGAGTTAATGTACCGTTAACAAGGTTAATAGTTAATTCTTGAACAACGTTAACTTCCACATGTGGACGTATCAAGAAACACAGTGTTCGTTGTTTGCACGACCCATTATCTCTGAAAAGAAGAAACATCACAGATTCAGACACGATCGATGTCTGCTTTTCGCGGGTAATAACATTAAAATAGTTCTGTTTAATTTATTACGTGGTCTGCACTGAATAACAGAAGGAATTGCGAATTACAGGTTATTCTAAGTCTATAAATATTCTTTAAACTTAATTTGTTAATGCAGTAACAAAATAAATCATTATCAATTTAGATGTTGCTATTTTTAACTGTCGTAAATACATTTCTTCTAGATATGCTTCGATTATACAGGTCTGCGATAGAAAAATTGTTTAAAATGTAATCAGTAACTTTTATAGTTCTTTATACGCTGATTACGGATAAAATAATAAAAAAAATTCCCGCAAAATCATGCACAGTTTAGTAACAAATTTCACTTGAAATGATCGACAACTAGGCATTTTAGGTTAGTAAGCGTTATAGTGTTTAATCTTAATAACTAAAATTAAGCTTAGATTGGCCGTGGGAAATACGAGGCGTGTTTTTTAAGTAAGGGTCGATTTGTTGTATACCCTAATAGGCGGTGCGCGCGCTGTAACGAGTACTTGCGCCGTGTCTTGGTATTCCTTGGGAACAACTGTGCTCAGTTACAGCTGTGTAGGTAACTTGTACGGTCTATTCTGTGTCCTTAAAATGTTCAAGATTATTGAATCGCCCATCTCGTGCCAGGTACGGTCAGTGATACGTTTTTTGTCGGCAAGAAACATGTATGCTGCAGACATTCACCGGCAGATTTGTGGACTTTACAGTGCTACTACCGACAAAGTGCATAAGTAGGTCAGAGACTTCAAAGTTGGTCACGACAACGTCCATAATGACTTCCGCTCTAGTCGCCGATCTGTGATAACAGATGATATGGTGGCTTTAGCTGACGCGGAAATGCTTCACAACAGACGGTTCACTATAAGCACTCTTTAAAACGACTTTCCTGAAGTGTCGAGGTCAGTGCTGTATAAGATTGTTTCTGAAAAGTTAATGTTTAAGAAGCTGTGCTCCCTTTGGATCTCTAAACTCCTAACGGAGGACCACAGAAACAAAAGATTTGTGTGTTCGCTGAATTTTTTGACTCGTTATAACGAAGAAGGTGACGCCATGTTGAGTCGTTTTGTAATGGAAGACGAAACGTGGGTTTCAGATGGGTACGCCTGAATTCAAGCAACAGAGTATGGAGTGCACACACTCTTCTGTAAGGGTCAAGGCCAAACAGACTTTGTCTCAGCGAAAGATCATGGCGTCCGTATTTTGGGATAGGCGTGGTATTTTATTAGTCGACTTCATGCAACGCAGAACCACTATAGATGCGGTAGCCTACGGTTAAACCCTGCAAAAGCTACCCAGAGCGATTCCAAGCAAAAGATGCGGCATGCTGACAGAGGGAATTTTGCTACTCCATGACGATTCAAGGTCTCAGATCCAATTTTTATTAGACTGCTTTGGCTGAGAAGTTTTGGAGCCCCCTCCCCCTACACCTTCGACCTTGCGCCGAACGATTTCCAACTTTCCGCTATCTGAAACATCATCTCAATGGCAACCACTACAACGATGACGAAGACGTGAAAGCATCCGTGACCTCTTGAATATCGGAGCAGGTGGCAAGTTTCTATGAAGAGGGTATTCAAAATCTACAGTCGGGCCTCGATTATCCGTGATGGTCGGGACCAGAAGCATTATGGATAATCGATTTTCACGATTAATCGAATATCAATTTTGATTATACAGTTTTTTTAATATTTTTATTATTAAACAAGTGAACATTGGTGTACATACATATTTACATTAATATTTAAAACGTTTTTGTGTCTTTTTACCACTGGTAACGATGCCATACCAAATATATTTAGATCTAACCACCCGCACTTCTCAAATTTCAAAATTACACTAATCACTCGTAAATGCTTCTGACTCATCGTATGCAAACAAGGGAATCCCCCGTTTTCATGTTTATTATATGTATTGTATGTATGAATTTGAAGTTAATAACAAAATTCTGCCATCACGGATAATAGAGGTAATCACGGTTAATCGAAACAAACAATTTGAAAACATTGCAAACAAAAAACAGAGGCCATCACGGTTAATCGGGGTTACCGGTTAACAGGATCACGGATAATCGAGGCCCGGCTGTAATTGTAAGATTTGGTAAGTGTTCAAACAAACTTGGCAGCTATGTTGAAAAATAGAAAAAAGGATGTACAATCGGAAAATAAATTTGGTTTTTGAAAATTTTCTTTTCTTTGGTTTTTATTTTCAAACGGCCTTTATTTAAAGACGCCTTCAATTAATTTGGTCGGGTGGCAAAACTGAGTAGTTGTCAAACCTTTGTACGAGCCCCAACGATCCTACAGCAGGAGAAGCACAAAACGAAGTTTTGATGGGAAGCAAAAACGAACAAGGACTATTGAACAAGATCTGTCTGCACGGTCTTTCGGCACTCGTGTTTCTGAACATGAGCGTTGTACTCGGTTGCTGCGCGTAGCCGGTTCTGAACTTGCCGAGCATAGGCTGGAAACCGGGCACCATATTCAGTTTAATTCGACCAAGATCCTATCCCGCACTAACCACTGCTATGGTCGCAAAATCCGTGAAACTATAGAGACCTTTAAGCACCCCAATAACCTTAACCGCGATGATGGCCACCCCCTACATAACGCTTGGCAATCCTGCATCTCCAAGCTACCCAATAGCAACCATAACGCTCCATTGACCCATGACCCATTATCCATATATGGACCCGTCCCCCATCGACTTACACCAGTTTCAGTGCAGTAGTTCAGCCCTGAAGATGTCCTATACAAATGGGTACGAAACGTCGGCAGATATAGTGACGCGGTTCCAGCCCGGAAACCCAGAAGCCCATGGACCACGACCGCGGAAGTCTACGTACCAAAAAAATTTATCAGGTTAGAAATAGTAATATTGTCCATTCTACCAAAAATTTCTTCCCGAATCAGAAATAATTCCTGAATTTTTGCCAATTATAATTTCTGAACGAAGAAAATATGGAATATAAAATGTATTATACACCGGATAAAGAGTCATTTTTCTAGTATTAGTCTTCAATAGACAAGTACCAAGTAGAATTCATTTAAGGAGAAAAATCTGTCAATACAAGTATTATTTTTACTTTTTACAGGCCTGTGTTACCTAAGAGCATTTGATTTTCAAAGTATAACATACCAAAAAACTATATCTCTATAATTAGCCGACTTAAATTCGGACATGGGCTATCCGACTGATTTCGCTAAATTGAAAATTATCAACAATAGTTATTGCGGCGTATGCAATGTTGAAGGCAATCTCGATCAAACTTTTCAAATGCAGGAAACATTTACAAAATAGCTACAAATTATACGATAGTATAGCTGCATTGAAGGTAGAAAAACCAATTAACCTTCAGCATGTGTTAAACCGGAACAGAAAAGGTATCCTGCATTGTTGAATATTATTTTTTTAAAAATTCGGGCGAAAAAATTGGAGTTAAAATTTAATTTAGAACTTGTAATCCTGCTGTATAATACCTTTGTGAAAATTACCTGTATTTCGACGACCCAGGTTGTTCGTGTCATAAATAGTCGTCTTAAAGGGCCTTAGGCGTGAAAAGTGTACATGTTTATCCATAGTTATGTCTTCTATAATCGTTAACGCCTGGTTACATGGATAATCTTCGCAACGCCGAAAAACAAATATGATACAAATGAGTAACTCACATAAAAAGAATTATACCACGAATTATAAAGCCTTAATGTTTTAAATTTATGTTTCAAAGAAATCATAACATCTGTATTCTGATTCTTTTTGTTTTACACCTCGTATAAATGTTTTTCTCAAGATATTTTAATGGATATTAAGAGTTATACAGCTCTAATAAATCCGAAAGAAAAATGATGATAAAAATGTGTAGCGAAATTTTCGCCGACCTCAGTCATATTCTCGAGACAGTATATGATTAATTAACAGGGAAAGAAATGTAATAAGATTAGATTATCCAGGAGCGAAGGAATATCAAGCGTATTTTATGATAATAATACTGCTGTAGAGAATAACATCCTACGCTACTTTATTATAATTGAAAATTTGCCAGGGAAAGAAACCTATTTTGTAGTAAAATGCGATACTGTGAAAAACAATATTGAAATTGTATTCATTATAAATATATTTTATAATTTTATTTTTAAAATATCTGAGTGGAATCTTCCCTGACGTAATTTTATTAATATCACATAATTATTCAAATTAACAACAATTCTTATTGGCTTCACTAATACTTTACTTTGTTAAAACTGGAGAATTACGTCAATTTTCAAAAAGGGCAGACGTAATTCGTACAACTGCTAACTAATAACTATTTTATGTAATATTACGAGGGTAGTTTGACAAGTAGTGAGAATGGAAAAGAAAAACGAATTTCTTAAAAACAAAATAATTTTTATTTTTCAATATATTTTCCTAAAAGAGCAATACATTTATTCCAACGGCGGTTTCTTTCCACCTAGTGCCGTTTTTAATTTTGGAAAAAGGTGGAAGTCGGGGGCTAGATCCGGCGAATAAGGCGCATGTGGCACTAATTGGAAATGCAACTCGTGGATTTTGGACTGTGCTGGTATGCGAGGGAGCCTTGTCTTGGTGAAACAGAATCTTTTTCTTTGCCATTCCTGGTCGTTTAGCACGAATCTCAACATTTAATTTTTGTAGAAGTTCTGCATAATATTGTCCGTTCATTGTGGCACCTTTCTGAAGGTAATCAATGAGCAAAATGCCCTTTGAATCCCAAAAAATTAATGCCATCACCATGTTTGCCGATAAAGTGGTTTTCGCTTTCTTTGGAGGTGCAGAACCACGTTCTGACCATTGTTTCGACTGTTGTTTAGTTTCGGGTGTACTGTAGTGTATCCAAGTTTCATCGCAAGTAATAAATCGCCTACAAAAATCAACCGGATTCCGCTTATAAAGGTGCAAACACTCATTGGAAATGCGCAAGCAAGTGAACTTTTGATCAGTCATAAGCAATCGCGGCACCCATCTTGCCGAAAGCTTGGAAAAGTCCAATTCTTTCGTTAAAATGTGGTGTACGCGTTCTGTTGAAATGTTTACCATGTCTGCTATCTGTCTCACTTTGAGTCGTCGATCTTGCGTAATAATATTATGAATTTTTATAATCATTTCCTTAGAAGTCACGATTTTGGGTGCTCCAGTGCGCGCTTCATCAACACAGCTTGTTCTACCACTTTTAAATTCATTTACCCATCTACTTATTGTGGCGGATGATGGAGCAGATTCACCTAATGTTTCCCGTAACTGATCTTTTATTTCGGTAGCTTTCATACCCTTAATTACGAAGTATTTAATTACCGCACGATGCTCTGCTTTTTCCATTTTAACAAAACGACGTGTTGCTTCTTTTTCAATCAGCTGTCAAAAATAAACTAATCAACTGATTTATCTAAATATCGGAATGTAAACATATAAATAGGCAACCTAAATTACAGTGCATTCGTTTTACCAATTAGAGCGCTTTATGTGTCATTCTCACTACTACTACTACAAACTATCCTCGTAAAGTGATTACAAGAGTAAATAAACTGCATAGTCAGGGTCAGTAACTCTAAATCTTCGAACTACCCTAACTTAGGGACTTTTATGGTGTCAGTATAGGACACTTGAGATTCCTCACTCTGTATCATTGGATTATATTATATACTTCAGGTTTTTTCCAAACCGAAAAAATATCTTTCGACAGACAAAACTAGAGTTCTAAATTTTGCTAAGACTCTGACTCTGATTCATTATTTAGATTATTATTTCAATATATCTTATAATCGTATATTATACGACTCACATATATTATTTTATTTCTATTTCTTGTGCTGTAATTGGAATATTGTATGTTCTTTTTGGTAAATATTTATTAATATTATTATGAAAATTTCATGTTTTGCTTATAGATGTATTAAACGGATAAGGTAGATAAAAATAACAAAGGGAAATTCTAAGATGGTTAGATACAGACACCAGAAATCTTAGACTCATGTTTCATATTTACTATTTCTCGCTGAAATGATATTACCAAAGAGCTAGATGAAATTACCTTGGTGGCGAAGGACGAACGAAAACAATCAGGCGTTTGGAGCATGATGGGAACGAACACAACTAATACCTCCTTCGGGTAAAGTTGGTCAACTTGTGCGCAATATAATGCGACAATATACATCGACTATAAAAGAAGTAAAGTTAAAAGGAAACAAGTAACCTTGTTCCCGTTGCAGTTTGTTCGATTTTCAAGAATAGAGAATGCAATATCTTTCTTTTAGATTACATGGATTAACACCCCGATATATATCTAGAAGAAATTAAATTCTGGAAGCTTAAATTAGGAGAAGTTGGGTTAAGTTTCGACCTTTTCTTAATATTGATTATTATGATGTAGATCTGGTTTTATTAAAATTATTTTAATCAGCACGAGACATCGGTCTTCGTTTGCATTGTATGTAATTCCAATAGTATAAAGTGGTAGCCATTAAAATTCTTGTTTACATAAGCGTTCAATTAATTTATTTTTATTTAGGGTATTGCTTCTGTTATGAGATTAAAGATAAGATAAATTTGCAATTAGATACCTAATGGAGCAAATCTATTAATTGTTATGGAAGACACAATCATATAAAGTCCTTGCAGCTGCCTTTAGATTTGCTAACTCGACATTCGTAAATGATGTCGTCCATCGTTTAGTCTATCTTATAATCACATTGGAAATTGTCGACGATCTCTCTTTTATATAAAACTGCTCTACATTGTCTCAGAATTGAGTAAAACTGATGGCACATATTTCTAGACATTTATATTTTAAAAAGTGGTAATTTGTATAGATTTGGGCTACTAGCTTGCTGGACAAAACTCATAGGATCTTCTATTCATTTTTTCAAATAAAAAGCTTGAGGTGATTGTAAAACATTTTCTAACATTGATTTTCTGGATTGAAATCGAAAAAAAAACAAATGGTTGGTCTAAAGTCTATAATAAATGAAAAGTATGTCTTCAACAGCTAGGTCAGACAAATTTTTATGAAGATGTGCAGGGTGATCTTGTTTTAAAAGACATTTCGACTTCAATGGGTACTCTTAAGCAATAGTTTTCATATTTTTTTAGGAACAATTCAAATTTTTTAATACCGAATATATTTCTAATAGATTGGTTATAGAAATTTATGGTGATGCGCAAGGCGATTTTATCTGCAAAGACTTTCTTATGCCAACAGATTTGCTTCTTTATGTTTACTTTTAAATGTTTTAATAATATCTTTAATAGCTCATTTACAAAAATATGGGAATAGGTGAAACAATGCGGATTAAAATAACTTTTCGATCTGAATGAGTATTCTCCTGTTTTCCAGTACTCTCCCTCTATTGTTTATCTACTTAATTTTAAAAACAACACAATAATAATAATAATAATAATAATAATAATAATAATCAGAAACAGATCAAAATTATACCAATTATAATTTAAAATGCTGGAGCAATTGCTAAACAAGTCCATGAAAGCGTTAAGGAATTTGATCTCAATCCTGATATATATACAGAGTTGTTCATTCTAAATTTAGAATTGGCAGTTTCGTTTTCTCCCACTTTTGTATTGCAAACAACTTCCCCTACTTTCTCGCGTGTTACGCGTGAGAATGTCTGAAATCAGTCTTCACCAGCGACATGATGTGTGTAGGTCGGGGCTGTAAATCATTATGCATTGACAATACGTACCTACATTTTTGAATTGTATAAATTATTTGATGCATTTTATTTGAATCTTTTAATAAAATGCAACATGGCTATTTTCTTGAAATGTTTTGCCGTTTGGCGTGAAACTAATAAAATATTCTTGAAATAAATGAAATACAAAATTCTAAAAATTAAAAAGATTTTCAAACAATGAAAAAATTAAAAGAAACTTTTAAAAATCCTAGTGTAGAAGTGGCTCAAAAATACCACCTTCTTGTGCCAGACAATACCTCTTCAGAATACGACGAACTGTTAGAGGTTTTACGTCAACTACTTCAGATATTTGTTTACTAGAATAAGAAGATTCGATTTCAACAATACTGCACACCTCGATTTCCCTCTGTTCTCATTCTTCAGGTAACTGACGAATTCTAGCTTGATCTTCGTCAAATAAGTGAATACAGTTTTGGCAGCTATTCAAACATCCCGTACTCTCTAACCTACGGACAATATTCAAAACAGTCTGAACAGTCGGTACGGGTCTATTTTCAAACGAAAAAACAAATCGCCCAACAATTTCTTGTGCGCTATGGCCACCATAGTACCATTTTATAATTTGTATTCGTTCTTCGTGTGTATAAGTCATTTTTAAAAGTAAAATAATAAATGCTTAGTACACCGCAACGGCTTTAACAAGAATGACTTATTTTGATTATCAGTAGGGGAGGTTTATCGTAGCAGCGCACGCACACACGAACTGTGGTGTGGTGAGAGATATTCTATCCTCCTTTCTCGCGCGCTTTAACCTAACTGCACTCTTTCCACTTGTGGACAGCGCATATCTAATTCTAGAATGAACAAGTCTGTATATAAGTTACTATATATATATATACCATATGTATGTAATGATTGTTCCTTGATTTCTCCGTGTGAGTGCTTTGTCCTGACAATGAGTAATTACTTGTTAACCACCACCTGCGACACTATTGCAACGTCATCATATTATTCATCAGAATGAAGAACTCACACGGAGAAACCGCGAAACAAACATTACATATTATACCCTGCGAAAGCTTACAGTATTCTATATATACACAGTCTGTCGCAGAGAAAACGGAACTTTTTTAAAATAGTAATCCTTAGTGGCGCCATCTATTAAAAAAACATGCATCGGTAAGGTAGATCTTTCACCGTCAAAATACGAAATTTGCATCATTAGAAGCAGAGAAATTGCGCATAAAGTAACAGTGTGCATCTCGCATTGGTCGAAAAATGAATTTTGAACAAAGAGCAAATTTCAAGTTCTGCTTTAAATTTAGTAAATCGTTTACTGAAACGTTTAATTTGATGAAACAAGTGTATGGTGATGCGTGTTCATCATGTACGAGAGTGTATGAGTGGTATAAACGATTTAAAGACGAGCGTACGGACATCAATGACGACGAACAGGCTAGTGCAAGAAAATCTGTGGTTACGGAAAGTAACATCGGACTTGTGCGTGAATATATTTAAAATGAGCCGAAATTCTCATTTAACTACATGGGAATGGAATTATATATTTCTAAAGATTCAATTCATCGTATTTTGACACAGCATTTGGGACTGAGAAAGATTTGTGCAAGGTTTGTACCACACGAGCTAACTAAATTCAACATTGTTCAGACTTGATTAGAGACTCAAAGAAGGACGAAAACTTCAGGTATTCTATTGTAACTGGCGGTGAGACGTGGTGTTTTCAATATGATCCAGGGACAAAGCGCCAAAACACTGAATGGAAGCATCCAAGCCAAGAAATACCGAAAACAGCCGTTTGGCTTCTTAATGTGTAAGTGACAAAAAAAATCACATTTTGAAATGACAATATTATTGGCAATAGTTTAGTTTTAAAAAATTATGGAGGCAATGTTATTTTAAAGGTTGGATATTATCAGATCTGGGTCTTCATACTGTCTTAAAAATAATTCCAATTTTGAGAAAAATGAGAAATATACTTTCAATAGTTTGACTAAAGAAATTTTATAGGAAAAAGCAAGACGGAGTGTCATATTATACTTCTATTATTAAATGACCGGTGACGACAACACCAGGCAAGTTGTTGGGTGACAACATGACTATTGCGTGTTATTGCCTGCTGTTGTCGTCACCAGTTATTTAATAATAAAATATAATATGGCTGCTGCTGTCACTGCTGCAATAAAAGAAAATTCTTTCTTTTACGACAAGCTCCCAGTTCATGGTTGCATAGCGCCCAGTTGTATTATTGAAAATTAGTTTTTCTTGGTTTTGTATTATTATAAATTGTTTTGGAAGCGGAAGCACTGAATGATTACGCGTAAGCACTGACCGATCACCCATACTATCCGTGATTGTTGTTTACCTGCGTCCGCAATACCTTCTTTCTGGAGGTATAAATAGCATTCCCCGGTGGTATATATATTCATTCAAGAATAATCATGGCTCAATCTAGACTTGCTGCCGAAGTTTCCTCGGGTTTTCCGAGCTTCAATTTCATTTCTGAAGCAAGTTGTTTAAATAAATTGACACATTGGTTTTGCAAAGTTGAACAGTATCGGGTAATTTATGTCGGTTCGCTTAATTCCAATTTCCAAGTTCAGAAGACCAATTTCGATGGTTGTTCCCAGACAGGCATTTTCATATTTTCTTTTGAAGATAATACAAATTTTTAAATAACAAGTGTATCTCCATTAGACTGGTAAAAAAATATGAAAATGTGATAGTATGAAAATGGAATTACTTTAGAAGACTGCAATGAGAATTATTGTTCTTAGATAAGCAAGGGGCATAGTTAAAACATTATGAACGTATGTAGGTATTTGTTGAAGATTTGTCCTTGCAAGAGTAATAAATAATCTTAAGTGAAAAAAACCAATAGAAATTCAGTATGTAAATGGGGCCAAAAGATGAAATATGTACAACCCATAGAACTTCATGTCTAAACTTTAATCTTAGTCGTTTCCTTAAAAATGGTTTTGTAATATCAGCAGGTACAGGATACTAGAAAGCCTAACGTATCTGATCGTATCCTGTCATTTAAGTGAACATATATTTTGCGAACATGATTTACTCCACCCACTCTGGAGTATAGAGGTTTTCTTTTTAATGTTCAATCATTCCATCAGCACTTCACCTAATTTTTGATAATTTGGCAAATTTTTTCTTATTTAGGTTTTTTTATTTGATTGCTTTTTGGAAGTTAAATATCTTTACAAGATCAATCAACTCAGTGAATCTATGAAACAAAACTGAAAATAAAGCATTAATACGTTTTACTCAAGATGTTGCGTATGACGATAAACAAAAAAATTTATACTAGATTGCCTATAAAGCCTTTATTACAAGTAAAAACGTAATAAATGACGCGGTAGATGTTATGTTGATATTAGGTCTCCTTCTGTACTGTAATTTTCATAGTCGAATATTTTTAAAGACCTATTGCTTTCTTAAATGTATAAAGCGAATATTTTATGAAAATTTTAATCAAAATTCTCATTTACTTTCTGCTACAAATAATTTTTAGGAACAGTGTGCGTGTATATTATTAATTAAGAAAAGAAAATTACAGACGGTTACTTTAAAAGCTTTTATTAATATGCCGCAATGTCTCAGCCCTCTTGTTAAGTTTATCTTGGAATTAGAAATACTGAGAAAGTTTCAAGAACTTAAGATGAATTTTCTTAGACAAAATACTCAACAGAATGTAAATTATGTTTTTTTGGGAAATAATTTAAAAAAATCATTGGAGGGTAATCAAAAACTGGACGTAAAATAAATTGTTTGTAGTAACCTAGTCATCTGATTTTGCATTTTTGTCTTATCCAGGATATAAATGGCGGTCAATAAGAATAGTAGGTCTATTGCATTGGCCAATGGAATCGCAAAGAGAGCATTAAACACTTAAATAGATATAGCCGTCGAATTTGAACTTTTGAAATACAGAAATGTGAATAAATATCTATAAATCAAATCTAATTTGTTATTGTTAGTATAAAACAATTACGTATTTTATTGATATACTGACTTGTTCATTCTAGAATTAGATATGCGCTGTCCACAAGTGGAAAGAGTGCAGTTAGGTTGAAGCGCACGAGAAAGGAGGATAGAATATCTCTCACCACACCACAGTTCGTGTGTGCGTGCGCTGCTACGATAAACCTCCCCTACTGATAATCAAAATAAGTCATTCTTGTTAAAGCCGTTGTGGTGTACTAAGCATTTATTATTTTACTTTTAAAAATGACTTATACACACGAAGAACGAATACAAATTATAAAATGGTACTATGATGGCCATAGCGCACAAGAAATTGTTGGGCGATTTGTTTTTTCGTTTGAAAATAGACCCGTACCGACTGTTCAGACTGTTTTGAATATTGTCCGTAGGTTAGAGAGTACGGGATGTTTGAATAGCTGCCAAAACTGTATTCACTTATTTGACGAAGATCAAGCTAGAATTCGTCAGTATTTTTGAGCCACTTCTACACTAGGATTTTTAAAAGTTTCTTTTAATTTTTTCATTGTTTGAAAATCTTTTTAATTTTTAGAATTTTCTATTTCATTTATTTCAAGAATATTTTATTAGTTTCACGCCAAACGGCAAAACATTTCAAGAAAATGGCCATGTTGCATTTTATTAAAAGATTCAAATAAAATGCATCAAATAATTTATACAATTCAAAAATGTAGGTACGTATTGTCAATGCATAATGATTTACAGCCCCGACCTACACACATCATGTCGCTGGTGAAGACTGATTTCAGACATTCTCACGCGTAACACGCGAGAAAGTAGGGGAAGTTGTTTGCAATACAAAAGTGGGAGAAAACGAAACTGCCAATTCTAAATCTAGAATGAACAACTCTGTATACATCTTACATTTTGTTAGATGCATCACATTTTCTCGTCTTGGCGAAGAAAGATGATTGATTAATTTAGATTGTATTGGATGTTTTCTTCTGTGAAATTAGTTGTTTTGGAAGTTAATATATTCTTGAACAATGAAAAGACTGAATGAAAAGTTTCTCCAACATCGCAGCTTGTTAACGGTTCGAAAATAAGATATGGTATCGACGTAGTATTTGTCGTTTTCATTTTCAAATTGATTACTGCTTACACAACGTTCCCCATAAGTCTTTTAGAATACAATCCATACGTTTTTTCTTTACCAATATGCCATTCATTTCCAGTAGGACGAATCTAATTAGAACATTCCAGTCAAAGATTTAAACTTTTTTTAAATATGAAATTGTTTATATCCGGTTACAATTTTTAATACACGAAGTTCGATATATCGTATAAATACGAGGGAGCATTTTTATATTCGCGAAATGAGCGGGTTGTAGAGGGGTGAGTAGGCGCATTGGGGGCGTGGCCTGTGCAGCGACTCATGATTAGTATAAATACGAAGTTTCAGTGTTATTAGACAGTTAGTCTTTGAGCTATCGTCAACCAAGTAACATAATCAGGAGTGAAAAGTGAAATATGGAAAAAATCGAATATCGTGCCGTTATAAAGTTCCTTACCAGGCAAGGAAAATCAGTCGCGACCATAATGAATGAGATGTCATTGGTTTACGGCGACTCTTGTCCAGGAAAAACCATGGTGTACAAGTGGCATAGTTTATTTAAACAAGGAAGGGAATCCCTTGAAGACGACCCGAGGCCGGGCAGGAGCATTGAGGTGACCACGCTAGCACTTATCCAAAAAGTTGAACAAATTGTACTCGAAGATGCTCGACTAAAGAAGAAACAACTCGCAGAAATGGTTGGAGTATCCGATACAACAATTTTTAAAATCCTACACGATCATCTCGGCATGTCTAAAGTCAGCGCAAGATGGGTGCCGAGAATGCTCACGCCGCCGCAAAAACAACAGCGCGTAGAGTGTTCGCGTGCATTTTTGGACCTCTGTAATGAAGACAAGGATAGTGTATTGAGTGGAATTGTTATTGGAGACGAAACTTGGGTTCATCATTATGAACCTGAGTCCAAACAAGACTCCATGCAGTGGCATAAAAAGGGCACAGCACCTCCCAAGAAATTTAAAGTGTCACAATCAGCTGGGAAACTCATGGCAACAGTATTTTGGGACTCGGAAGGAATATTTTTGATTGATTATAAAGATAAAGGTGTTTCTATAACCGGAGAATATTACGCTTCAATATTAGAGCGACTAAAAGAAGCCATTAAAGAGAAAAGAGGGGGAAAATTGACAAAAGGTGTTCTGCTTTTGCACGACAACGCGCCCGTCCACAAGGGCTTCGAAATTGTGAATCACCCACCCTACAGCCCAGACCTGGCCCCGAGTGATTATTACCTGTTTCCGAAAATGAAAAAAGAGCTGCGGGGTAAAAATTTACTGCCGATGATGAAGTCAAGGAGGCAGTTTCGGCGTATTTTGCAGATAAAGAGAAATCATTTTTTTATGAGGGTATAAATAAATTAATTGAAAGATGTGAAAAATGTATCAGTCTTGCAGGTGAACATATTGAAAAAGAAAAATAATTTGGCTTTTTAATTCCACCCCTTGTCCCCCATTCCGCGAATATAAAAAAAAATATTATATTGTTGATAAAAATAAAAATGACTTCTAAAATTGAATTGAATATAATTTTGTATGGTAAGTTTGGAAACAAGATTTTACTTTTCCTAAACAAAGTGGCACCTGGCAGGTACTGCAAATCCAGTCAGTGCGGATTGGCTTTGCTTTAGTACTACATAATCCGCATCTTCTGCGCGTTCCACGCATTGGCTGATGCGCCGAAGAATTCAACCGTATACTCTCTGGTACAAAGGGTTTCGCTTTTTTAATTTGGAGTTGTGGTCCAGATGTTACAGACCTTTTTAAATTTTCATAGAAGAAAAGCTGGAATAGAGAATACGGTGTCGGATTTGAGTTGGCTATTTCATCGCAAATACCACTGATTTCGTCAAAAGGAAGAGGCTAAGAAAGTCTTTTTGTTTTACCCCAAATTGGTGGTTGTAGATCTTTGGTTGCGTTCTTTTTAGTTCTTGGTTGCAGTAAAGATAAAGGTTTGTTGTCATCTGAATCACTTTCGCTTTCATAAATACCATTAGTTGCACTTGTATCCTTATCTATCTCTCCTACACCTGACTCGTCGCCAGACGGCAAGGAATAAGCGTCTAAGTCTTCCTCAAGCTCCGTTTCAAATTCCTTTCGACTCATTCCTATTAGACGAAATGTGAAGTCCTTATTACATGACATTTCCTGCAGGCAAATATATTTTTAGAAATATTTATTTAACCACATAATAAAATACTACTGGAGCGGTGGTACAAATATAGAACCAGTAATCAAATTCAAATTACTGCTTATCAAACATAAATTTTTTTAAACCAGTATATTCAACTTATTTGAAATAACGGAAAACACAAATTAAAAATGATTTTTCTTAAATTTAAATACACTTTTTGAACTGTGAAAGAAGAACGATCATGTAATTTCAAAATTCATCGACTTCTTCTAAACAAGTTTGTACATGTTAAAATACCACGTGCCGCCATCTACATACAACTGGCATACAACTTGGGCCGCTGCGGAAGTAGAAAAATAATTTTAAATTCGTGGTCTACATATAATACCACTGCGCCGGTTGGGTGGAAATTTCAGTGGTACATTTTGTATGCCACTGAGCCGATAAGAGTTAAGCAACTCCTTTGTTTTTAAAATATATGCTACGGAATCGGTACCAAATAAGTATATCTATCACAGTAATCAGTAAGTGTAAAAGTAAAAAGCTCTTGCCAAACTAATGTTTGTGTCCTAAATACGTATTTTGAGATCTAAGTTGTTGACTTCATGGGCTCGTAGTAAAGTTACAAATAAAAAACGGCTTCGCATTTATAATAATTATATTTAGTTTAAATACGATTCGATCCGTACAAGAAAATTATCATCAAAAGTCAACGCTTGTGAGTCACGAATATTGGAACAAGAAACCACTTTTTATTTAGTCACATATCTGTTTCCAAGGACGAAAAAATTTTTGTTTCCGGAATATTCTCACTTGCATTTAATTCAATTTTATCTAATTTCTAATTAGAATTAGAAATTAAATCTTTAGTTCCTTTCACACAGAATACATATATATTATTATGCCCAATTAACTACCTACCTGGTAACTATAATCCTATTAATTTATTTCTAATTTACAGCGTGCTTTTTCTGTATCGTGATTAGTTCTTTTCAAATTGACCAATGCACTTGCCCTTCGTCCCAGCGATTCTTTCGAAAAGTCTGATCTTTTAGAAACATAATCTTCTTCTTTAACAATGTCTCTTCAAACACATCGTTGAAGATGAGCGTACGTGCGCGCTCGTGGATGATAAATTTTTACTTCGTACGTGTAGTGTTCTCACATAGCGTATTTATGTTCGCAAGATACAGCACCTAGTTCATGGATATCTACACTCACACGCCAGTATATTCTTGTAAATTCCTTCCTTATATATTTTTATACACAGTTTATTACCTAATTAGTAAAAATTAGTGAAAATTGGTAAAATAAATTTATTTTACCACAGAATTTACAATTTATTATATTTTTGCTTTGTTTATTGCTTTCGATTATTAATTACCTTCTATTAAGATGAATAAAATTTTATGGACAATTTTGCAGCTTTATTTCTGCTAGTAATCCTTCTTTCAGCTTGATGCATTGATTAGTTAACTATTAATTCTTTTCTCATTATTATCACAACGTTAGAGCTGGCCCTGACTAATTAGTTATTATATTTTAATTGATATAGTAGCATTACGGGCCAGGGTAAATAGTCTACGTCCGCACAGACACTGAATTTCACAAAAACTTTTTTTTTGTGAAAAACACACCCTTATATCCGGTAGTGTTAGCAGGAAACAGGAGGAAAAGGGGAGGGGGCGCTCGTGACGAAATTCAGTGTCGAGTTGTCCGAGAAGAAGTTTTCATTTACATTGTCATAACGAGAAACAGAAAGACAATTCAATCGTGATATAAAAAGCATAGTTTGCTATTTAAAAATACAAGAAATGACGTTATAAGACAGAAAAGTAAGACAATAATACAAATTGAATGGCACAAGCTTGTAGAAATTATTTAATTAAAACACTTTTATGGAAAAAAAGTTGTTCATAAACTTAATGTTAAGGCTACATCAATTTTTTTTACTCTGCACTTACCCTGAATATACTTATTAATTTATTGATGCGACTCATACACTACATATATATATATATATATATACCGTGCTTTCATATTAAAATGCTACAAACACCGTATCATATTATATTCGAGTCTAGATACCGAATGCCGATCAGAATGTAAAGTGCTGGGGCGCGAGTCACTTGAATCACAACAACGACTGACTACAGATTACAGATTAAGTAGTTGTTCGTGGTACTTGGCGGACGGACTATCACTGACTGTCCAAATTGTTTACGTCCAAAAATTAATAAATTATAATTACTTTTAACTGTACAATTAAGTATTTTTACAATAAGTTTCGCATTGAACTAAAAGACGTTTTCTAATAAAACGTTTAAAAATTAAAAAAAACTCTTAAAGAAGCTAAAAAATAAAATAACTTCTCGGAACTTAAAAAATACCCTTTAAACAGAAAATAAATATAACTTGCCAAAACTTATAAAATACCTTTTAAATACAGAAAATAAATTCAATTAATTAAATTCTCAAATGTTCCTCCTGCTTGCGCTGAACAGTACCCCAATCTATTATAAAATTCATTTCGAACATTGGCCAGTACAAGAGGATTAATAAATTGGAATTGGTGTTCGATATTAACCCGTTATTCTTCCAAATTATTAGCTCTTTCGTCTTGATATATTATTGTTATTAATATATTATTTAAATATTCATTCACAATTCTAGTTCCATGGGCCGGACAACCATCATGCTGGAACCATGCGTTCTCTAAATTGGGATTAATAGTTCTCAAAGCAGGGACAATGTTGTTTCGAAGAAGATTAAAATATATTTTCCCATTTAAATTTCCTTCGATAAAGAATGAACCAATAATGTTATTCCCATAAATACCAGCCCAAACATTCAATTTTTCAGGATACTGTGTCCCCGTATTCAATTGTCGATATTCGTTTTCAATAGACCAATATCGAAGATTCGACAGATTGTGTTTACCGTGCAACGGAAACGTGGATTCATCGGTAAACACGATAGTCTCAATGAAGTGTTCATTCGCATTTACACGTTCTATTACAGTTTCACAAAATTCCATTCTGCGGTGTTGATCAGCATGAAAAATTTCCTGATGAGTTTGGTATTTATAGGATGTGTATTTATTTTCCTTTAGTATCTTATGAACGCTAATACCTATATCTTCTGATATTTTAGATATAGTAATATTGGAATTTTCTTCGACCATTGCGCACACCACGACTTCCTGCACTTCTTTATCGTTATTTATTCTCTGTATTTTATGACATTTACATCCCAAAATGCAACCTTCTGATTTAAACTTTTTAACTACTAATGATATTGTTGTTAATGCAGGAAAGGGACGATCTACATACTTTTCAGAGAAAAGGCGCTGGGTACGCCGTAAAGAATTACCTTTCAAAACCCATGTTATCATTTGAATTTTTTCTTCCAATGTATACATTATCAAAGTAATATAATTAAAAAAATATTTAAATTTAAATGTCTTACCGTAACGCACTCTCCCAAATACAAACCACGAATGACCGTTAATACGATATCGATACGCCTACGGCCAAATTAGTGGTGGGGCTGCAGCTAGTACTATCAGTAGTTAGTTATAGCCGTGCTTCAAATGACTCGCGCCCCACCACTTTACATTCTGATCGGTATTCAGCAGCTACACCCAAATATAATGTGGTACAGTTTTCGTAGCGAGGTAAAATGAATGCACGGTATATATACATATATGTTTTTTACTCTGCACTATTATACATGTGTACATATGTATATATACAATATATATGTATGTATGTATATACTCATCACAGAGTTAAATATTATTAATAATTTAAGTAAACTTTATCTTGGAGGTTTGGAAGTTTCGAAGAAACCTGTACGCAAACAAAAATGTTTTCTGGCGAAAGGTCAAGTCATCAGATTTAAGAGAAAATAAAAAGATAATATACCTTCGAAGGTTAGAAACGCGAACATTAAATGTAAACATCGTGGGTCTAGTCAGCATTGCTCCGAGCAATTCGAATTTGAAAAGAAACAAACAGAACTATATTTATAACAAACACAAACGTAACACAGTTTCAAAAAAATGCGAAAAATGCGAAAAATAAAAGTAATTTATAGACTTGTAAAAAATACAATGTGATTAATCAAACGGAGCATGTTTATTAGACAATTGTATGTATTAGGTAGATGAAAATCCAAGGCAAAGAACATAAAAACGTCGTTCTTTTATAAAAAATTGACCTGTTGACGTTCAAAATATTATAACTGGCGTAGTAGAAGTTTATTAAACCACGAAACTAGGTTATTATTAGTTATTATTTAGGGCTAACCAAATGTGTGGTTTAAAGAAATCTATGGTTAACTTCAAAAACACCAGAATCATTACTTAAATAAAGAAGAGAAGTAATAGAGAAGTAGCTAAAGAATGTTAATAAAAAAGAAAGTAGATGGAGGCTTTCAAATGTTTGGAAAAGTGTAATTCTGGTACAAATTTAAAATTTAGAACGGAATATAGAGATACACGAGCAAAAGTGTAATCAACTCATTGCAATAAAGCAGGTAAAGGGTAATTTTGGCCAAACAGCCATTTCCGGTCTATGCGGACTTGGTTCTGCTGTTGTGCTTATAAATTTCTGCTTCATATTCTGTGCTTTTTTACTTTCTTATATCTGTTTAATACTTGTTCAGAAATTGCTAAAGCTACTTAAGAGCTAATCTGGGTCATAGACTTTCGTGGTGGTTGTTCATACTTTGTGTTTATCTTGGCATCTTGGCTTCCATACTCAGAGCAACAATGAAAGCAGTAGCAGCGGTTAAATAGAGCAACGAAAGTAGTAGTAGCAGTTAAACACTGAAGATATCCCATACAAGTGGTGACGAAACATTGATACCAGAATTATGGAAAACCCGATTCCAGCTCGAAAGCCAGCACGAAGAAAGTAATTAAGAGCTGTTTAATACATGCCGATTATCTGTTTATTACATGTTCATACCTGTTTTAATATATAACCCCTTTCCACAATTAACAAATTCTGTTCGAAAGCTGTTAAAACACGCTATTATACTCCGTACGCGATCCGCATCGGAAGCATTTGTTTTAATATCAAGAACTTAGAACGAAAGTAGCTGTGATACCTATTAAATAGACCTTTTCGTCATCTGCTCCAGGAATATTTTACCAGCTAGAGCACTAGAAAACATTAAATGTATAAATATCGACACACAGAAGTAGGCTAGTGGTGACGTAGCTAGTGCTAGATGAGCTGCCTATTATTGCTCTTTTAAGTTGTTGAGTTAGGAACGTAAAATATATTTGATATTCGTTACTATCAAATTTCAGTTAAAGTTGTTTGTTTTTACTTTGGAGTTTTAATGATCTTTTAATAAGAATTTTAATTCCACAAATATTAGTTTATTAAGTTAAGCCTTTTTCAAAATTTTGTTAAACTTTGCAAGATATTCTTGACTTGTTTTGAATTATTTGTATGGTTTCTTTAATTATGAACTTAATAAAAGAATCCGCAATTTAAACTCATCAAAAAGAGACCAAAAAGACAATGGAGCTGTTCAAAAATTAGAAGTGCCTTAAGAGAAAATAAGATTCTGAAACATTTTTAAAAAATATTAAAACAATCTCGGGCGAGACATAGTAGTTCAACAATAATAAATTATGTACAAATGATCTCAAAGGACTGCACGATAAAGCTAAAGAACGAGGAGAGAGATGAAGACAACACAGTTCCAACAAAACACTCTAAGGCATTCCTAACAACGGGACCAAATAGAATGAAGTTTGGCAAAGATTTAATCTTAGTTCAACTTTAACTTACATAGAGAGATACAGGGGTTTAAGTGAAAGCAAATAAACTAACTTCTTGACCACATTTTGGTCAACGAAAATTTTAGAAACTTAACTAACCAAACCTGATCGGTTCTCTTTTAATATCTGTGATAAAAAATCATTTTCATGGATTATGCAAAATGGAAATGTAATCGTCGAAACTCTCACAATTTAAATTGGTTGAATGTAAATTATCTTTTGTAAATTCTTTCATGTCAGTCTGATTTTATCATTTTCGTCATAGTTAATAAATCATTTTTTATTTTATTTTGGTTACCTACTTTGTTGTATCGTTAATTCCTGTTAATACACTGCTTAAAAGAATAAACGTACATTCTGTATAATAGATAATGCAAAGTAACACCAGTAAATACAACATCTGTAAATATTTCTCGTTTCAACCTTTTTGCAGAAGAAAATAAAAATATTAATGTCTTAACATATTTACGATTAGTAGTGAGCATTAGCAATTTTCAATAGCATTCGAAATGGAAACACATGATGATCTACACTTATTGACCTTTTTCGCACTAATTTTACTCTTCTCGATTCAAAATCATCAACAAGACAAAGAAATGTGCGTATCGAAGAGAATATTGCCGCTGTAGCGCGAAGTATTGAAGAAGACGCCGAAATGTCGATTAGTCGTCGTTCTCAACTTGTTGGCCTATGTCCTTCGACTACGTGGAAAATTTTGCGTAAGGATCTTGGTTTACGTGCCTATAAGATACAGCTCGCGCAAGAATTGAAGCCAAACGACCATTGTTTGCGTCGCATTTTTGCTGATTTGGCTCATTTGAAACTGGTCGAAGATGAGCATTATTATCAAAGAATTGTGTTTAGTGATGAAGCTCATTTCTGGTTAAATGGCTACGTCAATAAGCAAAATTGCCGTATTTGGAGCGAAGATCATCCTCAAGCCGTTAACGAATCACCATTGCATCCATTAAAATTGACGTTTGGTGCGGTTTACAAGCTGGCGGCATCATCGGTCCTTATTTCTTTCGAAATGAGGAAGGAGCTGCAGTTGAATGGCGAGCGCTATCGAGCCATGCTGACTGAATTTTTCTTTCCAAAAATTAATCAGCTAAACATCGATGACATTTGGTTCCAACAAGACGGCGCAAATTGTCTTACGGCGCGCTTAACAATCGATTTGTTGCAAAATCAATTTGGTGACAACTTTATTTCCAGAAGTGGTCCTGTTCGCTGGCCCTCTCGTTCGTGCGATTTAACGCCTCTGGATTAATTTTCATGGGGCTATGTTAAGTCATTAGTTTATGCCGACAAACCAGCAAGTCTTGAAGTATTAGAAACCAATGTTCAAGCCACCATTGGCGCCATACGGCCAGATTTATTGGAAAAAGTAGTCAAAAATTGGACTGATATAATGGACCATGTAACTCGCAGCCGCGGCAGACATATGCCGGAAATCATATTTAAAAAGTAAATGCCATGAAATTATTTACCAGATTATGATAAAAAAAATCTCATTCCAACAATATTTCTGTACTGTATTATCATTTAAAGTTCTCAAGCTCTTAAAAAAACACCCGTTATAACTACATTACGAAAACAAAATAGCTACTACGAAATGATTGTCGTACTTGGCAGATCAAAAGTTATTAATTACTTGTTTAATAACTTATTCAGAAGCTGTTAAAGTTGTTTAGGAGCTGTTTATTACCTATTTAATATCTAATTACAAGCAGTTAAAGCTATATTTGAGCTATTGTTTATATGTTTATTATATTATTTGTTTAAGAGTGGAAACCGGCTTTTAAACAGCCTTAATAGCTGCTGAAAAGATATTAAATAGGAAATGAATAGTTTTGTAGCTTTCGAACAGCTATTAAACAGCTAAATATCTCTCGAATAATTAGGGTATATTGTCCTTTGGTTTTTGACGTCCATTTTGATTTAGGATTATGTATCAGACATGCCTCGTATATTTACCGTCATCAGATTTTTTGACCGTGTCTCGTATCTTCTTAACGTTAAAACTCCTTAAAGTGGTATGTCCTATAACCGTCGTTTTCTTTACTATTTACTATTGAGCTATTACCTGCTATAAAACAGAGCGTAAGAAAATTGTTCGACGGTGTTCCGTAAAATGAATTCAATTTTTCATTCCAGAAAAGAAGCATGACATACACATAAAGTGAGGACTTTGAAAACGACAGTGACTTCTAGTGTACCATTCCACAGGCATATCCCAGGAATTAAATTGTTCTCTCTCGTATTTATGTTTTGTACTGTCTTTTTACGTTATACATTGAAGACGAAAAATTTTTCTTCCCAAATGAATGAATTCTTGATTGTAGAAATTAACAATAAGCGTCGTATGAGTGACGCAATTAAATATATATCGACAGATTTGATGCGTATAGGAGCATTCAAGAGTATTGACTGTTTATTTCCTCACAAAAAATTTCGTTTTTATAGGTTGCACATTATACCAAATGATATACCTATCACAATTTTAATAACTTTTAGAAATGGGAAAAATCTCGAATAATGGCCTTTTATTAGGGAACTTCAATAACTTTCGTCATAACTTTATTATGATCGACGATATTACAACCGCATTCATAAAGCGAGAAAGCCCTATTCATTAATGAAAAGAAATTTTATTAGTGTAAATATTAGTGGATTTTTTTACACTTCTGACGGTATGTTAGTAATATTATTTATATAGTTTTATTATAAGTTTTTTTCTGTACGCTTATGAGATGTAAAAATCGTCTGCTATAGTTTCTGTGACTACTTTTTTGAAAGTACTTGTGTGCTTTATAATATTTATATTGCAAATTACATTGGAGACTGTGGAAGTGGTTAGTCAAAACGATAAACAAGGGTAAAGAAACTTCGCATCTTGAGTAGAAAAAATATAAAGACTGTTACAACATGGGTTTGAAGTAAAGCTACTCAGAAAACTATGAAATAGCCTACTTGATGTCCATACACTAAATTCCAAGAATTCGTACAAACACGAGTGTGGAATCGCTCTTATGTCCTTGTGTTTAGCAAAGAGAGAGGAACGATAGTATGGTTTGAAATTTTAATACGAGTTGTGTAATACTCTATATGAGAAATGTTTGCTAAACAATCTACTATATATGTAAAGGGTTTTCCAATAGGGACTTGACAACTTTAAATTCAATTTGTGAACGCACCCTTTCACTAATCATCGAACTGTCACTGTCAATTTATTCAGTAAACTTAACATTTTCATCATGGTAAAGTACACGAACGAACAACGTCTGCAAATTATAAAAATTTACTACAGAAATTCGGAGTCGGTGACCGCTACTTTAAGAGCGTTAACTCCGATTTTCGGTCGTAATTCTCTCCCTAGTAGACAGGCAGTAACAAGTTCAGTGCAAAAATTTGAGTCTACATATTCGTTGTATGATGTTGCCGTGCCAGTGAGACAACGGGTTGGTCGAAGTGTCGAAAATATCGCTGCCTTTGAACGTCCGTAGCAAATGATCCAAATCAGTCAATTCCACAGCGTTCTCAAGAGTTGGGCATCGCCCAGACCACTTTATGGCAAATTTTGCGTAAGGACCTTGGTTTACACTCATACAAGATCAAGCTAACTCAAGAATTGAAGCCGATGAACCATTTGAAGCGACGTACGTTCTCCGATTGGGCTCTGGAAAAGATGCGCCAAGATGATCAATTTCATCGCAAAATCATTTTCAGTGGCGAAGCTCATTTTTGGCTCAATGGGTTCGACAATAACCAAAATATGCGTTATTGATCGAGTGAAAATCCACATGTGCTTCATGAAACACCACTTCATCCACAAAAAATAACTGTTTGGTGCGGTTTGCATGCCGGCGGCGTCATAGGGCCATATTTTTTCGTCGACGATAATGATCGTCACGTTACTGTGAATGGTAATCGTTATCGCGCCATGATTACCGATTATTTTTGGCCCGAATTGGAAGATATGGACTTGGACAACATGTGGTTTCAGCAGGACGGTGCCACAAGCCACACAGCACACGTTACAATCGATTTATTGAAGAGTAAGTTTGATGAGCGTGTTATCTCAAGAAATGGACCAGTCGATTGGCCGCCTTGTTCGTGCGATTTAACGCCTCTAGGCATTTTTCTTTGGGGCTACGTCAAGTCATTGGTCTATGCCAACAAGCCGATAACGTTGGAAGAGCTCAGAGCCAACATTGAACGCGAAATAGCAGCCGTTTCGGCCGAATTGTGTGGCCGAGTCAGCGAAAATTGGGTCCAACGAATCTACCGCTGCAAACGGCGGTGGCCATATGAACGAAGTTCCATTCATAGATGTTTTGATTGTACTTTAACCCGATAATAAAGTTTTTGAAATATCTCAAATGGTCCGCATTTTATTTTGTAAAAAAGTTGTCAAGTCCTTATTGGAAAACCCTTTACATATAATTAATAATATTATAATTTTCTAATGCTGTAGTGTTACTTATTTAACTCCTCTACCGACGATGTTCGGTGGTTAGAAGACAAGGGCTGCAGCGAGTCGACTAAACTTACGAAAGGAAGCGATTCACTTGCTAAAAGTTAGGTAAAATTATTGTAAAAGTGTAATTTAGTATTTTAAAGGCGCCAGAGTTTTGATAAGCCATTAGTGTGGAAAAGACCTTAAATCTAAAGATATATTTAACTACAACATTATAATCCCCTCAATTATATCGCAATTTTATTTATTAATTTTGC
This sequence comes from Dermolepida albohirtum, assembly GCA_031893035.1. NCBI lineage: Eukaryota > Metazoa > Arthropoda > Insecta > Coleoptera > Scarabaeidae > Dermolepida > Dermolepida albohirtum. The sequence goes on along the minus strand of JAVIWB010003834.1, from coordinate 243,985 downwards.
CGTGCCTTTCCTTTTGTATTCTGTCATTGGTCGGTACTTGGTTGGACATCGTAGTTACCTTTCGTCCCATTGATTCCTTTAGAATCTTTTAAAACACAGTTCACAGAGTTTGGTCGATAGTTGATATTACTACTACATACAGTGTTTGCGCTATTTAGCGTGTATCGCGATATACAGTAGGTCCTGTCCAGGGATATATTGTATATAGGTATACATACAAATATACCTACTGTCGTTCGATACTTATTTTTAATTATATGTACTGTTGCAGCCTTTGCATTTAATTACATTATCTAAAATATATATTACTTAGGTTTATATATTTTTTAATCCGAGGGGGTACCCAAAAAGAACCGAAATTTCTCTACAAAAACTTGCGTTAAGGTTGTTTTGTTAAAAACAACTTTAATGCTTTTAATATACTCTCCATTTAACTTTATGCACTTGTCTAATCTATGATTCCATTGTTGGAAACATTGTTCAAATTCGTTTTTCTGTACATCTGTGTGCCGCTGTGTTACTTTTTCGCCTCTTCCACATAATTAAAACGATGTTCTTGCATGGCCACCTTCACTCGCAGAAACAAAAAAGTCGCACGGAGCAAGATTAGGTGAGTAGGTGGTGTGGGCCAGAGGAACCATACTATCATGTTGTTTTCTGCCAAGAGTTGGCGAGCTGATAAGGTTGTGTGAGCAGATGCATTGTCCTGGTGGAAAAACCATTCCCCGTCTGTTACCCATCGGACCTTTTTCGTCGCAAACTGTTACTCAATCTTCTCGGAACCTCAAACTTTAACAGTCTCACGCTGTTCACTTACGTCTGATATTACAAAAAAATGCACTATAACAAGACGCAACCTTATTCGACGAAAGAACCAACTGCACCGAACGCAGAACAAGATGCGATATGCGCATCTAGCGAAAAGAATGCGTGCACCCACAGCGCTGTCATAACTTTGTTGATTCTTGCTTTATTAACAGTGTCTTTCAACTTTACACATAGTCCGGACTTTTCATATTCACATCTTCAAATAGTTTATTACCTTCTTTTTATAGTTATAACGCCATAGCTAACCTGAAACTCCATTTAACACAGATATTTGTTACATCTTAGTGTCAACAATTATTTGGCTTCACAACATGGAGTACTTTTTCGTACATGTACATCGTGTGATCAAAAATTTAACGCAGCAACTAAGACTCCAATTTATTCATCATTATAGCGTTAGGTAATTTTTTATTAATTAAAGAAAAAAATTACTTAGTAGCTTAAAAGAAGTACATTATTAAATTAATTATATTAATATTTAAAGGGATACAATACAACTGAAATATTTACATTCAGACAGTAGAAGCTAATCGTTATTTCACTCGAATATAATATAATGACATATACGCTTGAATTTTCTGATTTATCTACATTCAGCGATAATGAAAGAGTTTCCTAAAACAGAAAATAGCAGACCGTAATTCCGTAATATTAAAGCGTGTTTAAAAGTGTGTAATAGATTACGAAAGTGCAAATTCTCGAAATTCCTATATCTATATGTAAAAGTAATTACGAGATTAACGGAGCGTACTTGTAGATGAGTTTTCGCATATCGTCTTTTGTTCGTGTAGTGCTAGCTGCAAGTGGCAGTGTATTTAAAGCTGAATCCTCCAGCTGAAACTCCCGTCTGGGTGTCACACATTTAGTATGCAAGTGCAAGTGGCAAGTGAAACTAAAATATTGCTTTTCCGAGAATAACCATTCATCAAGTCTTATGACCGAATAATGTGGTGTTCCAGGAATTTTTCATCCTTAAGATAATACAGCGATGTTATATTTTAGAATGTCGACTTTAACAGACACTAAATGCTACATAAACTAAATTAAATTAATGTGTTTTCCTGCGAAGATAGCAGTAATTGATTTCGTGTTAGGAATTGCTTAAGTTTCTATCACGTCTTACTGGTTATTTTTTATGCTTCTTTGGCTCTTCAATTACATTCCTCTAGTTCCAATAGCACATATTTTCCTATTAAATTCCTTCAGCAATTTTTCTTTCCATCTTATGAAAACCGATCGATTTCTTTTCAACTGGTATCATTTCTCTTAACTCTTTTCCCCATGAGGAGTCTTATAGTAATATTGAATCTAATCATTAGGTGACAATTTGTTGTCTTTTGTAAGTTATACAAAAACAGATCGAAAAACCATTGTGGCCTTTGGGAATTATTTAAAGTAAACACATCTGTTAACCATCATAAGTTTATTAATGAGTATTTGCGAGAAGTAATTCAATTCAGAAGTAATTTCAATATGGATTATGTTGGTTAAAATGTTCAGATGGTGCGAAGAAAGTGTTTAGTTTTGTCGTCTCGATTAGTTACCGTAAAACGTTGCTATAAAGAATTTGGCTTTTGGTTGAGCATTCAAAAGCAACTACGCCATTAGAATTGTGCGGAACGTTATAAAAAAAGGGGCGTTACATTTAGTGTTCGTTCAATTCAAGAAACTCTGAAGATTGGTGTATAGGCGGTTAGTACCTACCTTGTATGAGCGTCTGGGTATTAGAAAAGCTCTGTACTGGGTGCTTTGAATGCAAAAGTACTCGTATATCGACTGCAATGGGAAATATTTTGAGAAAATCTGATAAAACTTTCCAAGAAAAATATTGTTTAACTATATTAGATTCTGAATGTTAAAAGGAATAATTCAAATGTTAATAAGACCTTGTCTACTACACATGTTTCAGAGATTCACTAATCGTCAGGTATATTTTCGATACAGAAAAATAATAAGTAAACATTGCCTCCCTCTCTACGAAGGAATCGTTCGTTATAACACAAGTCTACCTGATGATGAGTGAATCTCTGAAACATATGTATTAGACAGGGAGTTATTAATATTTGAATGATTCCTTTTAACATTCATTTATGCGGCCAATCGCCGAAGTATCAAGCATCTGTCTACACACGCTCTGGGAATTGTTCTCGACGAGTGAGATAGACGCGTTCTCGCTTTGTTGTTCAATACATTCTTGTTTTGGACGAGAAAGGGGGGCAATGTTTATTTGTTATGTTAGATTCGTTATTAAAATAGTGTCGCTCATACTCATGTCAACTATGACTTTCAATACTTTCATTGCGGTCAATTCTGAACCATATACTATGAAGTTTTTCAGAAGATACTTTAAAAAAGCATCATAGTATATTATAATAAGACTTGCCCGTATGCTGTTTCGTAAAGTTGGCTATTTAAATGTGTGAAACGTTGTATATATGGGTTATGTACTATATAATTTTGACCTAATACTCAACAAGTATTCTTTAATCCAAATCCTCGAAGGTAAATTTTGAGAAATGCCTTTTCCTTCAGCCAAGAAAGCTTTCAGGTCAAAAGGGGGATAAATGATCTCTAATACTGCCGAAACTATGTTGCACAAACTAGCTTCTTTGAATGCGAAATGTATTGACTGTAATGAGAAATATTTTGAGAAATAAAATTTTCAGAATAAAATATGTTTAACACTATATTAGAGTCATTTTTAAAATAAAGTCTAATTATACAATCTTTTCTGTAAGTGTCTATTATCTCTACATATTTTACGAAGATATTTTACTTTTTTTTCATTATCTGTTCTATCTTTCATTGTAATTTCATTGCTGTTTCCAAGATAATTTCATTTACATGATCAGAATTATGGTCTTAATTCATTTTATTAACACCCAACCTGTGAATCATTTTGGGCTTCAATGATTGGCTTGAAGATCATCACGGTTTCTACGTGCAAATACTGTTAAGTATCGATCATCTCTTGGTGTTGTAGATACTGGGTGTCCTTGTCTTCGTCCTCTCTGAACATCTCCACTTTCTAAAAATCGATTCCACAAATGCGAAATCACACTTTGGCTAATTGCAAAAACTTCAGTAACAACGGTTTCCGTCCATCTCCCAATTGACCTATAGCTCTCCAAACTTGTGTATGAGTCAAATATCTTTGCTTTTCCATTATTACCCGTAATTACAGTTAAAAAATTAGCTCTGATACAGAAAATGATAAAATTTAATAGTAGTCGAGATCATTCTCATAGACACTCTTTTTCGCGGAGACCCTGCGCCGAAGCGCTGTATAAATTGTAATCTGTCAAAGCATTCTGTTTTTTGTTTAAAAGCGTTATAGTTGCAATATAAAAATATTTGCGTGTCTTATTTATGCATTTATTTACTTTATTATTATTTTTTCAAATAGCTTCTAATTGTTTGGAGCAGTATATATTGTTGACAGTTAGAAAGATAAGTTCTAAAAAGAAACACCATTGAATCACTGAGCGCAAATGATGAGATCATCATGAGATCCTGAGTGAGATAATAGTCAAAACGGTCAAGGGCTTTAGAAAAATCATTGTAGAATACATTCTTCTGTTCTTTGCTATCTGAGAGAGTAGAATAGTATGGAGTTAATCAAAAAATGTAAAAAAATCCTTACCACATCAATGTCGCATATTTTAAAGACGAAGAAGACGAAGAAGTAGGAGGGAAGAAAAAGAAGAAGAAGAAAATCTTATTTACTTTTTAAGCTGTGCCATACTGTTTCTCTGAGGATACTATTGAATGCTAGTTGTATGTCTAGAAAAGTCGTAGTACGTAGTACGTAATCAGTTGTATAAGTATATAGTCTCACACTCTCCTCTTTACTTTCTAAATACGCTTTTTGTCTTCTCATTTTGCCTTACAATCTATCTCCTTTAGTACGTTTTCTCGCATACACCCGTATATTTCCTAAATTATACTTACCTCAAGGTAGTTCTAGGGTGTATTTCCATTCTATAAAAAACATAAATGGTGGAAACTTTTCTGTGAGCAATTATTCCTTCCAAATAAAGTAAATAATCATGGTGATATTATTAACTTAATGCACACGTTTGCGTTTCATACTTTACAAATTACTTGCAAAATGTAAATAGGATGACGGTTACAAGACATTCAACTAAACCAATTTAATTTAAACCTTCAGAACATGTTTAATATTTATTAAGTTTGTATATATATGACGTTGCTGGATGCCACGCGGTACCAAGTACGTACTAAATTTAGTTCAGTATTACATTTCTAAGTAACTATATACATTTTCAATGTCAAAATTATGAACATTTACAATGCCTAAGAACGAATATTAAATTCGTGTCGAAATTATTTAACACAAGCCTTTCTCATGTAGAATTTGCTGAATTTTATTGTGCCACCTGTGCCAACTAAATCCACGCTAATATAAATTAACAAGCGTCGTTTCGAAATGGGTATTAGTGAAGAATATATTTGTGAATAAAGATACATTTTATGGTTGTTTATTTAAATCGTGGTAATATTGAGTAATACTGCTATTAACTATATGTCTCAATTAGAACTTTAGGATTTCAATTGTGTACCATTTTTCTTCTGCAAAAAAATAACTGTCATATTTTTTAGAGTTTGTTTATAAGCCAGGCGACGTAAACATGGAGCGTTTTACGGTCGAACAACCTATTGTTTGCGTGCAAACGTATTATGAAAATGGGCGATTATTTACAATGGCACCATGAAAAATTCATCCAAAATTAGAATGATTTTAAGCGTTCGTCGAACAAACATTTCGTAATTTACGTAAAAGTTTGAAGAGAGTGATTCACTTGTCGCACCTGGTAAAACACGGCCAAAAAATTGAGACAATGTAACATAAAACCAAGATGTGCACCTGGTTTTGAACATCGTCTAACATCCGTGTTTTGAAATTTTTCTTCGAAATGCGTATTTTATAAATAGTTAATTGTGGAAAGGGGTTATATATCAACCTTATTGATCAGTCAATCAACCACAGGCTCCATCAAATTCAACTCCAAACATTTCGTAATTTACGTAAAAGTTTGAAGAGAGTGATTCACTTAGAGACAATCCTTCTTCTGCATCATTTTCTCCTTCTTCTTCTCCTCCTCGTTCTTCCTCTACAAAATATGCAACAACTCAATATCTTTCTACTGCCTGTATTTTACACTGACTCCTCTAAAGCATTTGACAGCCTTAACCATGTTTGTTATACACTGATTAGTCGACTAACACGAACATTACCAGTTACAAGAAAATATTGCTACAATGACTGAAAGTGTTGAAAAGCTGAAGCTTTCATCAGCCAGCGCTCGCCGAATGCTAAAAAAAGTTTTGCATCTGACAGCATACAAAATTCAATTAATACAAGAATTAAAATCAAAAAATCATTGCCAACGTAGTATATCTGTCGATTAGGCGTTTGGTAACAAGCAAGTTGATGGCAAATTTTGCAACCCAAACATGTTGAAGGATGGATTCCATTTCCTTCTTGATGGAGAAGTCAATATACGAAATTAAAATATTTGAAGTAGAAGGAAGATATGCATCCACAGAATAGTTTGGTGTGATTTTTAGAGTGCTGGAGAGATTGAATCGTACACAAATGAAGCAGGATAGTACAATCCACGAAAGCAACAACTCTTGCACGCAACAACTGTTGCATACCAAATTTCTTGGTTGTTCGATTTCTAGAAATGGTGGCATGAGTTAGCCTGCAAGGTCATGTGATTTAACACCAATTGCTATTTTTCTTTGATTTAGGTTTATTTAAATGGAGAAATATACGCCAATAATCCAGCAACAATTAATGATCTCAAAGCAAATGTTCAATCTGTTATTTATCAAATAGTGCCAACTATAGCTACATACATACTATGCATGTAATGGAAAATTTCGCCAAATGTATGAGGTTGTGTCAGATAAGTCGAGGCTACCATATGCCCAGTATAATTTTCCATTTGGAATTTGTATTCTACATTTTCTCCATAAAAATGTTCATGAAAACTATGTTGAAGCTGTACAGATTGAAAAACTTATTTTTGAAATTCTTATTTTGCTTATAAAATTGAGAGAATATTTTATTTGTTTTGTAAAACTCTGTTATGTTCCAATTCTACAAAAATTACAATAAATAAAAGTATATCAGCTGAATATTCTGACTTTATTTGATAAACCATTTGTTTAACTCCCATTTATGATAGAAAAACAAACTTGCAATATAAAAAAATTAGTTGATGTTATACCACTCAAGGTGGTGGTTGAAGAAATTATCTTTCATCAGTAATGTGGATCCACAAGAAAAATAAAAATCCCCAGTTCTAGTACTTTCGTAAAATATCAGTAAAATAAAAAATATGAAATTTATTCCGAAATTTTGCCGTACACAGACCACAGAAACGAGAATAAAGTGGGGTCGGGAGTGGAGGGGATGCTTAAATGTTTTGGTTACTTACATATCTCGTTCATATGTGCGAATAAAAAAAATAATCACCAATATCATAATAGGCAATGTACGTTGTTTCATCATTTAATGTCATTCAGATAAAATTGAGTTTATATGGGGGTGCGGTTTAAAGCCACGTTACCATTTTAATATCTTTAGTCGTAAACAAAAGAAGTGTTTTCTCTTTAATTATTTTATATTAAATTTTAAAATTAGGTTTTATCACGTTCTGAAAATAATGTGAAATAAATACGAACCAAATGCAGCTTAAAAAAACTGTTTAATGTTTAACTAACGTTTTAGATTCTGATTTGATCTGAACAAATAGTTATATATTTTTATATCTGCGTTTCCATATCTTACGATACAAATAAAACTAGATAATTTTACAAATTAAAGTCTTTAATTGGTGGAATTATCTATTTTTATGTATATCGTAGAGGTGGTTTACTCAGATTTACATTTCACAAAATACAGACACTAAAAATGTAGATATTAGATAAGTACTTTCTTGCTTGAAGATTTCCATACATCTGGTATGGGCAACCTGACATGTTGTGGGCCAAACTTTAATGTGCAAATATATTCGCGGGCCGCGTTTAAAAGTAGTGTTCATAATTTTTTGCGATAGATATCAGATATGAAATAATACGACAATGTCTCGCGGGCCGGATCAAATCTTACAGCGGGCCGTTTGTTGCCCACATATGCTCGTATTCTTACTTACTTACTTACTTAATCCTATAGACTCTTATACCTTCCGGTGTCGAGTCATGCTGGAGTCGAGTCCCCCGCTTCCCCTCTCCATATCTCCCACCACTTTCCTCAGTTGCTCGTCAAAGCCCTTATATTCTCCCATCCTACTCCCCTCTTCTCCGCCGCCGCCCGCATGTCATCCCTCCACGTTCTCCTCGGTCTACCCCTCTTCCTCTTTCCAATCTCCCTGGCCTCAAACACCTGCCTAATCAACCTCTCCTCGCCCCTTCTCATTATATGGCCCAACCACCTTAGCTGACCCTGTTCTATCATCGTTTCTATTGGGATTATGTTTAGAGTTTCCCTAAATACCTAGTTCCTAATTTTATGCATTCTCGTTTTCCCCTCTATTTTTCTCAGGAATCTCATCGCTGTGCTTGTAAGTCTACTCCTCTACCTCTATGTTGTTGTCCAAGATACGCACGCGTATGTCATTGTCAGTTTTACAACTTTTCTAATTATTTCCGTTTTTACCTGTCTTGGTATTTCCTTCTTGCTTAGGAAGCTGTTCTTTATGCTGTTATATAACCTACCGGTCTTTGCTATTCTTTCACTTATTTCGTCGTCCAGGGTTCCTTCCTTGTTTATTATCACGCCTAAGTATGTGAATCTATCCACCTGCTCTATTATCTCGCTATCTATCTGTATCCTGTGCTTCTCCTGCCGTGCTCCAATTATCATTGTTTTAGTTTTCTGTTTATTTATTTTCATATTTAGCTTCTTCAGTTCTTCGTTAAACTTGAATGTTCTTGAACATGAATGTTCTAAGCTCATCCATAGCATTGCTCCAGAACGTTTCATATTCAACTCCATAATAAGAAATGACTTTCACTAACTGAAACTAGTACAATACGTATCGCAAAAAAATGCAATGTTTTGCGTGTTTCATCAAACCTTCAATACAATCCTCAAAAATGTATCCAGGTTTGAATATGTTACTACTGTTTCATTGTAATATGTGTATATGTGCGTAATTTTTGAATATTTTTATTTGCTATATATATTTTTATCTTTTATTTTAATTAAGTAAAGATGCTCCTACTCTATAGGCAAAGGAATTATTTTTCTCTTCCGCACAACTGGTTCATTTGTTATAAGTACACATCATAAACTGAGATAATATACAGTTTACGATGTGTACTTATAACAAATGTACTAGGTGTGCGGAAGAGAATAATCCCTTCGTCTATAGACTAGGAAAGAATTCGAATTTACGTAAATAGTCCGGGAACTTTAATCAGAACAGAGAAGCCTAAGGACTCAGAGAAAACACATGAGCTTAAGAGCTCAGAGAATGCATGAGGCTAAGAGCTCAGAGAGAACAGATGAATCCAAACAGTCAAGAAGAAAAGAGGCGGAGTTAGATCTGCATAGCAAGTCATTCTTTCCAAAGTGTGTGTGTCGTCTGATAGTAAGCGTATCAGTAATTTTTCGTCATCGTCATTTATGGCCGTACGACCATCTTTAAATCGTATATACCACTCATACACACTCGTACGCGATAAACACGCATCACTCTATACTTGTCTCATCAAACTAAATGCTTCAGTAAACGATTTACCGAGTTTAAAACAGAACTTGATATTTGCTCTTTGTTCAAAATTCATTTTAAGATCAATGCCTCATAGACACTGTTACTTTATGCACAATTTCTCTGCTTCTAATGATGTAAATGTCATGATATTTTGACATAACATTGATGAAATATCTACCATAGCGACGCATATTTTTCTAATAGATGGCGCCACTAAGAATTACTATTTTTAAAAAGTTCCGTTTTCTCTGCGACAGACTGTGTATTTTATTAATCAAACTATAATCTTTGTAATTAATTTGTTTTTAAATAAATAGATTGAGAACACTATCTTTAAATAAACTCTAAAATATATTAATTTGCTTGATTACACATCTCTAAATTTATGTTTATCATTTCAAGCTTTTTTAGTAATTCGATCTTGTACTAATATTGACAACGACCCGGGAATATCTAGCAACGTGCCCGTAAAACGAAAGTTTAGATATTTTCAATATTTGGAAACAAGAAAAATACATCAGGATTGTATTTCGTTCGTTCGTCGGTTCTGTAAAAATTTTCTCCTCGTAAAACAAAAGAGTAATATATATTTCACGACGAAGACGTGAAACACCCAAAATTACGCAATGTAGACGTCTTTATGCTAGGAAGCCTATTTAGACTCTACATTACAATAAAAAAAGTATTGGCTTTTGTTCAGTATTCATCAGAATATGTAGTGTCGAATGAATTTGTTTCAAATTAGATACTCAGAGCTATCAGCGCCTCCTATTTAATTTTACATTTTACATAATAAGAAACTAGTAAAGAAGTGCAATATAAGATGAAGTTTTACAATTTATTTCACTTTAGAGAGATGTAATTTTCATAGAGATAATTGGAATCGTTGTCCTTCTTTACATGTATAATAAACCTAAGAATAGTGGAATGCTTTAAGTTGCTCTGTATACACATTAATCGACGAAAAATACTACAAGTAGCTAAACTGAAACTCTAGGACGAAATTTTGATGAATAAAAGTATTGTTACAATTCTTTTCAGAGATAGAGTACATGAATATATTTGCACGTATATGTACGTACGCCATCTGCCCAATTACGTGGGCAAGGTGAAAAGTTCTCAGCCTGACAATGAAAGACTGCGATTTAAATTTAAAAAATGATTTTATTTTTCTACATAATCTCCCTTGAGTTCAACACACTTGGTCCAGCGTTTTTCTAACATCAATATTCCTTCCCGGAAGTGAGAATCTGGAAGGCTGTCAAAATATTCTTCTACGGTCCTTCCAGCTTCTTCGTTGGATGTGAATCGCTTTCCAGAAACAAATTTTTTCAAATTTGGGAATAGGTGGAAGTCTGAGGGTGCCAAATCAGTAGAATAGGGAGGATGGCCGAGCATTAAGTATAGCACTTAATGTATTTCTAAAGAATCGATTGAATATTTCATGGTTTTATATTCTTCCATGGATCATATTCAAATGAACTGATAAATTGGATCGAAGGTGCAGCATATTCACTTAGACGTACACTTTTATATATATTTTCGCACTCCGGTCAATTTTATAGCATAAATGCTGTCAAATTTCTTGTTTTAAAATAACCCTATTCTACAAAGAAATAATAGTATTAATTTACGCAATTTCAGTGGTAAATTATTGTCAAGATTGTAATACGGAAAGATGCTACATTACTCGAATATAGACGTTTAACTACAATCTAAAAGGAAATTATTTTCCAACAGAAAATATTTATTCTGCCTTCAAGAAGTGTGTATATATGTACATACATCCTTACGTATTCATACATACATTGAAATGGCTTACTGAAAAGTTGACGTAAATATTATTAATGTTAAAGGCTGGAGAATATATAGTTTCGCAGTTGCATATAAATAGATTTCCTTTTCAACTATTACTGAAGAGAAGAAGTACAGGCTTTTAATATCAATATAATCATCTCCTTTAAGATATTTCAATGACAAAGAATTCGAGTTTATAATATTTAAATATATACTAAATTCTTCACAACAAATGTAGTAAAACTACGCCTTTGATGTTTGAGAGAAACATTCCTATTAACTTCGAACTAACGTAAGTATATTGCTGCATTCCATAGGTGCTTTAACGTAGTTACACAAGCAAAATTATTCTATAACGTTGAAGTACAGTTTCGGTTTCTACATTTTTAATACAGTATATGTAAAAGTAATATATTGGGTTGGCAGCTAAGTACTTTCGGTTTTTACTGATAGAGAGCGTTCCTTTATTTTTTGTATAACGTATGTTAGTGCTGTACTTTACCGTTTGTCGCGTGATACTAGTCACATTGACGTAACTTCAGAAGCAAGTAGTGCGTGATTTTTATTAAAGCTATTAGTTGTGGGTTAATTTTAAATGGAGTGCAGAAACGAACATTTTCGACATATTTTAATTTTATTTCCGTAAAGGAAAGAAAGCTGCTGCGGCTCACAAAAAGATATGTGAAGTTTATGGTGCTAATTGCTTAACAGAGCGCACGTGTCAGAATTGGTATAAAAAATTCCGTTCTTGGGATTTTTCCCTCAAAGATGAGCAACGTTCTGGTCGGCCTACTGAAGTTGATGATGACCAAATCAAAGTCATAATTGAAGAGGATCGTCATATAACTGTTCGAGAGATTGCGGAGGGGTTACATGTATCGCACACAACAATTGAAAAACATTTAAAATGTCTTGGACTAGTTAAGAAGCTTGATATTTGGGTACCTCACGAATTGAAAGAAATTCATTTAATACAAAGAATCAACTTTTGCGATATGCACCTTAGACGAAATGAAACCGACCCTTTCTTAAAAAGAATCATCACTGGTGATGAAAAATGGGTACTGTATAGTAACATAATTCGAAAACGACCATGGAGCAAACACCATAAACCAGCTCAAACCACATCGAAAGCTGAATTGCATCCAAAAAAGATCATGCTGTCAGTTTGGTGGGATTACAAAGGTGTTGTGTTTTTTGAGCTGCTTCCAAGGAACCAAACGATCAATTCTGATGTTTGCTGTCAACAATTAATAAAACTGGATGAAGCAATCAAAGAAAAACGGCCCGAATTGTCAAATCGGAAAGGTGTAGTTTTCCACCAAGATAATGCAAGGCCTCACACATCTTTGGCAACTCGTGGGAAACTATTGGAGCTTGGCTGGGAAGTGATGCCACATCCCCCATACAGCCCTGATCTAGCACCATCTGATTACTATTTATTTCGAAGTTTGCAGAATTCTTTGAATGGTAAAACTTTCACAAATGACGATGACCTTCACTCGTACCTGGTTCACTTTTTTGATGATAAGGACCAGAAATTTTATGAGCGCGGAATCATGCAGCTGAAAGAAACATGGCAAAATGTCATTGAGCAAAATAGAAAATATATAATTGATTAAAAACTATTCTTTCTTTAAAAAAAAGTGTTTTATTTTATACTACAAAACTGAAAGTACTTAGTTGCCAACCCAATATAATATGTGAGACGTTGCTCTATTTTCTAAATTAAGTTATTATTTTCTTGTTTACTGTAACTCATATATTCAGTTATATTCCGCATAAACTAAGGATTATTTAAAAGCAATTAAAGGCAAAATTTATGGATTGGAAAGCAGAAAAACCTATCGTGTATCAAATGATGCCCAAAAACATGAAGAAATATAAAAATTAATGAACCCGAAGAAAGCAATTAGTTAAAAGTCAAAAATACCACAAGAAAAATAGAGATCAGACTGTACAAAATTATTACGCATGTGGAATGTGGACCTTTTCTAAATCTATAGAAAATAAGGTATAGATATGAAGAACAAAGATGTCAAGGAATGAGTGAACAAAAAAATTAAATATAATAGAGAAGAATTAATAAATGGTAAACCTATGCATGGGCTTAAAAATAATTGTGATGATTGTAGTATGTTCACAAAAAAATAAAGAGAAGAGAAAATGTTCTCGATTTAATTCCACTTTTTAACTAACTTGTCAACTTTAACAGTTCGTTGTAGCTACAACACTACACATATCGCACTGAAACTTTGCATTTAGGTTAGATATAGATGGATGTTAATTTCTAGTACTGACATTTAATTAGTGTGCCCCACTATTCGAAACTTGAAAGGCATCCCACGTAACAATTGGTGAATTGACTGAGGTTTATTTACATCTTGTACACCTCTTTAAACCTCATTACACCATTATCATTATATCACTTTATTACAGTACATATGGATATATATATATATATATACATATTACAGTACATATGGGCATATATATATATATATATATGTGTGTGTGTCCATATGTACTGTAATAAGTGTTTAAAGAATAAATAAAACACATAATTTGCATTGACTTTCAAAAACTTTTTATTGGTAATTGAAGTATCTATTATGACATTTATACGCGAAAAATAATCTGCAAAATGGCCTCCTGTTGCAGTTCCACAGATGTCCACTCTTTCGTTAAAATTTTCAATTGCATTTTGACATAATTGAGGCTCTATCTCATCAATGACACGGATAATTTCATCTGTCAAACCAGGAATTGATTGCGGATTGTTTCTATAAACCCGACTTATCATATAACCCCAAAGGAAATAGTCTAACGGTGTCAGATCACATGATCTTGATGGCCAGTTAACATCACCGTTTCTTGAGATTACACGTCCAGGAAATTTTTCTCTCAATAAATCAATTGATTCGTGTGCAAAGTGAGGTGTAGTGCAATCTTTTTGAAACCACATTTCCTCTAGATTAATATTAATTAATTTAGGCCGGTTATCATCCGACGATATCGATCACCATTGACAGTTACTGCTTCACCAGCAGCATTTTCAAAGGAGTAAGGTCCAATTACACCACCTGACCACAATGTACACTAAAGGGTAACTAGTTTAGGATGCATAGGTTTCTCATGAATAATTTTTGGGTTTTACCTAACCCAGATACGACGATTTTGTTTATTAACATAGTCACCAAGTTCAAAATGTGCCTCATCGGAAAACATTATTTTTTGAGAAAAATCATCTGGTTATTCATTGATGAAATTGACAAATGAACGACATTCTAAATGATGAAATGGCTTCAATTCCTGTGTAATTTGAACCTTATATGCCTTCAGAGATAAATCTTTGTGTAAAATACGCAATGTTGTTGATTCACTAAGTCCAAGTTGTTGTCAACGTCGTCTAATGGACATTTCAGGATATTCAGCAACACTTTCACGAACCAAAACAATATTTTCTTGTGAACCACCACTACGACTGTATTTTTCACTTTCTTGATCTTCCACGTAACCGGTCTCTTGAAATTTTTTAATAATTCGACCAATAGTGCTTTCAGATGGACGACTATGTAAATCATAAAATTCACGTAATTTTCTAAAAACTCTTTTCACAGGACGCTGATTTTCATAAAATAATTCAACAATTTGAACGCGCTATTGTACCGTGTGCGAAGCCATTTTTATAAATGTCATTCATCACACTTTTTAAATGCCCACATACCCAGACAAATTCAGTGCGCCATCTATATTTTATTTAACAACCTTTATATATATATATGTATATATATACAATATATAAAGATTGTTATATATAATTTGGTAGTTATCTAAGTAAAATAATATATTAATAATAAATCAGTACATTTGGGTTTCTAAAGGAAGAATACAATTGATATGATAGAAGATAGAAAAATAACTTGTTTAAGTAAATGATATATTAAATGTCCAAGGTAAGTAATGTGTATTGTCTAAAATATAATGATGTGGTTCTTAAAATGATATTTTTGGTACTCAAATACAGAAGAAACATATTAATAAGTAGAAACATGTACTTATTTGACTTAATATTCATAGAAAAGTTACCTGTGAGTATATTGGCTTGAGACATAGAGGAGTTTTCCTCACAAGTAATTAAAAAGGAATAAAAGGGGTAATTTACATAAAATAAGGATCATAATTAATATTTAATAGCTTAAGTATATTAAAAAAGGAAAAATAAAGTTGTATGTAACAGTTAAATGCGAGTAAATTTTGAATGTAAGATATAAAGAGATTAATAACCTTCTGTAAGGAATACATTTTGAAAGTGTTAATACCCATATAATTTACAAAACGTTTGTATAAACTAATTATAAGTAAAAATGATAAAATTAATAGGCGTTAATGACTTGTCAAATCACTTCCTGTAAAACGAACATTTCATGGAAGTATTGCATACTAAAAGAATGTATAAAATACAGGCAAATTGATAACCATGTTTATATTAATATTTAAAAATAAACTATATAAGAGAATAAAGATCGTTGTTAGTATTGTAGGCATATAATTTTTCCCAGAAAACTCCTTATTCGATAAAATAACTAAGAAAACATTTCGGCGGCTTTTACGAGGATAGTTTGACAAGTAGTGAGAATGACACATAGGTGGCGCTCTAATTGGTAAAACAAATGCACTGTAATTTAGGTTGGCTATTTATATGTTTACATTCCGCTATTTAGATAAATCGGTTGATTAGTTTATTTTTGACAGCTGATTGAATGGAAAAATGGAAAAAGCAGAGTATCGTGCGGTGATTAAATACTTCGTAATTAAGGGTATGAAAGCTACCGAAATAAAATATGAGTTACGGGAAACATTAGGTGAATCTGCTCCATTATTCACCACAATAAGTAGATGGGTAAATGAATTTAAACGTGGTAGAACAAGCTGTGTTGATGAAGCGCGCTCTGGAGCACCCATAATCGTGACTTCTAAGGAAATGATTATAAAAATCCACAATATTATTACGCAAGATCGATGACTCAAAGTGAGAGAGATAGCAGACATGGTAAACATTTTAACAAAAGAATTAGGCTTTTCCAAGCTTTCGGCAAGATGGGTGCCGCGATTGCTTACGACTGATCAAAAATTCACTCGCTTGCGAATTTTCAATGAGTGTTTGGACCTTTATAAGCGGATCCGGGTTGATTTTTGTAGGCGATTTGTTACTTGCGATGAAATTTGGATACACTACAGTACACCCGAAACTAAACAACAGTCGAAACAATGGTTAGAACGTGGTTCTGCACCTCCAAAGAAAGCGAAAACCACTTTATAGGCAAACGAGGTAATGGCATCAATTTTTTGGGATTCAAGGGGCATTTTGCTCATTGATTACCTTCAGAAAGGTACCACAATAAACGGACAATATTATGCAGAACTTCTACAAAAATTAGATGTTGAGATTCGTACTAAACGGCCAGGTATGGCAAAGACGAAGACTCTGTTTCACCAAGACAACGCTCCCTCGCATACCAGCACAGTTGCGATGTCCAAAATCCACGAGTTGCATTTCCAGTTAGTACCGCATGCGCCTTATTCGCCGGATCTAGCCCCTTCCGACTTCCACCTTTTTTCAAAATTGAAAACTGCACTAGGTGGAAAGAAATGTTCGTCTAACGACGAGCTTATCATCTTCGTAAATGAGTATTTTGCAAGCCTTCCGGAATCGTATTTTAGAGATGGCATAAGGGCATTGGAGCATCGTTGGAATAAATGTATTGCTCTTTTAGGAGAATATATTGAAAAATAAAAATCATTTTGTATTTAAAAAATTCGCTATTCTTTTCCATTCTCACTACTTGTCAAACTACCCTCGTAAGTTACATGTCTCTGTAGTGTGTGGCAATCGAGTTCGGAAAAGCAATAAATCACGACACATCAAAGCAATCGCTTTACGATAAGAAGAGTTATTAGTTAAACAAACATTGTACATCTATTTATATGTACGTATAGGGTGGCGCATATATCCATTTTATTTCCCAGTAAGTAATTTAAATAGTCAATTTTTGTCAATATTGTTCGGATTTTCGTAATTAGCGTTCTAACTGAAGCTGGTTCAATTTATTGAATGTCGAATTTATTGAATTACCATAGTGAAACTATGGAGGTCACATTTGATTGATTTTGGGGTTTTGTTACCTTTTCGTTAATGGAGATAAATAATTTTTCTTAATTGGGGTACCGCGGCGTTGTTAATATAAATTACTCGATCTAAAGCCCATGATGAGTTCTTCTAACTGATCTTTACGATTTAAAACACAGAATACATTTAAGAACTTCGTTATGTAATCAAGTTTGTAGTATCGTTTATTATTTTAGAATTGTTAATTTAAAATTTCAAAATAAAATACAGTTATATATATATGCCATGGATATATTTTGCACTTTTTCGAAGGTAATTAAAAATTAAATTAGTAATCAAAATAATTGTGTATTCTGTCGAACAATATGCATATTTTAAAATAAATTATTTAGAAATGGAACTAGGACTGAACAATGAATATACAAATGAATCATTTACATAAATAAAAAGCATACAATATATATATATATATATATATATATATATATATAATATTGAATGCTTTTTAAAAGTGGAAAATGTAAATTAAATTATGCTTTCCACAGTCGATATGTTCGAATTTGAAATAAACTGAACACACCGCAACGTTGCGCAATTAGTTTTTGTTTCTTTCCACTATTGGGTTTTCCGAAAAGTTATAACAAATTTTTACAACAAAGTTAGTTCATTTCAAGAAGTATATGAATCATTCGCTTCTATTTTCATGCTATGTTACATAAAACTAACATTTCTTAGTTCGTACTATTTGTTTTTGGACTTCCGGGCTGGAACCCCGTTACTGATATAACTGCCGACGTTTCGTACCCACTTGTATGGGACATCTTCAGGGCTCAACTACTGTATGTCGCACATAACTCAGTTTAAGTGCGACAGCGGTTCCAGCCCGGAAGCCCAGAAGCAAATAGTATGGACCACGAACGCGGAAGTTTACGTACCAGATTTCTTAGTTCATTTTGGAGAAAAAATCAGCGATTTGGTTAGGTGGTGAATGCTTCATGATATTTTACTCTTTTTAAAAATGGATGCTAAGACCGAAAAGTGCAATGACAATACTCTAAAAGAACATCGTACCAAGTTCATTTCATGTTGTGCATAAACTACCGATATGTTTGGTACGTAGACTTCCGCGGTCGTGGTCCATGCTATCTGCTTCTGGTTTTCCGAGCTGGAACCGCGTCACTAGTATATCTGCCGACGTTTCGTACCCATTTGTAAACTGAGTTTCAGTGCAGTAGTTCAGCCCTGAAGATGTCCCATACAAATGGGTACGAAGCGTCGGCAGATATACTAGTGACGCGGTTCCAGCCCGGAAACCCAGAAGCAGATAGCATACCGATATCTTTTTTAAGCATCAGGAAAATTATTCTTTTTTGACATTGACAACTATTGCTAAGTGGATTGTTTACAACAAAGTAGTGAAAAAACTGTTATTTTGCTCGCGACCTAAAAATTCGCTTCAAACATCATCAAAACTAGACGGTGATAGTGGTGGCACTTTAAGCATGCTGTGTTTTTCGAGCTCCTACGAAACAATGAACCAACTAATTCAAATGTGTACTATCAACAATTGGATAATCCAAAGTAATCCATTATCCACAAGTGTGCAATGTTCGTTAATAGAAAGGAAGTGGGAATCCAGCACTGTGATTTCCAGGGGGGGGGGGGGGGGAATTATGAAAATCGTATATTGATTTACTGTAGGGATAAACTAGTATATTTTTTCTTATTTTTTGGAAATAAACTATTATTATTATTATTATTATAACTCGGAACCACACACAAGTTTGATCGTCCCTCAAAATAAATGACCTGTGAAAAATATAGAAAAAATTCGTGACTCTTCCGGCAACTTAATAGAATACAGTAATGCCACAAATTCAAAATCAAGTTAAATTCTATTTTGTTTCTGAAAATTTCTTCAATAAAATTGCCATCAGTGAAATCCTTTTTCTTCCTGTAATGATTCGCTTGAAACCATGGTAAGTCCCTTGTTTCAGATAATATATGAAGAAATTTTTCTCGTCGATATACTGATTATCTGTGTTATGAGCTTCAATTGTCAAGTATTAACATATACTTCTCTAATAAGTTTCCTGACAAGTAGCAAAGTTAAAGCTCGAGCGCTTTCGTAAAATCATCTAATTTTTTTAAAATTGATTCTCTCTTCGGTTTCACTTGCTGTTTTTGCTACGTCCATTAGAAGTTGCTGAAATTTTATGTGATTCCATGTAAGAAATAATGATTTGAGCTTTGCTACAGATTTTCGTTTAGATATTTAAATGCTAGACTAAATCATTCTGATTTCCAATGATTTAATCTTAAATGTCTTAATCGTTTGATAGGTCTTAGCATCTATTCCAGATCAATGCAAGGAAAATATCAGCATCTTTTAATAATTATCTTATTGGCCATATTTATTACACACTGGTTTAAAAGTTGTACCCATATGCAAAGTCAAACAACTGGCTTTAAATGCTTAATGGTTTTGTAGCAGCAAGAATGTTATTAAAAAAATCTGATATTTTTGGATCCCTGTCATTTCTTTTATATTATTTAACAATCTTCCTAACTCGCTTATTCTGTTCGATATTGAATTCCGTATGTAATGACGCTTAGGTCTTCTTGCTATAGTAACATAAAATATCATTTATGGCAACTACTTGTTAAAATATCCTTTTTCAGGTTTAGCCAATCGCAAAAATTTATTATTTCCCCAGGAAACACTTTTTATTTGATATACTCTTAAATGGTACACCTCACACTGGTTTCTTCAGATATTTGAAGCAAACTGAAGATCCAACATATGAAAAAGCCACTGGCGAATCAATTGATATTTGCAATACTTAAAAAATATCAAAGAACAAACACTAATTCAAATGTACGTTGCTGCTTGGACAGTCCGAATGAAAACATTATCCAAAAATGGCCAGTGTTTATGAATCGTAAGCGAATAGTAATTCTTCACGATAACACGTAACCGCACACAAGTTTGCTCGCCCGTCAAAATGTACCTATGAAAAACTAGAAAAAATTCATGACTTTTCTGACAATCTGTTAGAATAAAATAATGCCATGTGTTTCTGAACATGAGCGTTGTACTAGGTTGCTGCGCATAGCCGGTTCTGCACTTGCCGAGCATAGACTGGAAACCGGGCACCATATTCAGTTTAATTCAACCAAGATCCTATCCCGCACTAACCACTTCTATGGTCGCAAAAATCCGTGAAACTATAGAGATCTTTAAGCACCCCAATAATCTTAACCGCGATGATGGCTACCCCCTACATAACGCTTGGCAATCCTGCATCTCTAATCGACCCAACCGTAACCGTAACGCTCCATTGACCCATGACCCATTATCCATATATAAACACGTCCCCCATCGACTTACACCAGTTTCAGTGCAGTAGTTCAGCCCTGAAGATGTCCCATACAAATGGGTACGAAACGTCGGCAGATATACTAGTGACGCGGTTCCAGCCCGGAAACCCAGAAGCAGATAGCATGGACCACGACCGCGGAAGTCTACGTACCAAATTAATGCCAAGAATTCAAAGTTAATTTATATTCTACTTTGTTTCTGAAAATTCTTTCAATTTCTTAAATATTTTTTTACAAATTTTAGAATTTTATGTACATACTAGAAGATGAAATATTTAAAATTGTAAACTATTTGTTTTCATAAACACACGAGTCTCTGGTTTAGAAACGAAGTTTAATATAGCAGTTCTGTCGTAAGAAAATCTCAAACCACATTTTTGTTAAGGAAAATTTGAACATCACTGGAATTTATTATTCCCTTTATCTTCCTATAGAAGATAAGGATCACTTGATACAAAAAACCCTAGGCCCTTATATTTCAAATTTTGGCAGCGTTATTACTGAGCGAAATTAATGTTTTCGATTTAAACCCGAGATAGCTTCCTCTCACAAAATGAATTTTGTGTCTATTTAGTAAAAATTCTTTCCTTTAAGTAGAACGTTAATGTAGAAATATTATACTCAAATTTTGTAATTACCTTTTAATTTTTAAATGTTTAGCCAGCTATATCATATATATTAATTGCTTTGCTTAATAATTACAAAATTTTTAGTAATTTGGGGAAAATAAGAAATTAGAAGTTAATCTTACAAAGAACTACAATTAATAAATGTGATAAACGCAATGCGTCTGAAGAATTAAGGTGAATAGGAGATATTAGAAAGATAGTAAATTTTGAATATTTTCTTTCTTCCTTCGTTGCTTCAGTTTCTGCAAATTTTCTCCATACATAAAATTATTGATAGCATAACAGTTCATTATTTCCTTATTTACGATTCTCCGGCAATATTTGAAATTTAAAGTTCTCTCCTCTCTCTCTGTGTATGTGTGTGCCTGTGTGTGTTTGTGTAGAGATAGAGGGGGAATATTTGTAAGAATATAAGTTTCACACCTACTGGAAATGTATAAAATTAAGGATAATATCATATTTAATTAATTTCTCTTTTGAAAAAGGAATTTTTCCTTCAAATCTTAAACTATCTACAATTCATCCAATATATAAAAAAGGTAATAAAAACCATCTAGAGAATTATAGGCCCTTTAATTTACTAACAATCTTCTCCAAGACATACGAAAGTATTATGAATAGGAGCGTAATGAATTATTTAATCCATTTCAATTTATTTTCGCAGGGTAAGGGGTACCGATACGGCGCTCTTCGAGTACTTAAACACCATCCATCACTCATTGGACAACGGCCTGCCTTGTCTTGGGATATTCATTGATCTATCAAGAGCATTTGACCTAGTCCATCATGATATTTTACTGCACAAACTGTCTCAATATGGTGTTAGGGGAATCGCTAACAAATGGTTTGAATCTTATCTCACTAATAGTAAGCAGAGTGTCGGGATTGGTAACTGTCAAATCCAGCTACATTGGTATTAACAGAGGTGTACTCCAGGGATCTATCTTAGGGCCGACACTATTTCTGGTCTACGTAAAAGACCTTCCAAGCATTCTACGAAATGTAGAACGAGTCGTTCTTTGTGCGGACGATGTTAGTGTAGTTGTCAGGTTTTCAAATGTTGGTGATATTTGTGATGTGACCAATGAAACTTTCAACAAAATTAACGGTTGGATGGTGTCCAATGAGTTAATTTTAAATAAGGAAAAAACAAAATTGTTATCTTCGATTTTGTGATCTTCGACTGTGATTCTTCTTCAAGAATCCTTGGTTTAGCAATTAACGAACACATTAAATGGTCTGCATATATAGATGGAGTATGCAGAACTCTGGCTAAGGTACGTTTTACCCTTAAGCAGCTCCGCAGAACCTGTAATTTGAGTACCCTGCTTACTTTCTATCATGCTAATTTTGTTTCTTGCATGAGCTGTGATGTGATACACTGGGGACTGTCGCCGGAGGTGGGCAGGATGTTCCTTATACAAAAACGGGCCTAAGAATTATCTTTGGGTTGGGCTATAGGAATTCCTGCAGAGAACATTTTCGAAATAACTCGATACTTATATATTAGATCTCCTATGCTTTGTTTTTAGGAACAAAAACGCTTTTTCGTGTGGCAATGTAAATCATAAATATGATACACGAACTGATAATTATTTATTACCTGCCTCATGTAAAATCTATGTTCCAAAAAGGAACATATTTTATAGGATGTAAATTATACAATAACTTACCACTTTCTATTAGAAATTTCTGTATTTTTAAAAGCAACCTGCTTGCGATAAATTGTTATTGTATAAATGATATTCTATGTCCAAATTTATAACATCTTTTTTCTTATTGATTGCTATTTTCTTATATGTACTGATATGTACTTTATGCGTATTGTTTTAGAAATAAAATTTATTATTATTATTATCAGTAACTTTAAACATAAAAGCTACAGTACCGCTAAACGTAAGAGTTACTGTATGGAAAAGATACGATAAAGTCTACAAAGAAATCGTTAATTAATAACACAAATTTACCTGATGATGAGTGAGTCTCTGAAGCTTATGTAGTAAACAGGATGTTATTAATATTTGAATGATTCCTTTTAATATTCATCTGTTTAGAAAATCGCCGATAACACGTGTCTGTCTACACACGCTCTAGGAACTTTGTTGCCGATATGCGAGACGGACGCGTTCTGGTTCCTTCGTTCAAATACATTTTTGCGTTGTACGAGAGACGGAGGCAATGTTTTTTCATAAAAACTACTGTCAATTATTACTACAAAATTGAATTCCAAAGTATTCGCAAAATTGTTAAGATGAAGGTTTCTGGTAGCTACAATTGTTGTGTGCGGAACATATGATGTTCATGGATCCCTTCCAATTTTGGTATTTTTTAATTCGAAGAGGAAAAACATCAAAAATTTCCAGTAAATTACATTATAACAACAAAGAATATACGGAGCCTGAACCTTTTCTTGACGCTTTCACATCAGGTTTTGCTGTTTAGGATGATGTCACTGAGGTCATCGGGAAACTCAAAAGTAGATGTATTGGAGACGGCTATATTTGAACCGCTGAAGCAGACGATATTTCCGCTTACTTACTTAAGGAATGTGCTAATGTTTTCGTGAACCCATTCGTTAAAATTTTTAATCTACCTATACAGTTGTCTTCATTTATACGGGCTTGGAAAATGTCCAGTATCTGTTTTGTGTTTAATAAGAGTATTAACACCGATATTGCTAGTTGAAGGGCGATAGTTTAAAGAGGGTGTTAACACTGATATTGCGAGTTATAGGCCGATAACAATAATTTCTGGTTTTGCATAAATTTTGATGATACAATAGCACCTCTTGAATGTAAGGTATTGGCTTATGTGGATAATATTAAAATGTACCATAACATTAAGAATACAGGTGAATTTCCACAAAATCAATTTAAATACTATTCATAACTAGTGTCTTACTAACAGATTTAATTAAAGACTATCTACATATTGTACATGCTGCTTTGTAACATTTACATAGTGGATCAACCATTTAAACTCTATTACATCGATAGCAAATTTTCGATGAACATTAGCAATTCAAGTTCAGAAACTAGGTGCTTGGGTTTTATCATTAAAATGCCTCGCAATTTCACCAACATTAGCATAATTAAATCCCTTTACTTCGCGTATGTTGTCAGTGAATTGGAGTAAGCGTCGATTGTTCGGTATCCAAACTATGAGTTGCACATAAATCAAACTAAACACATCTAGATGTTTTTGAAATATTTGAGTTACAAGTTAGATGGCGTCTATCCTGGTAGCAATGTGAACTATACAGATTTAATGGTGAGGCACGGTGTGAAAATGGTAACGGCGCGGAGATGAAAGAAGAGTGTATTACTGGTGAAGAATTTATCACATAATAAGATTGACCAATGTTTCTGTCTTGACTTTTGTCTTCCCAACACTGAGGACTAACTTCTTGTGTAGAGTTCTGTTATAGTAATAATATAATAGTGTATTGTTACATAAGTACACGTGTAGAACTTTTTTGTTTTATTTAGATTTTTTTTCTGTTTGGTAGAAATAAAATTATATATATATTATCAATTGGGCTAAAGAAATATTCGTTGATAATTTACATAAATAATAATGGCTTGGTTTACAACTGATATAAGAACAAAACTTAAAATCAAACGTCATTACCACAGAAGATGGAAGTCGACTGGTAGTACCTACTACATGAGGGAATTTCAAAGGCTACGCAAATTGATAAAATATATTTCCGTTGCTCACGACGCATACAACGAATGTATTCAGCGGGTTTTGACCACGGATCCTCGTTCTTTCTGGAGCTATATTAAATCCAAAGCATGTTCCAGTCGAATCCCTAATATCTTGAGGGATGCGGACTGCGAATACAGCTCCCCAAACTTTTCTAGAGCTTTTGGGCCGTCGATTCCGATCAGCGATTTGCCGAATCTCTCGTTTGATAACCCAATAATGAGTATTTCGGGTTTTTCTTTTGATGAGGTGTATGAGTGTATAACAAAGATTAATAATAAAACCACCGCAGGTAATGACAATATACTCAGCTTCCTAATCACAGACTGTGCTTCTGTCTTTACAAGTCCTTTACATTTCATATTTAATCTTTCCTTGCAGACCTGTGTTTTTCCTGAGGTATGGAAGATCGCAAGAATTTGTCCTGTTCTTAAGAAGGGAATGGCTAGCGACATCAACAACTATCGCCCTATTGCTATTGCTTCTATCTTTGCCAAGATTTTCGAATACCTGCTTCACAAGCGCATATCATTTGCTACTAAATCATTAATCTCTCCATATCAGCATGGATTTATGGCACGGCGATCTACAGTTACTAACCTCTGCACCGTTTCTCAGGCCATTTCTGAGGCGTTGGATGAGGGTGGACAGTTGGATGTTGTATATACAGATTTTTCTAAAGCTTTTGATACTGTGTATCATACCATTTTGTTACACAAGTTGGATTCTTTTGGTTTTGATGATGCTTTGCTAGGATTTTTCAGTTCGTATTTAACTAATTGGTATAATTATGTTTACTACAATGGTTTCAAATCCAAATATTATGTGTCAACTTCTGGTGTGCCACAGGGTTTGAATCGTGGGCCACTTTTGTTTGTGATTTTCATTAATGACCTTATTGCTGCGACAGAGTGCCCAGTACTAGCGTATACCGACTATTTGAAAATTTACCACAGAATTGTGTAATGGTGCATTTACATATTTTCAATTTTTTTTTCTATTTTATTTTTGTATATAGTATTTCTTTTATTTAGTCATATAATAGAAATTCCAAAGCAGATGTATATTTGGAATTTCTATTAATGCAAATTTATATATTATTAATTAGGGTCTAGTATATATTAAGTTTTATTATGGGTAATTTCAGAATATTATAAAATTCTTTTGTTATAGTTCCCAGAACCTGTTAGTTATAAGTGGTTATATATTATAGAAAAACATTCTTGCTATTCTTAGGTAAATAGTCGTTATAAAGAAAATGTTAATGGGTAGTTCTAATGGGTTCCACGAAATGACCATTTTTCGTATTTATCGGGACCCATAGATAGGCCATACGGAAAACCAGAGGGACAGTCGACACATAGCCGGGGGCGAGTGACAGTCGACACATAGCCGGGGGCGAGTGATAGTCGACACATAGCCGGGGGCGAGTGACAGTGGATATAGCGGAACGAGAGTCAAAGGATAGTTGTGGATAGCCGACAAGTGTCGGATATACGAGTCGTCGTCGAATAATCGACAGATAGACAGTGTTCTGTGTTTTAAGCCATAAGTGCAAAATCGGAGGCAAGGTTAAACGGAAGTATTACGTTATCTTCGCCCAGATAGATAGATATATTGGCAAATAGTGTGGAAAATCTTCGAGTGGTCAAGTGTCAACAGAAGAAGTGATACCCAGGTTAAAGAGGTACCTATTAAAAGACTATAAAATTTGAGTGTCCATAGTAGATTTAAGATATATCTAGTTAAGAGTAGTAAGAAGCGTTTTTCTAAGCGATTCAGATCGTTTGTCTTTTGATCGCGTAGTTTTGTGGTTCCGGAGTAAATTTAAAACGGGGTGTGTTTGTTTTTTGAAACCCCTTTTCGAATCTGAATCGCTCTGAGGTCAGGGTAAAAAAGTTAAAGAGTCTCTCTAGCCGGAGCTAATTTAATATTTCATAAATGTTGTAATACGTAATAAATAATTTTGCTACATCACCCCATGTACTTTTATTTATTTTTTTTAAGGCGCCCAACAAAATATAATCTTCTTTTTTAAAACAAAGAGTACAGTAGCAATTGTCTCAATTGACAATGTTCGACTTTTGCAGGAGGCTTTGACTTTTATCTCTGTCTGGTGTATCAACAATAATCTGTCCCTAAATATTGAAAAATGTTATTCAGTCTTTTATACACGAAAATTGAATAGGATCGAGTACCTATATCATATTGATAACGTGTTAGTTTCACATGTGGATTCTATGAGGGATTTGGGTGTTGCTTTCGATTGCAGGCTATCCTTTTATGATCATGTTTCGGCTATGCTCACGAATGCACACAAGGTTCTTGGCTTTATCATACAGACTTGCAGGAGCTTTACAAACACGGGATGCATATCCTCTTTATTTCGTGCGTTAATGCGTAGTAAGCTGGAGTATGCTGCAGTGGTGTGGTACCCTATTTACGATAATCAAATTGATGCCGTGGAACGAGTGCAGAGAAAGTTTTTGAAATACTTGTCATTCAAAGAAAATGGTTTTTATCTGGGGCACGACATTGACTATGGGGAACTTCTACTTAGTCATAGCTTTGAGTCCTTGGCAGAACAGTGGCGGAATGTCAGTGCTACGTTTATGTCTGGCTGTTGGCTGGCGTAAGTTTTGCGGTTCCACGCCTGGAGTCGAGGTTCGGTGATCCTTTGGCAATGGGAACGCCAAGAACGAACATTCTGTTTAGGGCTGCACTTATGCACGCGGCTAGGAATTTCAATCAACTGCAACGTCGCGGTGTTTGATTGGATTTAATTTGATTTATTTATTTATTTAACTTACATTCAGCTCTATTATTTTGTTATTCATTTTTTTTTGTGTTTTTGATTTTTTTATATGTATTATCAATGTAATTTTTGGTTTGTATACCCTATAGGAGTACTCTGTTGAATGGTTAATAAATATTATTGTTATTATTATTATTATTATTATTATTATTATTATTATTATTATTATTATTATTATTATTAACTATTAAGCATACATTGAGCATAATTTGACGTACAACAAAACGTATTCAAATATACATATGAATGTCTAATCATTTGAATAATGTCAATTTTTACAAAAGGTTATGATCATTCAGTAAAATGAAGTAAACTTTTCTCTTCTTCAAGTAAAATAGACGTCGTTAGTGCACCATTCTCTGTTCTCATTAGAAAATCGTGGAAAAGCGGAATACCTGACGCAGTATCACGTAAAAACCTCATTAAGTAATATGTGAGGATACAGCGAACGAATCTGAGACAAAGGGCAGGATGGTAGGGTTGCAATTTCCGGTTTAATAGATTAGTTTCTCTAGTTACATACAAAATAGACACAGGCACTAAAGTGAGACGTTAATATATTGTACCTTTCTATACATACATATATGCACACATACGTAGCCGCACGCAAAGTGCTAAATTACTTATGTTACTGTTAATAGTGTTAGTTTCATTTATTCAAGTGAACAGAGAGTGGTAATATAACGTTTACCAGTACAAGGAACATGTTGATAAATACTTAGATTAAAAAGTAAATTTTTAAATTCGAAATATTTTAATATACACCATTTAATTTAATATATTTGTTACAACAAACTTGCAAAACTTTTATTCATTTAAAAAAACCTTCAATTCATTCTGCAAACTAGGTCTTTACAACTTCTATTACCTTTTCGATGGAAGAAAATTTACGAACTTTGAAACTTTTTTCAGTTGAGGAAAAAGACGATAGTCAAAAATACGTGATCTGGCTTCAGATCGCAAATTTTTCCATTGCTGCGTACGATTTGCATGTAGTGGTATCTCCTGCAAAAACAAAACAACTTTGGATGATGTAAAACAGAATGATGCTACTACTGAGTTTAATAAATTGAAAGCTGATTTCATATTTATTCAGAATTGGTGCTATGAATGATAGATAACTGTCATAGGAAAACCTTACATAGAAAACTGTCGCACACATCTTGAGAAAAACAATCTAGACTGTACGAGGACAGTTTGACAAGTAGTGAGAATGACACATAGGTGGCGCTCTAATTGGTAAAATAAATACACTGTAATTTAGGTTGCCTATTTATATGTTTCCGATATTCCGATATTTACATAAATCGGTTGATTAGTTTATTTTCGATAGCTGATTGAAAAAGAAGCAACACGTCGTTTTGTTAAAATGGAAAAAGCAGAGTATCGTGCGGTGATTAAGTACTTCGTAATTAAGGGTATGAAAGCTACCGAAATAAAAGATGAGTTACGGGAAACATTAGGTGAATCTGCTCCATCATCCGCCACAATAAGTAGATGGGTAAATGAATTTAAACGTAGTAGAACAAGCTGTGTTGTTGAAGCGCGCTCTGGAGCACCCGAAATCGTGACTTCCAAGGAAATGATTATAAAAATCCATAAAATTACTACGCAAGATCGACAACTCAAAGTGAGAGAGATAGCAGACATGATAAACATTTCAACAGAACGCGTACACCACAATTTAACGAAAGAATTGGGCCTTTCCAAGCTTTCGGCAAGATGGGTGCCGCGATTGCTTCCGACTAATCAAAAGTTTGCGCATTTCCAATGAGTGTTTGGACCTTTATAAGCGGAATCTGATTGATTTTTGTAGGCGATTTGTAACTTGTGATGAAACTTGGATACCCTACAGTACACCCGAAACTAAACAACAATCGAAACAATGGTTAGAACGTGGTTCTGCACCTCCACAGAAAGCGAAAACCACTTTATCGGCAAACGAGGTGATGGCATCAATTTTTTGAGATTCAAAAGGCATATTGCTCATTGATTACCTTCAGAAAGGTGCCACAATAAACGGACAATATTATGCAGAACTTCTACAAAAATTAAATGTTGAAATTCGTGCTAAATGGTCAGGAATGGCAAAGAAAAAAAGATTCTGTTTCACCAAGACAACGCTCCCTCGCATACCAGCACAGTTGCGATGTTCAAAATCCACGAGTTGCATTTCCAATTAGTACCGCATGCGCCTTATTCGCCGGATCTAGCCCCTTCCGACTTCGACCTTTTTCCAAAATTGAAAACGGCACTACATAGAAAGAAATTTTCGTCTAACGACGAGCTTATCATCTTCGTAAAGAAGTATTTTGCAAGCCTTCCGGAATCGCATTTTAGAGATGGCATAAGGGCATTGGAGCACCGTTGGAATAAATGTATTGCTCTTTTAGGAGAATAAATTGAAAAATAAAAATTATTTTGTATTTAAAAAATTCGGTTTTCTTTTCCAGTCTTACTACTTGTCACACTATCTTCGTATCTACACCTACGTATGTAGGTTTTCAAAAAATTAATGTGTATTCACATGTGGATCTTCTGATCCATCATGGTCTTCGCATATGAACAGTTGCAGTTAATAGGGCTAATAAGGTCCTTTATATCATCAAAAAGAAAATATTTCTATCTTCAAACTTGTCATTAATGGTAAACTTTGTATAAAGTATGTTAGACTTCTACTCATTTAATAAGAGAGACATCTTTGCTAGGAATGGTACAATATCGTGTTATATGATGGGGTGCGCAGATTGAAGGACTGAATTATTCATCACACTTGAATCATGTTTGGTTACCAACGCTTACCTAACGTCGGATACTTAGAGATTATATGTTTATATGGCACGCACTACAAAATGTTTTTTCTGCCGACATCCCAAATCTATATATTTGCCTACAACATTCAGGAGTGACTACGCGGTCATCCATTAAATCACCCGAAATGATCAGAACTTCTGTTCTTCTGTATTCCTGACAAATCAAATATTTTACGTTTATTTTATCTATATATAATTCTACATATACCGCTTCGTATGTGTATATAGTTTTACATACACTACGTCATGTACACCGTCTTTAAGAATCGTTTTAAATATCGTGAAAAGTGTTGTAAATGCAGGTGTCCGTGCCATTGCAAATGGGTTATTTTACCCTTACCCAAAAAACCAAACATGATTGCCCCATAGTAATGCAAAAAGAAAGAAGGAAGAACTTTTCCAGCAAATTTTAAGGCATAAAATTTCTTAATTTTTAAACCTCAGAGAATCATACACCCTTTAAATTGCTGTTATGGTTTTTAGTAATAAAAATTTACTAAAATTTCATTCATTGTAACAGTACGTCTTAAGAGGTTAGTATCTCTTCCAAACTAAGCACAGATTGAACGCGATATTTCCACCGTTGTTTGTTTCTGAACAACATTCAGATATTTGAAAATCAATTTGTAGAAATATTCTAATCAACCCGAACTATGTGTAACTATGTTAAATATATTCGACGGATTTCCGTTTTAGACCAATTCGACAATTTAATCCTGTCTTACATTCGTCCAGAATTGATAGAAAAGTCGACTACCTAGATCTTTTTTCATCAATAGAATATGCAATCCAATTGTTTGCGGTCGTATATGAGGAAAAGTGATCACTGACGGTATTAAGTATACTCGTATCTTAGTATATCTTCTAACTTCTGGAATAAAAGTATTCACTCAATATATATGTACATACGAGAGCGTATCCAAAAATAACCGAAATTTCTCCATAAAAAAATGTATTTTATTTTTTTAGAAAATAACTTTAACACGTTCAATGTACTCTCCATTTAACTTTATACACTTATCTAATCAATAATGTCATTGTTGGAAACATTGTTTGAACACGTTTTCCTGTATGGCTGCGAGCTGTTGTGTGCTCTTTTAAAACAATATCCTGTCATGTCCCTCTTCATTCGTGGAAAGAAAAAAAGTCGCATGGAACGCGATCAGATTAGTAGAGGGCGTGGGCAAAGGAGTTGTACTGTTTTTAGCCAAGAACTGACGAACTGATAAGTCTGTGTGTATAGAGGCTTTGTCATGGTGGAAAAACCGTTGCTTCGCTTGGCATAAATTAAGCCTCTTTCTTCTCACACTATTACGCAGTCTTCGAAACTTCAAAATTTCACAGCATCACGCTATTCACTTAAGTCCAACAAAAAACCACGAACAAACGAAAATACTTTTCCAGAAAAATGCACTGTAACAAGACGCAAACTTATTCGGTGAAAGAATTGACTGCTCCGGACGCAGAACACGAGCATTTACCGGCAGGAATGCGTGCTAGGCAAGCCCCACCCACAGCGCTGCCATCTTAGTTATTTTTGGACACTTCCTCGTATACATCTGAACGCTCGCAAATATGAATCTGACGTTTTCTTTGATTTGACAGAAACGGCTTTTGGTAGTTTTAATAAGAATTTTCTTTTTGAAAAGCTTTATAAATGTGGAATTCGAACTAGATTATCAAACTGTTTTAATATAGCCGAAAGAGTTTTAGTTTAGGTGAAATGCTAGATAACTTTCTTAAGGAGCTTTCTTAAGGGGTGTAGATTGGTAAAATATGAACAAAAATGATTATTAATGCAAGTAATTCACCGTTAGATGTCGAAAGGTTGTTCTCTGCATAGAAAAATATTTATTACTCACTGTATACATGGTTACACGAAGAAACTGTTGAAGTATACCTGATGTTGCAAATATTTAACGCATCTTATCCAGTTTGCGTATCTACAATACATACTGAAAACTCTGCTTAAAAAGATACGTGTTTATTTACATTTATTACATCTTAAATCCCTTCCTTACACGTCTTCGAAGCACGCGTCTCCGACCGAACGCTCGCAATGCCAACTACTTATTTCCAGTATAATTTTAAATATTCGACCAGTAAAGCAATGCCTAACCAACATCTAATTTTAGAACCATCTTTTTCTGTACCTTAATTACAAGAATTTTTCCACACGACCTAATTAGCCCGACAGAAGAAATGATAAGACAGGCAAGATTGGTAAGTTTACCCTGTGTTAACTACTCCGTGAAAGGGTGAAAAATTGGTTGTAGCAAAATTTTAAGGGAAAGCGTAAATAACTTTATGGCTCCTAATTAATTTAAGTTGGACTCTAATTAAACTTTATTCTGTGAACTTGGATGTTTATTACTGACAACTTTTTTTTTTTAATTTCCAGTTCTGCAAAGAAATTTCACTTCGGTGGTGAAATTGTGCAAATAGTACGAGTTATAATTAGCTCGTGCTGTAGGTCAATTTTTTTTATAAGCTCCAACTGTGTGCTAATGAATAAACTTGGTAATAATTTTCGGGAAAAATTTATGTACGTATAAGTATATACCGTGCATTCATTTTACCTCGCTACGAAAACTGTACCACATTATATTCGGGTCTAGCTGCCGAATACCGATCAGAATGTAATGTGATGGAGCGCGAGTCATTTGAATCACGACTATAACTGACTACTGATCGTACTAGCTGCAGCCCCACCACTAAATTGACTGTAGGCGTATCGATATCGTATTAACGGTCATTTGTGGTTTGCATTTGGGAGAGTGTGTTACGGTAAGACCATTAAATTTAAGTATTTTTTAATTATATTACTTAATATAATGTATACATTGGAAGAAAAAATTCAAATGATAACATGAGCTTTGAAAGGTAATTCTTTACGGCGTATCCAGCGCTTTTTCTCTGAAAAGTGTGTAGATCGTCCCTTTCCTGCATTAATAACAATATCATTAATAGTTAAAAAGTTTAAATCAGAAGGTTGCATTTTGAGATGTAAATGTCATAAAATACAGAGAATAAATAACGATAAAGAAATGCAGGAAGTCATGGTGTGCGCAATGGTCGAAGAAAATTCCAATATTACTATATCTAAAATATCAGAAGAGATAGGTATTAGCGTGGGTAAAGTTCATAAGATATTAAAGAAAAATAAATATATATCCTCTAAATACCAAACTCATCAGGAAATTTTTCATGCTGATCAACACCGCAATGAACACTTCATTGAGACTATCGTGTTTACCGATGAATTCACGTTTCCGTTGCACGGTAAACACAATCTGTCGAATCTTCGATATTGGTCTATTGAAAACAAGTATTGACTACTGAATACGGGGACAAAGTATCCTGGAAAATTGAATGTTTGGGCTAGTATTTATGGAAATAACATTATTGTTCCATTCTTTATCGAAGGAAATTTAAATGGGGAAATATATTTGAAACTTCTTCGAAACGACATTGTCCCTGCTTTGTGAACTATTAATCCCAATTTAGAGAACGTATGGTTCCAGCATGTTGGTTGTCCGGCCCATGGAACTAGAATTGTGAATGAATATTTAAATAATATATTCCCCCAAAGAGTTATATCTAATAGTGGCACAATTCGCTGGCCACCAAGGTCACCAGACCTAGCCCCAAATGACCTTTTTTATGGGG
Organism: Dermolepida albohirtum; assembly: GCA_031893035.1. Taxonomy (NCBI): domain Eukaryota; kingdom Metazoa; phylum Arthropoda; class Insecta; order Coleoptera; family Scarabaeidae; genus Dermolepida; species Dermolepida albohirtum. The sequence continues at coordinate 209,465 of JAVIWB010003834.1, read as the reverse complement.
TTACATAAAATCAAAGTTATATGGGCATCAAGACGAAAGGGCTAATAATTTGGAGGAATTACGTGTTAATATCGAACACCAATTCCAAATTATTAATCCTCTTGTACTGGCCAATGCTCGAAATGAATTTTATAATAGATTGGGGTACTGTTTAGCGCAAGCAGGAGGAACATTTGAGAATTTAATTAATTGAATTTATTTTCTGTGTTTAGATAGTATTTTATAAGTTTTGGCAAATTATATTTATTTTCTGTTTAAAGAGTATTTTTTATGTTCCGGGAAGTCATTTTATTTTTTAGCTTCTTAAGGAGTTTTTTTTATTTTTAAACATTTTACTAGAAAACGTCTTTTAGTTCAATGCGAAACTTATTGTAAAAATACCTAATTGTACAGTTAAAAGTAATTATAATTTATTAATTTTTGGACGTAAACAATTTGGACAGTCAGTGATAGACCTTCCGCCAAGTACCACGAACAACTACTTAAACTGTAATCTGTAGTCAGTCGTTGTTGTGATTCGGCTGATTCGCGCTCCAACACTTTACATTCTGATCGGAATTCGGTATCTAGACCCGAATATAATATGATACGGTGTTTGTGGCATTTTAATATGAAAGCACGGTATATATGCATAAATGCGAAATCAATTTGGATGAAATGTACACACACACTCACATTTTGGTTCTCAACGGTACAGATCAAAATGCACACTGTACAGTGTACATTTTGGTTCTCAACGGTACAGATTGCGTACGGAGTTTGTTTTCGTACAGGTATTTTTCGCCGTGGTTTACCAGGTACGACACTTTGCAATTATCTGTTGATGATGACAACTTGGTTGTCGAAATGCGTATACAGAATTACGAAAGTTAATGTAGAAAGGGGTTATATATCAACCTTAGTGATTAAGTTAATCAACCGCAGGCTCCATCAAATTCAACTTCCTGAAAAACGTTGAATTAACAAAAGGAACAAATTATTAAATACAAAGGAACATAATTTACACCAGGTAATACTATTGCAAATCAAACAAAAACGTAATAATTTATTAATAAGTAATAAATAAACAATTCGTGCAGATTTTTGTATTTTCTTTCTTGTGACCTGGTACTTTCACCTACTTCTCAGTCTTTAAATAACTTTCTTATCATCAAGAGATGGCTAAAAATTTTCAGTATTGATTCGACCCATTAACCACAAAATATCAAAACATACTTTCATGAACTTTTACATAATAATTTGGAAATAATGCTATTGTATTATATGTGAATGTTATGAATACCGAACATAGTAATGAGTTCGATTCTCCTTAAGTACCCTTTTATAAGAAAAAATGAGCTTTTTATTTAATAAAGAAGAAACGAATAAGATTAAACTCGGAACTCGTGTAATACATCAAACAGCCCGAAAGTTTTTTTGCTCATTAAGGGACGTCATTTCACTAATTACATCTTTCATTCACTGTCCGCATCTCCTGTGTCCTTTTAGGTTCTGCATGAACTGTCCGTCACATTGAAACTTATCCTACTCCTCAACTTTACAATTAATACAAAGCCAGAGATTACGTGAAAAACGTAAGTAACGCTTTAATTCGGAGCCGCATGTACGAACTCGACGAGGAAAAGTTGCCGGTGCTTTCGAGCGAAAGTATAATCAACTTGGCGAAACGTAAACTTATAATAGTCTATGAATGCGCTTATTATTATAGAATTACATTCGAGAGAAGTTAAATACGCCGTTCTTATCGGCTTTTAAATAACTGAGAAATGCGGGAGCGAAATGGAAACAAGTACTATATGAGAGATGTGAATGGTAGGCAACCTTCTCTGATTTAAATTTTAAATTCTCCATTTCGTAAGTCATAAAAATTGCATAGATTTTTCTTAATTATAGACGAACTTGCAATTACATGTGCTACGTACTATAAAGTACTGTAAAGTCTACTATACATTTATCTTCTTCTTAGTACTAAACCTCTTCTACTTCTTAGGTTTAAGGTTGATTAAATTAGGTCCGCTTTTATTTTCGTTGTTTTCTATCTTCCGTTAGCTTTCGTGTACTATTTTACGTTATTCTTTTTTTTCCTGCTTCTTCTCTAATACTATCGGCTCATCTTATTCTTAGTTTTCGCTTCTTAATTTTCTTCGACATTTACGTTTCCAACAGTGTTCTGGTAAGTCTATCTCTCGACATTTGGCACATACTACTGTGGGCAAAAAATAGTAAGACTTTTTAATTTAAATTTGGCGCGAAAACCCATTCGTCGAAATATTTTTTTTCTAGATTGGTATGACAATAACATCTGTGCCAAATGTCACATCAAAATTATCACTAGTGTTTAGTATACGCTTGTCTTTCTGAAGTACAAAAAGGGCATTCGGTGATTTTTACAATGAGTGAAATTATTTAACACAGAAGTTCCATTAAATTTTGTGTACGGAATCAAATTTCTGGTGTCGAAACGTTCAGAATGTTACAAAAGGCCTTCGGTGATAATTGTTTGTCGCGAGCAAGTGTTTTTGATTGGTACAAATTATTCAAAGAGGGTCGAGAACGCTTTGATGACGAACCACGTCCAGGACGGCCATCGACATCAACTGATGATCAACACGTCAATAGAATCAAGGAATTGGTGCTTGAGAATCGACGATTAACAGTCAGAGACCTTACTGGCATCGTTGGAATATCGGAAAGATCAGTGAAAACTATTTTGAAAGATCATTTGGGCCTAAGAAAAGTGAAAGCACGATTTGTTCCAAAATCACTCAATTTTTTCGAAAAACAGCATCGCGTTGACGTCTGTGAAACAATGCTTTCCGACTATCAAGACAAAATGAAAGGGATCATAACTGGAGATGAGACTTGGATCTGTGCTTATGACCCGGAAACAGACGATCAATCGGCCGAATATCATATCAAAGGTGAGTCGATGCCCAAAAAACCACTTCAAAGCAAGTCAAAAATCAAGGTTATGTTGACAGTTTTTTTCGATTATCGAGGTGTGGTGCACTCCGAATTCCTTCCGACCATCCAAACTGTCAACAAAGAATACTATTTGAGTGTTATGCGTCGTTTGCGCAATGCTATTCGTAAAAAGAGGCCAGAATTATGGGCCTGCAACTCTTGGTTTTTGCACCACGATAATGCACCGTCGCATACTGCATTAATTCTTCGTGAGTTTTTCGCCAAATTTTCAACCAATATCGTGCCGCAACCACCGTATTCGCCTGATTTAGCTCCGTGTGACTTCTGGCTATTCAGCAAACTCAAACGACCGCTCCCGGGAAACCGTTTTGAGTCAATTGAAGACATTAAACATGAACGAGCATTGAAGGCTATTCCTGAAATTGACTTTAACAACTGTTTCGAGAATTTGAAGAAACGTTGGCATAAGTATATTGGGGCCAGGGGGGATTACTTTGAGGGGGACGAAATAGATTTGGAAGAATAAATTAAGAATTTAAAAATTATGAACAAAATCTTACTATTTTTTGCCCACAGTAGTATATCCAAACCATCTAAGTTGTCCTTCTATGACTTTTTTACTGGTAGGTTCGATTTGTAGTTTTGTCTGTATATCTCATTCCTTATTTCGTCGTTACTATTTTTGTCTTCAATTCTTCTCTGAAATCTCATTTCCATTGCTTTAAATCGATATTCTTATCTTTCTGTTTACGTCCATGACTCGTTACTGTATAGCTTACTTTTCTAACGACTTCTGTTCTTATCTTTTTTTGCTATTTGCCTTTTTTCTAGGAACGTTGTCTTCATCATGTTGTATATATTTCACGTTCTTCCTTCTGTCATTAATTTCCCTGTCCAATTTCCCTTTTTCTTCAATAATTGCTCCTAAATATTTAGAATGAGGTTCTCGTTCAATATATTTTCCGCCCAAGTTTATTTCTTGTTTTTTCCTCGTATTCGAAATTATTATTGATTTTATTTTCTCTACGATAATTTTCATATTTATCTTCGTCAATGTTCATGTTTATCAAGTATCTGACAGTGTAATATTTCACTGACCTGTTACGCAATAGTCTAATCTACCACGTAATATTACGGTAATGTAACATGCTAAGAACTGCTGACTTTTAACATAATTAGAACACACTTACGTTTATATCTGATAACGACAATTTAGTTGTCAATACTTACGTTTAATGAAGTAAATAAAAGTATGTGGACAGAGCTCACAAGAAGTCGTCGAGTAATTAATAAAATTGCTTTAAACACGAATGAAAGGAATTATGAAGCATTTAATTTGCTTATATTTTATTATAATTTTTACGAACTTTGTTGATAATGGACATTAATTCTTCTAACACATAATTCATATTTTTGGAATTCATATAGAAGTTCTCCTTTTTGTTACTAAGCCTAATAAGCTTAGGCAAGAGTGAGTAAGTAGGGTCTGTATAAAACGCGAACATCTCTGTGTTAGTATTGGAAATCGATTTAAGAAGGAACAGTCAAAGGCAGTGACATCACAGTGACTTAAGTAAGCTCGAAAGAAATTAAGTCTTGACGAGAAATAAAATGTCCACGACAATATCGAACATTAAGAAAATATCAAGCGCGTGATGGCAGAGTAGGTACCACGACATACACAAAAATGTATCTGCCGAATTCATGTAGAACGGTCTTTATAATAATGGCATGTAAATAAGACTAGCAGTGGGAACATATTTCAGTCATTACATAGAGTACAAAAACGAACAAAAGAAAAACGAGTCTAGAAATTAATATGTGAATATGCCTGACAAACAGGAAGACCAATTGAGCAAAGACTTAAGGAGCGATTCATGAAGAAAAAGAATTGAACAATCAGTGGCTGAAGAACATTTTCAAGAGAATAGAGATAAGTATAGTTTGAAAAAGCAAAAGTATTAGAAACTGCGGAATCAGAAAAACCATTAAGATATAGAAGCGTCCAATTTTTAACCATGGGGACTGTTACAGACTTGGTAACACCTGGGAAGTCCTATTACGAGAGTCTGTCACGATCAATGAATCACGACTGTTGCGCATCGGTGAACCGAAGAGATATAAGAGAGAACGACAACGGAGGGAATCAGTCGGACAGCATATCCTGAAAGCTGTAGACGATTACATTTTTTAAATTATTATCCTAAGCAATAACGCGGAAGGTAGAGACCCCATCAACCATTTCTTTTTCACAACAATAATTTGGTGAGCTACTGTGGGCTATTTTCTTTTTTAATACCACAGCATTAACATTAGTTTACAAATTTTTAAGCTAATGTATGTAACCAGTCTGTCGCAGAGAAAATGGAATTCTTTAAAATAGTAATTCTTAGTAGCGCCATCTACCAAAAAAATATGCGTCCGTAAGGCAAATCTTTCACCAATATTATGTCAAAATATCATGGCACTTGCTTCATTAGAAGCAGAGAAATTGCGCATATAGTAATAGTGGATATTTGGCGTTGGTCAAAAAATGATTTTTTTTTTAATTTAAACTCAGTAAATCGTTTACTGAAACGTTTAATTTGATGCAGCAATGGTGATGCGTGTTTATCACGTACGAGTGTGTATTAGTGGTATAAATGATTTAAAGATAGTCATACGGACATAAATGACGACGAACATGCTGCTGCAAGAAAATCTGTGGTTACAAAAAGTAACATCGAACTGGTGCACGAATTTATCAGAAATGAGCCGAAATCATTATTGTGATACGTGGGAATGGAATTAAATATTTTTAAAGATTCAATTCATCGAATTTGGCACACATTTAGCACTGAGAAAGATTTGTGCAAGATTCGTACCACACAAGCTAACTGATGATCAAAAATTGCTCCGAATTCAACATTGTACAGACTTGATTAAAGACTCAAAAAAGGACGAAAACTTCAAGCAATCTATTGCAACTGGCGATAAGACGAGGTATTTTCAATATGATCCAGAAACCAAGCATCGAAGCTCTGAATGGAAGTATCCAAACGAAGAAAGACCGAAAAAAGCCGTTTGGAGAAGTCAAGTAAAGACAATATTGATTTGTTTCTTGATTCGAACGGCATAGTACACGAAAAATTTGTACAAACTTGTCGAATTGTTAATGCTGTATATTATCTGGCGTTTGTTATATGATAATGCACCATCTCATCGCTCGACACTAATCACTGATTGTCTAACTATTATACAAATGGCATTTTAACCATCGACTATTCACCATATTCACCGGAATTGGCCTCATGTGATTTATGTCTATTCTCCAAACTACATTTGCTGATGGAAGGACAGTGTTATGCCAACGTGGAAGCCATTAAAAAGTCGCTAACAGCGATCTTGAATTACATCTTTAAAGATGAACTTAAAAATTCATTCGACACGTTATTTGACGGTGCGAAACGTTGTATTGTAACCGAAGGCGACTGCTTTGAATAACATAAATGAATTTTAAAAAAATAGTAAGCTTTTGCTTTTTAAGTTCCGTTTTCTCTGCGACAGACTGTGTATGTGACATAGAGATTTTAAATTACACTTTTTTTTTATTACTATTTACATATCTAGCTATTTTTTCGTCTGTTTAATCCATTATTTTCAGATTATTAAACGTTGCATATTAACAGCCTACAAAACATATATTTCGAGGATTATTGCGCCTGCGACTAAACCTAAACTTATTATAAGAGAAAATAACGGGGAAAACATGTTATCTAAATGCAGGAGACTACTGCAGTGCGACGTTTTAAAAAACTCGTCAAGGAATAAGACTATAATTTAAATTCCATTATTGGGATTGGCTCTTGGGTATTTAATATTCTAACAAGAAAAGGATTACGTGAGATATATGGCGCTTTTGTGAAATGTACTCTTGGGCAATCCAGCGATTTTACTCAATTACAAACGACTTCCTCTCGATTGCATTCGTAGCAAAATATTTTAACTACCTGAAGAATTTATGGACCCTTTTTATTCATTTTTTAGCCCGTTTGAACCTAGTTTAAATTCTTTCCTGTTGTTATTTCATACGACTATTCATACTACTTTTCGATTATTATCAGTGGTACACATATTTTAAACAAAAAACTGGCCACTTAAAGAAGGACAAGAATTATAGACCATAAATTGTAACTACGAGGAATATCGAGAGTTAGGACAGTGGGATTTTTGAAAAGAATGAACAACACAAGACAAATGAGAATATTACGAAAAGCGGGGAAGATTGGTAAAAAACCTAAAAGCTCGTGGAATAGGAGCGTGACAGAAATTTTAAAAGGGAAAAACAAAAGAAAATCGCAGCAAGAGTCTTGGAAAGAAATACATAAATAGTGTCATGTTTTTGCACAAAACAACAGATAATAAATGTTTTCTTGACATTAGCTAAATGACTGTTGTACATTATCGATGTATTATTATTGGAAATGTATGTTTCACACGCTCGAAGATGGATTATGTTTCAATTCTCGATTCACTTTAGATACGTGATGACTACCATATGATATATAATAAAGAAATACTTAATTCTACTATAAATACAGTCGCAAAGTTTGTTGCTTCTTGTCGGGAAAAAAATAGAAGTAATAAAACCATATACCGTGCTTTCATATTAAAATGCTACAAACACCGTATCATATTATATTCGGGTCTAGCTACCGAAAGCCGATCAGAATGTAAAGTGGTGAGGCGCGAGTCAGTCGAATCACAACAACGACTGACTACAGATTACAGATTACTTCGTGGTACTTGGCGGAAGGTCTATCACTGACTGTCAAAATTGTTTACGTCCAAAAATTAATAAATTATAATTACTTTTAACTGTACAATTAGGTATTTTTACAATAAGTTTCGCATTGAACTAAAAGACGTTTTCTAATAAAACGTTTAAAAATAAAAAAAAAACTCCTAAAGAAGCTAAAAAATAAAATGACTTCCCGGAACTTAAAAAATACTCTTTAAACAGAAAATAAATATAACTTGCCAAAACTTATAAAATACTTTTTAAATACAGAAAATAAATTCAATTAATTAAATTCTCAAATGTCCCTCCTGCTTGCGCTAAACAGTACCCCAATCTACTATAAAATTCATTTCGAACATTGGCCAGTACAAGAGGATTAATAATTTGGAATTGATGTTCGATATTAACCCGTAATTCTTCCAAATTATTAGCCCTTTCGTCTTGATGACCATATAACTTTGATTTTATGTAACCCCATAAAAAAGTCATTAGGGGCTAAGTCTGGTGACCTTGGTGGCCAGCGAATTGTACCACTATTAGATATAACTCTTTGGGGGAATATATTATTTAAATATTCATTCGCAATTCTAGTTCCATGGGCCGGACAACCATCGTGCTGGAACCATACGTTCTCTAAATTGGGATTAATAGTTCTCAAAGCAGGGACAATGTCGTTTCGAAGAAGCTTCAAATATATTTCTCCATTTAAATTTCCTTCGATAAAGAATGGACCAATAATGTTATTCCCACAAGTACCAGCCCAAACATTCAATTTTTCAGGATACTGTGTCCCCGTATTCAATTGTCGATACTCGTTTTCAATAGACCAATATCGAAGATTCGACGGATTGTGTTTACCGTGCAACGGAAACGTGGATTCATCGATAAACCTGATAGTCTCAATGAAGTGTTCATTCGCATTTACACGTTCTATTACAGTTTCACAAAATTCCATTCTGCGGTGTTGATCAGCATGAAAAATTTCCTGATGAGTTTGGTATTTATAGGATGTTTATTTATTTTCCTTTAATATCTTATGAACTTTACCCACGCTAATACCTATCGCTTCTGATATTTTAGATATAGTAATATTGGAATTTTCTTCGACCATTGCGCACGCCATGACTTCCTGCATTTCTTTATCGTTATTTATTCTCCGTATTTTATGACATTTACATCCCAAAATGCAACCTTCTGATTTAAACTTTTTAACTACTAATGATATTGTTGTTAATGCAGGAAAGGGACTTTCTACATACTTTTCAGAGAAAAAGCGCTAGATACGCCGTAAAGAATTACCTTTCAAAGCCCATGTTATCATTTGAATTTTTTCTTGCAATGTATACATTATCAAAGTAATATAATTAAAAAAATATTTAAATTTAAAGGTCTTACCGTAACGCACTCTCATAAATGCAAACCACGAATGACCATTAATACGATATCGATACGCCTATAGTCAAATTAGTGGTGGGGCTGCAGCTATTACGATCAGTAGTCAGTTATAGTCGTGATTCAAATGACTCGAGCCCCACGACTTTACATTTTGATCGATATTGGGCAGCTAGACCCGAATATAATGTGGTACAGTTTTCGCAGCTAGGTAAAATGAATGCACGGTATACATATACTATATATAGTACTTCACATACCAGTTGTTGGTTGAGTTATTTCCATCGTTTTTAAAAATTTTATATTCCGACGTTTTATCAGTAAGTTTACTGCCGTCTTCAGAGCAGTCCTGAGAAGGACTGTTTCTTACCAAATTTATTACTATAATTCTGTATTTGTATTCATCTGTTTATATGTGTTTCTTCTTCTTCTAATTTTTATTGTTTTGAAAGACTCTTGTGTGAGGTTTGAATTTTTATATCCAATACACTTATCAGAGGGATAGAAATTATTTCTTTAAAACGTGCAGTAACCACGTTTATACACATACGCAGTTCTAGTGGCGCGAGGTATGTATTGTTTGAATGTCTTTTTACTCTATCGCTATAGTTATGGTTACAGGTCTTCAGCTGATACTTTCTCGAATCATGAGGAAACAGACATCTTTAATTTCAAGACTCTGTGTACTTAGTGACTATGTAGACTGTTTCTATCAATTTTTTTTATGCTTTTGTCAACATTGTAACCTCATCCCATGCAATCCTATGTTCTTCTTCTGAAACATGTTGAACTAGACGGGATTTATCAGTTTTCAAATCAACAATTTTTCGGTGCTGATTGATTTTGACCTTAAGATGTGAGCTCGTTTCTCATAGATATGGTCTTTCACATCCTATATACATATATATATATATACAGTTTTTCGTTCAAATTTTCATTTCAAGCTTTGTTTGATGAAGATGAAGAAACGAAAATCAGAGAACGACCTGGTAGTAGAAAACTGAAGGCTAACTGCCTTAGGTAATGTAAAACTAAACCAAATTGTAGACATCTTACATCCCATGTACATTAAATTTAATTTAATTTAAACTAAATCTAAACAAATAAATGAAAATTGCCTTCATTTACATTTTAGAGCTCAGTAAGCGTACAGACATTAATTTAAGTCTTAATAATTTATTAAAATTACTAGTCCTGGTAAATATATTCAGGTGACCTCAACAAAAGGTTCGTTCTAGCAAATGGCAAGCCAAGGGTACCCTTTGACGAGATCTCAAATTAGTTATAATAAAATGAAGAGATTGAAGTAAAGCTGAGTAATCTACAGTATGAAAGATTTTATAAAGGCGGGTGGTACTAGCATTTTTCTTCTGAATTGAAGAGACGTGAGATCAAATTTAAATAGTAGTAATGCATGATCGAACTTAGATGGTTGGTATATGCAAATAATTCTATACTGTAGGAAGTTAAATAACTTTCTGTGAATAATCTCAATCTGACACTTTTGAATCAAGTAAAAAGACGATCGGATTAACGAAGCATATTTCAGCCACGATCGTACTAAGGTAAAGTACAGGCGTTTCCGGGTACTTATGTTCATGAAAGACTGTTTTAAATCCAAGGGTTTTTTGGACATAGCTTGCTATAAAGTTTATATATTGGTTAAAAGAAAAAGTAGAATCAAATATAATACCCAAATCTCTAATAGTTTCAGGTGGAGATAACAAAGTGAAGAAATTGTTATTCAATATGTAGTCAGCATCTAAAGAATTAGAACAACGACTGAAAGATATAATTTTACATTTGTTTATATCTAGCGAAGTTAAGGCTTTTGGTATCGAATGATGGATGAAACCTGGATAAACTATTATACACCCGAAACAGAGAAACAATCGAAACAATGACTAGAGGCAAGCACAAGTGGTCCAAAGGAAGCCAAGATTGTACACTCGGTCGAAAAGTTTATAGTTACTGTCTTTTGCGATTGCAGTGAGATTATTTCGTCAATTACCTTGAAAAACGGTAAAAAGATGACAGGCAAGTACAACGCAGAAGCTACCATATGAAGAAGAAATTAATGGATAGTTCATCTTAGGTTGGATTACAATCTTGAAGCCAGATTTAAAAATGAGTGATTTTTCTTCAAGATAATGGAAGTCAATTTCGACTATTGCATTGACAAAAATCCATGGACTACATTTCAAATAGTTTCTGCATTAAACTTTTATTCGTTTGAATTGGGCACGTTGTACTTTTTTCTTTTGCCCGTCCTGAAAACCTCACTTACTAAAAAGAAATTTAAGTCGAATGGGGAGCTAATCACTGAAACTAAGACATATTTTGGAAAGCTTCAGAAAGCTTTCTTTACTGTCGGACCACAGGAAGCGAATTAAAAGAAGATACACGTAGAAAAATAAAATTTTTTGATAAAAATTTTGCGTTTTCTTATTAGTACTTACTAATTCTCCCACGTACTAATGATATTTTTAATTAAGCTTTTAAAACCACGAGAAAGTTATGCTAATTTTAATAAAACTCAAGAAACGAAAGAGTAATTGATTTGCTTTTTCGTATATTTAGACAACGCATTTGTTTGATGAAACATCGTTTATTGATTTTATTATTAAAATAGAAAGAGTAACCGAAATATGTTTGGCAAACGATATGTTACGATCTTTCATTATCTCTCCAAATTGTAAAGTCAAATCTTTCCGATAGATATTTCCGAATTAACATAATCATTGTAAGTTTCGACTTTGCGAAAAGCGGCATAGCGATTTGATTAACCGTTCTCTTTGACTTACGTCATCGTTAAATGAAGAGAAGACTGTGAAATGCGAAGCGACGAATTTGATGGTTTATTAACGGTTTGTTTTGCTCGCAAAATAAACAAAGGGAAATCGGCTTACCTTCATCTAAGTCGCTATTCCTTGCATTCCCGAAAATGTGTTTATAGGAATAATTTTAGGGCTTCCGTCACAAAAGGTGTGAACATTTGAATTTAGATACTGGCACGTATTATTAACGAACACAATGTGAGGTACTTTAGCGTGTTTTAAATTGTGTTGGAGTCTTAAAATAATATTGCTTAAGCCCGAATGTGCGTATGCAAGTAGATTAAAGGAACCGGATTATATATTTGCTTTACATACATGATATGTAAATATATATGTACATATGTATTAATATTCTATTCAAATTGAAATTGTGTGGTTCTCTCTAGAGTTACAATAATAACTGATCAGACGTACATATGTGTGTACAGTGTATTTATGGAGATTTGAAACTGAATATAAATGTAATTCATAATCTTTGAGAGTTAATAAATGAGGAACCACGTGAATACAAAAATGCAGCAGATGTAATGAAAATTCATATTGAAATACAGAATATGTTTCAAAAAGATATTTTTTTTCTGTTTTTATCAATGTAACGATACAAATGATAGATTGCAGGCGTATATGGTCCTACTTGATTTTATCCGAGATATAATAATAATAATAATAATAATGATAATTTATTCATGTATATGTACATACACACGTCATTACATAATATATATAAATAAATAAAAACACAAAAAAGAAAACGTTTGTGGCTCACAATTAACACGCCACCAAACACGTTAAAATCCGCAAGATTTACACAAAACACCAGAGTAACAATGAAAACATAAAAACACAAAAATTTTATATTTATATTTATATTTCAGAAAGTCATTTACTGAATAGAAACAGTTCTCCACCAGTACTGTTTTTATTAATCTTTTGAGACTAATTCATAGTAGGCTCTTAAACCTATAAGGCAAAGCATTGTATATATTCACGGTCATGTAATTTGAACTTAGCTGACATTTCCCAATGCGATGATACGGTATGACCAAACTACTCTGGTTTCGTGTTTCATATTTGTGAAAATCACCATTTTTGCAGAACTTATCTGGCGACTTATGAACAAACTCCAGGCGAGCAAGTATATACAAGGATTGGAGGGTCAGTATTTTGTGTTTTCTGAATAGATTTACACAACTTGTGGTATTAGATACACCACTAAGGGCTCTGATTGCACTCTTTTGCATCCTGAAAACCGCCTCAGCCGCACCAGACGTGCCCCACATCAATAGGCTATACATGGCCCTTTCCTGAAAATTTGCATAGTATACAGTCCTAGCCGCCTCAGGTGTAGCCACTAGTTTCACTCTTCGTATAGAGTATATTGCTGATGCCAGATTGCGACACAAGTTATCAATGTGACACTTCCAAGTCAGGTTGATCGCAATTTGCAGGCCCAGAAACTTAATAATCATTTTATATATGGAGAACTAGAAAAAAAAAGCTACCTAGTCCAGCGTTTCGCAATCTTTCAGTATTTGTGACTCAATTTTCAATCACTATTCTTATCGCATTCCATCACCCGTCCCGTCGTATAATATTTTAAATTGTTATTGAAATACTAGTTAGTTACTGTTTCAATATGTTTTGAGGCTAAGATCACACTACGGCACTACCTTAATTACATTACCACGAAAGTGTAAATTTATTGCTATTTTGCAACACCCTTTATTTAATAAAACTTAATTATATGACAATACTTGTCCTAGAATCCGGTGCTCCGCCTGTGGCACTACACGGGATGTGACCTAACCTTAACTTTGGTTTAATGCAAAACTAACTGTCTAACCTAGACTAATCTTAGACTACTTAGATATTATATTATTTACAGAGGCCGATGAATCGTTCTTCACCGTCGTCTTGTGCCGCTCGCCAGTCCTGGTCTTTCTCGTCCCAGTGGAATCTCTCCGACGCCTCTCCTTATTTTGCAACACCGCAAATCAGAATTAGTGTCTTTTTGTGTTATGTCAACCATATCTGAAATTTTCGTGGTTTCTCGAAAAGTTCCGACTTCTCTCGAACTTTCTTGAACATCTTTCGTGACTCCGACAAAATAATATCACTAAACATTTAGTAATAACTTAAAACAATCGATAATTAAGAAGTAAGGGAACCGACAAAAATATCACTGTAGAGTATGTCTTCCAGAGGAGATTCGTCCTCGGCGTATGGTAGACAAATGCGGCAGAGCTTCTAGAGGAGGAGTGAGAAACTGCGAAGTTTATTTTGGTCAAGAGGTCTGAACAGTCAATCCGAGCGTTCACCAGTTTTTAAAGAAAACGAGCACGGCGTCCGATCTGCGTTCCTCCAGTGGTTGGACATTGTGCTCTTCCAACATAACAGTGTATTCAACGTCACCCTCAGGATACATGCTCGTAGATTTGAAAGTGAAGAATTTCAGAAATCGACATTAAACGCATTCGATTGTATTTATCTGCAAGCCTTAGAATTGATACTATACAGTAGACCCATATTCCAGCTTACTGACAACCACTGCAAGGAACAGTATTTTCAATAAGCCGATATCGTTAAAATATCGCGTTGTCCTCATTATAAAGCCAGCACTCTTAACTGCATAACGACAAATATTGTCAATATGTAAATTAAAACTCAGTGGGGAATAAAATTAAAACTCACTGAGGAATCAAAGAATATAAATACTGCACTTCGTTCAACTCCAGCCAGTCTCATACTAGTCGATCGTCCATTATGTAAGTAAGTGATTTACGGGTTGACTGTATTTGTAGGTATTCAAGTAATAAGTAGAGATAGCAGAGATTCATGGTGCTAACGGTACCTTCTTTAAGATATTTGTTCTAGCTCTAGGCAAAAAAATGTGTTTGATATTGGCATATTACGAGACGACACAGCCAAAACCACTTTCGATAACAACGGGCATCTATTTCATTATTGATTAAGTTAATAAGAAACTTCACGCTGATAAACTTCCTTCTATCGTCCAATGATTGGATGGAATGTCTCCCAAGCAGAGCATTGAATGGGAGAATAGTTGCCATCATTCTTATAACGCGAGTAATTCAGAAATCACTTTTGCACCCCTTCCAGAAGTAAATGTTGATATAGATAATGATACTATATAGTAGCGTCAGATCCTGTTTACTTTTCACAAAAGGGAAATAAGTTGACTTTTTTTAAATTTTTATCTTTCAGAATGTATGGTATCTATTCACCTGCTGATACAAATTAAGAGGAATTGTAGCATCATGACATGCCTTCGTTCTTGGACAGAAATAATCGACAATGCACCACTTTTTGTGGGAACTTATAGATAACAATATTGACCTGGGCATACTATTTGACTTGAAGTTGCGTTTTAAACCATAGCTGGAGACTGTCTGCTTATCTGTTTGTAAGGTTGTGTTTCATAAAGCTTGTTTCCACAGATTTTAGGAATCTGGAATTACTTTAGGTGTTGGTTGCGTTACGTTCTTGTTCTCAGCAAAAATTGATTAGGTAGCTGTTGTTTGCTGTTCTTTCCACGTATCTCATCGCATAGTTTTAGACAGAATACATCGACGGCTTTTAAAATTTCTGCCTTTCAGAATGGATGGTGTTTATCCACGAGTACGAGTCACGACATGTCTTTTCTCTCAGACCGAAGGGGTCACCAATACGTCACTTTCTCGTTGTATCTTGTAAATAACAAGAATGACTGTCCTTACTTTCTAATGAAACTTTCTTTACACGTACCAAGGTTTAATACAAGATTTAACTGTATCATTCATGTTCCTAAGATAAGGACCAATGTGTTGCAGTATTCTCCTGTCAGCATTATGAGCAATAATGCAAATAAACTATTTGAAGATACTTTTTTCATTTTGGTTTACTTATATAGTTTTTATTTTTTATATTAATTGTACCTTTTATTAACAAAGGTTTTTAATAAATTTTCACAAGATTTCATTTAGTTAGTTGGACTAGTTGGTTTGTTGTATTTTTCTTTGCTTTTCTTCATTTTTGTATTACTTATTTAACGTTTTATTTAGTTCGATTTTTTAGAATAATTTATAGATGTGATTGATACGCCATGTTTATTGTGTTCGTATCCTATAATTGGGGCGTACCGTTGGATATTAAAGCTTATTATTATTATTATTATTATTACTATGGTCGTGGTTTCAACATAAGTAGGCTGTTTTGTCATTTTTGATTTATGGTTCTTATTTTTCTTTTATCCCTAGCATCGATGTCTTGTTTTACCGTATTACATTCTCCGTATTATTAGTAAATATTCTACGAATTTTATAGAAGTATTGGGTTGGCAACTAAGTACTTTCGGTTTTGTAGTATAAAATAAAACACTTTTTTTTAAACAAAGAATAGTTTTTAATCAATTATATATTTTCCATTTTGCTCAACGACCTTTTGCCATCTTTCTTTCAGCTGCATGATTCCGCGCTCATAAAATTTCTGGTCCTTATCAGCAAAAAACTGAACCAGGTGCGAGTGAAGGTCATCGTCATTTGTGAAAGTTTTACCATTCAAAGAATTCTGCAAACTTCGAAATAAATGGTAATCAGATGGTGCTAGATCAGGGCTGTATGGGGGGATGTGGCATCATTTCCCAGCCAAGCTCCAATAGTTTCCCACGAGTTGCCAGAAATGTGTGAGGCCTTGCATTATCTCGGTGGAAAACTACACCTTTCCGATTTGACAATTCTGGCCGTTTTTCTTTGACTGCTTCATCCAGTTTTATCAATTGTTAACAGTAAACATCAGAATTGATCGTTTGGTTCCTTGGAAGCAGCTCAAAAACACAACACCTTTGTAGTCCCACCAAACTGACAGCATGATCTTTTTTGGATGCAATTCAGCCTTCGATGTGGTTTGAGCTGGTTTATCGTGTCTGCTCCATGATCGTTTTCGAACTATGTTACTGTGCAGGACCCATTTTTCATCACCAGTGATGATTCTTTTTAAGAAAGGGTCGGTTTCATTTCGTCTAAGGTGCATATCGCAAAAGTTGATTCTTTGTGATAAATGAATTTCTTTCAATTCGTGAGGTACCCAAATATCAAGCTTCTTAACTAGCCCAAGACATTTTAAATGTTTTTCAATTGTTGTGTGCGGTACATGTAGCCTCTCCGCAACCTCTGGAGTAGTTATATGACGATCCTCTTCAATTATGACTTTGGTTTGGTCATCATCAACTTCAGTAGGCCGACCAGAACGTTGCTCATCTTTGAAGGAAAAATCTCCAGAACGGATTTTTTTATACCAATTCTGACACATGCGCTCTGTTAAGCAATTAGAACCATAAACTTCACATATCTTTTTGTGAGCCGCAGCAGCTTTCTTTCCTTTACGGAAATAAAATAGTAAAATATGTCGAAAATGTTCGTTTCTGCACTCCATTGAAAATTAACCCACAACTAATAGCTTTAATAAAAATTACGCACTACTTGTTTCTGAAGTTACGTCAATGTGACTAGTATCACGCGACAAACGGTAAAGTACAGCACTAAACATACGTTATACAAAAAATAAAGCAACGCTCTCTATCAGTAGAAACCGAAAGTATTTAGTTGCCAACCCAATAGTTTAATTGTTCAATTTCAATTCAACAAAAACTACGTTCTACATCATAAACTTTTAGATTAAGATAAAACCGACCTAATAATTATCACTAATTTATTATTGATTATGCTCGTTTATGTTTATGTACTTTCCTTGCTATTATTCAAACACATTACTTTGTTTGTATAATAGCTACATTACATATAAAATGTTAATATCAACTTGAGTCAATAAAGTATCTTATTATGTGGCATAAATGTTGGTTTATTTACGCTGAATAAACAGAGATTTTGTATAATACTCAAATGCTTGGTACAAATTTACATTTTCTGAAGCACATGTCACCGCTACATTTGCGAAACCATAACATTTTGGATTTATGTTACGTGTTTCGAAAACAGTGTATACATTTATAAATATAATAATAATAACACAATGTTTTATTTCTAATCTAACAGTATCAGTTTCGTATTATTTCAGTAACAGAAATACCTAGAATAGAAAGTTAATAACTTGTATATACGAGGGAGCGTTTTTATATTCGCGGAATGAGCGGGTTGTAGAGAGGTGAGTAGGCGCATTGGGGGCGTGGCCTGTGCAGTGACTCATGATTAGTATAAATACGCAGTTTCATTGTTATTAGACAGTTAGTCTTTGAGCTATCGTCAACCAAGTAACATAATCAGGAGTGAAAAGTGAAATATGGAAAAAATCGAATATCGTGCCGTTATAAAGTTCCTTACCAGGCAAGGAAAATCAGTCGCGACCATAATGAATGAGATGTCGTTGGTTTACGGCGACTCTTGTCCCGAAAAATCATGGTGTACAAGTGGCATAGTTTATTTAAACAAGGAAGGGAATCCCTTGAAGACGACCCGAGGCCGGGCAGGAGCATTGAGGTGACCATGCCAGCACTTATCCAAAAAGTTGAACAAATTGTACTCGAAGATGCTCGACTAAAGAAGAAACAACTCGCAGAAATGGTTGGAGTATCCGATACAACAATTTTTAAAATCCTACACGATCATCTCGGCATGTCTAAGGTCAGCGCAAGATGGGTGCCGAGAATGCTTACGCCGCCGCATAAACAACACCGCGTAGAGTGTTCGCGTGCATTTTTGGACCTCTGTAATGAAGACAAGGATGGTGTATTGAGTGGAATTGTTACTGGAGACGAAACTTGGGTTCATCATTATGAACCTGAGCCCAAACAAGACTCCATGCAGTGGCATAAAAAGGGCACAGCACCTCCCAAGAAATTTAAAGTGTCACAATCAGCTGGGAAACTCATGGCAACGGTATTTTGGGACTAGGAAGGAATATTGGTGATTGATTATAAAGATAAAAGTGTTTCTATAACCGGAGAATATTACGCTTCAATATTAGAGCGACTAAAAGAAGCCATTAAAGAGAAAAGACGGGGAAATTTGACAAAAGGTGTTCTGCTTTTGCAGGACAACGGACCCATCCACAACAGCCGCGTTGCGTTAGCTGCCCTGCATAAGGTGGGTTTCGAAATTGTGAATCACCCACCCTATAGCCCAGACCTGACCCCGAGTGATTATTACCTGTTTCCGAAAATGAAAACAGAACTGCGGGGTAAAAAATTTACTGCCGATGATGAAATCAAGGAGTCAGTTTCGGTGTATTTTGCAGATAAAGAGAAATCATTTTTTGATGAGGGTATAAATAAATTAATTGAAAGATGTGAAAAATGTATCCGTCTTGCAGGTGAATATATTGAAAAAGAAAAATAATTTGTTTTTTTTATTTCCACCCCTTGTCCGCCATTCCACGAATATAAGAACGCTCCCTCGTGTGTCTAATATTATTAGACTATGGAACAGGATTTTAAAGCTCTAGTTTCTACAAAGCATAATTTAATTCGCTTGAACGTATTGTTAAGAACAAATGAAAGGATTAATGTGGAGCTTTTAATATCTTCTTCGCTAAGAAATACTTTTTCTTTCTTAAAAAGCTTCTAGTTGGTTAAAGAAAGCATAATCTTTTGGATATAACACAAGAATTTTATAAACTTGCATCGGTGAAAGTTTCTATACAGTCTTTTATGATGTGTAGGTAATTATCGTGTTATGGAAGGCCCTGTCCGAGAGCTGAACGTTAATTTTCAATTTATCGTATATGTTTTGATATATTGGCAGTACTTATTCTTTGTCGGATAATACGAGGGAGCGTTTTTATATTCGCGGAATGGGGGACAAGGGGTGGAAATAAAAAACCCAAATTATTTTTCTTTTTCAATATATTCACCTGCAAGACGTATACATTTTTCACATCTTTCAATTAGTTTATTTATACCCTCATAAAAAATGATTTCTCTTTATCTGCAAAATACGCCGAAACTGTCCCCTTGACTTCATCATCGGCAGTAAATTTTTTACCCCGCAGCTCTTTTTTCATTTTCGGAAACAGGTAATAATCACTCGGGGCCAGGTCTGGGCTGTAGGGTGGGTGATTCACAATTTCGAAGCCCACCTTATGCAGGGCAGCTAACGCAACGCGGCTCTTGTGGACGGGCGCGTTGTCTTGCAAAAGCAGAACACCTTTTGTCAATTTTCCCCGTCTTTTCTCTTTAATGGCTTCTTTTAGTCGCTCTAATATTGAAGCGTAATATTCTCCGGTTATAGAAACACCTTTATCTTTATAATCAATCAACAATATTCCTTCCGAGTTCCAAAATACCGTTGCCATGTGTTTCCCAGCTGATTGTGACACTTTATATTTCTTGAGAGGTGCTGTGCCCTTTTTATGCCATTGCATGGAGTCTTGTTTGGACTCAGGTTCATAATGATGAACCCAAGTTTCGTCTCCAGTAACAATTTCACTCAATACACCATCCTTGTCTTCATTACAGAGGTCCAAAAATGCACGCGAACACTCTACGCGCTGTTGTTTTTGCGGCGGCGTGAGCATTCTCGGCATCCATTTTGCGCTGACCGTAGACATGCCGAGATGATCGTGTAGGATTTTAAAAATTGTTGTATCGGATACTCCAACCATTTCTGCGAGTTGTTTCTTCTTTAGTCGAGCATCTTCGAGTACAATTTGTTCAACTTTTTGGATAAGTGCTGGCGTGGTCACCTCAATGCTCCTGCCCGGCCTCGGGTCGTCTTCAAGGGATTCCCTTCCTTGTTTAAATAAACTATGCCACTTGTACACCATGGTCGCCGTAAAACAATGACATCTCATTTATTATGGTCGCGACTGATTTTCCTTGCCTGGTAAGGAACTTTATATCGGCACGATATTCGATTTTTTCCATATTTCACTTTTCACTCCTGATTATGTTACTTGGTTGACGATAGCTCAAAGACTAACTGTCTAATAACAATGAAACTTCGTATTTATACTAATCATGAGTCGCTGCACAGGCCACGTCCCCAATGCGCCTACTCACCCCTCTACAACCCGCTCATTCCGCGAATATAAAAACGCTCCCTCGTAATTGTTAATGTAAGAAGGAACTTTGATACCTACTGCACACTACTAAACTTGTATCGGAGCTTCCAAAAGATGAAGTGGAAGCTTTGCGACATACGAGTACATATCGAAAGGTTTCTGGAACGAGTCAAGAAACCGACGCTATGTACATGTACTATTTTTACTAATCACTTGCTAAAGTAAAAAAGAACTTTGTTACCTGATATACACCACCAAACTATTACCTGAGTTTTCGATAGATGAAGCGTAGGCTTTGGAACATACGAGGATAAATCAGAATATTTCTAGAACGAGTCAAGAAAATGTGTATAGTATGTTCATGTACTAGTCACTTGTTAAAGTAAGAAGGGACTTTGATACCTGGTATACACCATCAAACTATTATTTGAGCTTTCGATAGATGAAGTGTAAGCTTTGGGACATACGAGGATAAACCAGAATGATTCTGAAACGAAGCTGAAGATGATATCATGCGCGTGCAGATTACTTGTCTTGAAAACACCATTGTTTAAACAATTGCTCGCAAATTTTCAAACAAATTGTGTATTATTACTGTCAATCGAAGTAAACAATTTCTTAATCATTAATAAAAGATTGTTTTGTGCAGCGATAAAGCGTTTCTCTTTTTAAGGCTTAAATGTTAAATAAATGAAAATGGAGTTAGTGGAAGTTTATGGTAAATTTTCTACTTCTTATGTATTAATTGCACACACACTTGCTGAAATAAGACACGATAGTACAAGTATAGGGGGCGCAACATGTTCTGGCAGATTAACAGCAACTACCTACACGTATAAAGAAACAGTTGAAAGAATCCATGAAATCGCGTACATTGCATCTTTCATCAACATCAGGAGATGAGAAAGCTTGATACTAGATAGTTGTCGTGTCTGCTGACAATCCACTGAAAGCGTGTGAAAACCATCATTTCGCAGCAATGACGTTCAAAAGTAATGAAAACGATTTTTTATGATATTTTAAAACTGCCAATGAAACGTGGATACATCAATACGCTCCGGAGGACAAAGAGCAGTCAAACCAGTGGAGAAATCTTAATGAGCCAACTCCAAAGAAAGCCGAGACAATTTCTTCTGCTGGGAAAAAGATGGCTACTGTCTTTCGAGATTTATAAGGAACAACTTTTGTTTATTGCTTTCAACCTAGGAAGACAATAATGGCTTCATTATTGGCTAGATTCAATGAAAAAATTAAAGTCATAAGATCTAATTTAGTAAAGGAAAAGGTTCTATAACGCTAGGACAATGCCCTATCCTACAAGCCAGGAATTACAATGGCAAAACTGTACAGATTATGATTACAGTTAATGGAACATGGTGCCATGTTCGCCAGACGTAGCTTCCTTTGGATTTCTTCAAAACGTGAAGAACGCCGAGACGTTTCCTTCTGCTGGAAAAGCGATGGTTACTCCCTTTCGAGATTTACGAGGAAGTGTCGATTGCTTACAACATACGAGGACAATACTGGCGTCGTTATTAGCCAGATTGAATGAAGAAATCAAAGTTATAAGATCTAATTTAGTAAAGAAAAAGGTTTTACAACGTTAGGATAATGTCCCGTCCCACAAGCCAGATATTGCAATGATAAAACTGTACAAATTGTGATTTCAGTTAATGAAACATGTGCCATGTTCGCAAGACGTAGCTTCCTTGGATTTCTTCCAAACGTGAAGAACGCCGAGACTTTTCCTTCTGCTGGAAAAGTGATTCCTACCCTCTTTAGGGATTGAAGACAATAAAGGCATCATTATTGGCTAGATTGGAAGAAGAAATCAAAGTTATAAGACCTAATTTAGTAAAGAAAAAGGTCTTACAACGTCAGGATAATGCCCCGTCACACAAGCCAGATATTGCAATGGTAAAACTGTACAAATTGTGATTGCAGTTAATGGAATATCCGCCATATTTGCCAGGCTTAGCTTCGTTGAATTTCTTCCAAACCTGAAGAAGTAGTTGGTAATGGATATTTTGAAGGTTTAGAGAGTTCATGTTTTTTTGAAGAGTTAAAATGTCTTAAAAGGCGTTGGACTGAGTGTGTAGATAGATAGATACGACTTTTCTCAAAAAGTTGCTTTTTCGTCTCGCTCTAGGAATTTTTGCAATCTGTGCTCATAATTAAGTGCTGTTGTATTTATTTTACAATTACGCTATAATAATAAAGTTTTGAAGACATATTGCTAAATAATCTATAAAAAATTCGCAATGCTTTCTTATGAATATAAAGGAATTCACTAGCTTTTTTTCTCTCAAAATTCGTAGGGTTTTTAATTCATCATGGGTTATCTGAGAGTCAAGCCCATTTAACATCATTAACTAGCTGAACTAACTAGCATTTCTTTCTTGGTTCAGCAATTGGGGCATCTTAAAAGTCCTTTATTATTCTTACGTTACTGAAAGGTTTCCACCCTAGTACATAAATAAGCATCACTTTTGTTAAATTCAAAATATGACAAAATAGGTATTAATACAACGTTGTGCAAAGATTCATTTACTTATAGATTTCATTCACAAACATCGACCGATATTGCTCACCATTTTCGTAGAGAAAGAGAAAGTCGACATTTCATACGCTTCGACCTACCAGAATTTCCTAAAGATGTTTCGCAAGTTGTAAATATTCAATAACAATTTCGTTCATCTTCGTATTATGATTTATGGATCTTCACTATCTTGGCTCGCGTAATTTAATATCTTAGCGGAGCTTAACGAGGGCGTTTTTATTCGTATGATGGAAATGAATCGATATAGCCTCAGCTTCTACATCATTAGTTCCATATACACACACATGAAAAAGAAAAACGAGAAATCGAGTGAAATAGTAATAGGCAAACGCTGCAGCGCGTGCTACGGAAGAGCTTCAGTTTAAGTTTATTGGTAGAGGGACAAGTACGTTAAACATGGATAAATGAAATCTCGAAGCGATATCTTACCAATCGATTTTCTTGTGAATGTTCTTGATGGGTTCCGCTTGAATTATTTTATTACTTATGATATGATGCACATATGTCTGTACATCTACAGACATGAAGGAGTATATGAGTGTACTTTCTTACTTTAAAATTGTTTTGCAGATAAGACTTTTATGGAATACTGTTAATGTTCTTCCTGTAATACAAAAGCGACGAGGCGATAAAATTACAGAATTCGAACTGACAAATGAAAGAGCTGCTGTCATGTAAAGAAAATATAGAAATGCCAATAAATAGTACATAAAATATGGTAGAAATGTGTGCAATATGACAGAAACTATTGGTCAAGCTTAGATATATTTAATACTAAGATATTAATAATGATAATAGTAATATTCTTAAAATATAAAGCATAATGAAACTTGTATTGGTTCACCGTTTTGCGATGTATAGGAACACCTCAGTATCAGCCGCGTACAGCTTGAGCTCAAACCCATATATACGATACGAGGATAGTTTGACAAGTAGTGAGAATGACACATAGGTAGCGCTCTAATTGGTAAAACAAATGCACTGTAATTTAGGTTGCCTAATTATATGTTTGCATTCCGATATTCAGATAAATCGGTTGATTAGTTTATTTTTGACAGCTGATTGAAGAAGAAGCAAGACGTCGTTTTGTTAAAATGGAAAAAGCAGAGTATTGTGTGGTGATTAAATACTTCGTAATTAAGGGTATGAAAGTTACCGAAATAAAAGATGAGTTACGGGAAACATTAGGTGAATCTGTTCCATCATCCGCCACAATAAGTAGATGGGTAAATGAATTTAAACGTGGTAGAACAAGCTGTGTTGATGAAGCGCGCTCTGGAGCACCCAAAATCGTGACTTCTAAGGAAATGATTATAAAAATCCATAATATTATTACGCAAGATTGACGACTCAAAGTGAGGGCAATAGCAGACATGGTAAACATTTCAACAGAAAGCGTCTTCACCTCCAAAGAAAGCGAAAACCACTTTATCGGCAAACAAGGTGATGGCATCAATTTTTTGGGATTCAAAGGGCATTTTGCTCATTGATTACCTTCAGAAAGGTGCCACAATAAACGGACAATATTATGCTGAACTTCTACAAAAATTAAATGTTGAGATTCGTGCTAAACGGCCAAGAACGGCAAAGAAAAAGATTCTGTTTCACCAAGACAACGCTCCCTCGCATACCAGCGCAGTTGCGATGTCCAAAATCCACGACTTGCATTTCCAATTAGTACCGCATGCGCCTTCTTCGCCGGATCTAGCCCCTTTCGACTTCCACCTTTTTCCAAAATTGATAACGGCACTAGGTGGGGAGACATTTTCGTCTAACGACGAGCTTATCATCATCATGAATGAGTATTTTGCGAGCTTTCCGGAATCGCATTTTACAGGTGGCATAAGGGTATTGGAACACCGTTCGAATAAATGTATTGCTCTTTTAGGAGAATATATTGAAAAATAAAAATTATTTTGTATTTAAAAAATTCGTTTTTCTTTTCATTCTCACTACTTGTCAAACTACCCTCGTATGTGGGTTGAGCGAAAAGTATCCTGGTGTTGAAAAGTTGAAAAACTGAATGAAATCTACGCCATAATAATAAAAATTAGCTTTATTGTCCAAGAGAACAACTTCCAATTGCAGGATAATTAATACTAAGCTAAAAATAAAACGTAGAGTAAGAGTAACTATAATTAATAAGAAATTAAAGTAAATGTATGGAATTAACTTAAAGAAATTTATTATAATATAATTTTAAGCAATGATGAGACCCAACTTATAGGAAGAAAAAAAATGACCATAACCTTTACAAACTATATTAAAATTTTGATACGTAATATATAGAGGTGGTTAGATTATGACATTGATACATAGAGAAGGTAAATCAAAAGTAACCAGACACCATATACTGAATTGAGACTGTAATAAATCAATTTCTCATAAAATAGACATTATTATTAAATAAATTGTAGATAAAAGCAATACTAGAAGAAATCCGCCTAAACTTTAAAGAGGACACATCGAAACGGGAAAGTAAATATCTACGAACCATAATCCTTTCAGAAAAAGTACCATCCAATTGAAAGCACATAAATTTAGTAAATCTGCACTAAATCATCACCATTTGACGCTTATGACTTTGATAATAAAGACACCATATTCAAGGACGAGAACAAACTGGAGAAAAGAAAAGAACTTGCAGAACGTGAACATTATTAAACATCCCAAAGTTTCTGATGACGAAACCTAAAGCCCTTCCGGGTTGACGAGGTAACAAAAGTAAGGTGATCATTGAAAGTCAATTTCATATCAAAGAATATGCCCAAATCCTTCATTAAATTAACGAGTTGCCAATAGACACCATGCAGCTTGTAATTAAAGACGATGACATCGGATCTTCTGGTACGGAATATTATTTAAAATTTGAGGTTAAAAAATAGTATTTAATATACATCATTCTGATATGACAACCAGAAATTATTCGAAATATTTTTGACTCATCGAAAAGCAATACAGCCTCCACAACATCATTGATGAAAATATTGAACAATAGAGCTTCCAAGTTTGTATATATTGTAAAACATATACTGTGGAACGTTAGAATAAGTATGCATTGAAAGAACACAATCAATCAATAAGTAACTGACGCCGAAATGATGATGTTTCAAAGAAAAGAGTGAATGATATCGATGATCGAAAGCTTTTGTGAAGTTTGTATTTAAAGCATCCATTTGTTTTCTAGAATCTAGAGTGTTAACAACAAATTGAATGAAATTTCACGAATTAGTGATAGTCGAAGGTTTATTAACAAATTCATGCTGGTGGGAAGATAGATGAGGCCCACTAAGGAGATAAATGGCGCTTATGCATCATGACACGCTAGTTACGTTGCTTCAAACCGGAACTCTCTATCTCTTGTCGTTCTTGAGATATACGTATCTTTTTCGTCAAAAAATGCTGGTTTGTATTTGTTTGTGTATATGTTTAGAATGTTATTTTACGCTAATAATTGAAATTACTGCTTTTTTACAATAAAACGTAAAGTAAACGTAGTGATCCCTTATGGAACACATCGTCTGTGTAGTCTTGTATATTTTTTAAATCCGATCGTGTTTATAAATTTAGTGGACACTCTTTTTAATTAAAAGTCTCTCTTCCCAACAATTTATTGTCCAAGGGCAAGATATTATTAACTTCCTTTTAGCCAAAATACAATCAAAGTAAATTAGTTAAATAGAGCGTTGAGTTATTAAAATATTAAGCGAATATTAATTAATAATAATGATAGTAGATAGGAAACAGTTTACTATACACTACAGGCCATAAGTGAGGGATCACTTATCATAAATAACAAAACACTTGTATTTTAGACACATCCCTTGGACTTTTACCTGTTTTGGTGAGAATAATTGAAATAACAGTTGTAAATGTAATTCTGAGAAGGATTATTCGGATTATTATTATAAATTAGATAAATATATTTGTTTCTGAAAAATATTGTAAATCCTTTTAATAGTTTCATGGCGTCTATTTAATAGAAATATTTTATATACCCCAATAAATTTAATAGGGTTTACAACGCAATATTATTATAATGGTATTAGGAATGCATAGTAAACTATTTAGCAATTTAAAAATTAGTTTTCGTGCAGCATTTGTCCGAGTAAGTTGCAATACGAGTATTTGAAAACAGACGTAAAAGTAACTTATAAAAATGGCGAAAAGAAAGGAAGCGCAGAAACTCGTAGTTCTATAATAACGCTACATGGTGAAAAATTTTCACTGCGGCAAATAGCCCAAAAGTTAAATTTATCTTATCACGCGGTGCAAAGAACAGTTAAACGATATTCACAAAGTGGATCATTACAACCAATAAAACGTTGCGGAAGGCCAAGGGTAACTACCAGACAAGAAGATTTGCGCCTAAAAATACTATCAAAACGAAATAGGCGCCTCACTGCTGCCCAGCTTTGAGCAGAGCTGAATGAAGGCCGTCGAAAGCCGGTGTCACTGACTACTGTAAAACGACGTTTGACAAAGGCGGGACTACATGGGCGTGTTGCAGCTCGAAAACCATTATTGAATCCACGAAATCGTAAAAAACGGTTACAATGGGCCTAGTACCATCAACACTGGGACATGGAAATGTGGAAGCAGGTTTTATGGACAGATGGGTCAAAGTTCCAAGTGTTTGGTAGTAATCGACGAGTTTTCGTTCGAAGACAAGTGGGTGAAAGGATGTTACCCGAATGTGTAATGCCAACTGTTAAACACGGGGCAGGTTCTGTGCTTATTTGGGGATCCTTTTCCTTTGATGGTGTCGGAGATTTGTACCGCATTGAAGGCATTTTAAAAAAAGAGAGGTACCTGAAGATTTTGGAGGAACATGTAATTCCGTCTGGATTAAGGTTAATTGGTCAAGGTTTTCATCTGCAACAAGCTAATGATCCCAAACACACTTCCCAACTTTGTAAAAACTATGTGAATCAAAAATAGGAGGAAGGGATGCTGATAAATATGATTTGGCCACCACAATCACGCGATCTCAACCCTATTGAATTACTGTGGGATGAATTAGATAGAAACGTGAGAGAAAGCTGTCCGCAATCGCAGAAACAGCTTTGGGAGCAACTTACAAAGCTGTGGAATAATTTACCAATGGATACGTTCCGGAAACTTGTATCGCGGTTGCCTAATATTTGTAAAGAGGTGGATACTTCGACGAAAGTCGAATATGATAAGAAATTCTACAGAATATGTTGAAATTATTTTATTTTATAAGGAAAACTGTTCATTTGTTTCGTAGATACAGTTTTGTAGAAATATGCGTTTTGTTTCACTAAGCGTGCATGTTTTTTCTAAATTTCATCTACTGATCTCTCACTTATGGCTTGTAGTGTATATTAATATAGAAGTTACTATAATCGATGAGCGGATGGCTGCGTTTACATATTTCTTCTGTTAATAAGTATTATAATATATACAGAAGTAAGTTAGGAAGATGGAAGTATTGTTTTAAAATACATTATTCGCAAACTCATAAACTAATCATAAGTTTATTTTTGTTTATATACTTTTTCCTTGATGCCTCTTAAGAAAACTTCCAAACTTTCGTTGTTAATACCACAAGTTTATAAATTCCGATCAACTTTTGGACCGGAGCAGATAAGAACGATTCTTAAAGCTATTTGATGCGCTGAATCAGAATCTTCAATCCGTTTCCCAACATTGGTTCTACTTTTCGAGTTCTCGCATGTTTCCCGCATTACGCTGTAATAACAACCGTCGGATTACGGCGTCGCTGGGAAAATCATTTCAATTGTATTTGAAAAAGTTTTGTTTTTGTTTAGGAACGTGTAACAATGCGGAGACAGGATTGAAAAGTCATTCAAAATGTTTTTGTTACGTGTGCGGATATTATATGATCGAAAAAGTGTCAATGTAATGACAAATACGATCAAAGATGCGAAATGCCTATTTGCATTACTTTGGCTTCTCTGTAACAAACACGTATAACGCATTATAACGCGCGCAGAACAAAGCTGTACAAGTGGTCAGTCGGTGAAAATGTATACTTCCTATTTTCATTGCCAATGCTATGGAAGGAAACGAAAACCTCGTTTTAAGGTCCATAACATATGTGGGCAATCACCGGCCCGCGGGCCGTATTCGGCCCGCTGTAAGATTTAATCCACGCCGCGACACATTGTCGTATTATTTCATGTCTGACATCTATCGCTAAAAATTGTGAACACTACTTTAAAATGCACTACTTTTAAACGCAGCTCGCGAACGTATTTGCACATTAAACTTTGGCCTACAACATGTCAAACGTTGCCCATACCTGGTCTATAAGTTTCCATTGCTATGACATTACAATATAATCCCAATATTCCCAAAATATTTCATAACATAGGGATGATGGTTAGAATTGGTATTGTTGGGCTTCATCTTTGTTGGATATACGAAAATTGCTTTCAAGTAATATAGGTTATTAGAATATTTAATGGACAAGTCATAGGTCCATTATACAGAGTGTTTCAAAAAGAATATACGTATTTCGAATGCATATATTTATTAAACTTCAAGATATACGAATATGAAACTTTGCACACATATTTACGAACTTCTCAAGTTCAGATTACAGATGTTCAATATGCCCTCCATCAGCGACACGAACAATATCACATCGATACTCAAATTCCTCCCATACTCGGACAAGCATGTCCTTCCTCACTGATGTTATGGCAGTACGGATCCTGCACACTCTCACGGACAGCGGCTATGTTTTCGACAGATCTTGCGTTTCGTCGTCGTACGGGTGTTGGTTCATAGTTTACTGAACCAGTGGACTCAAATTTATCCATCACACTCCGAATAGTCCTCTCGGTAGGATGATTATGGGTACAATGGGAGAAGCGTGCGAAACGTTGCCCGAACAGAACACCCATTCTGATAAAATAATTTTATCATTTGTACGTGTCGTCCAACGCTATATCCGTCCACGGTGATTTGGTAAAACAAGCTAAATAAATGACAGCCAATTCGACAGATGTAGCTTCAACAATATGGCCGTTATTAACTATCAAAAGTTCGGAAGTCCCTATTGGAAGACCCGTTACATACACTATATTAATATTTCAATTGTAAACTGAAACACACTCCGAAAAAAATGGACTTGGGAGCGATTCCCTAAAGTATCATTCATTGTGGTAGTTTAAAAAGAAAATCCCCTCCAAAATACTTGAGAACTATTTTAAATTACACCCTTTTGAACGTTACACTTTCACAAATAACAAAGATATCGCTGGCAATATTGAATCTGAGACACCCTGTATATACACGAAATAATTTTGTTTCTAGTTGGCAGAGATATAAGAAAAGTTTTTTCATTTTTGGTTGTTGCTTGAAATGACGAGAGAATATAAATACATCAAGTTATAGAAAACATATTTGTAGGCGTGCTTGACGTGCCGAAAATATTCTAGGAAGGAATAACATTTAGTTTAGACACATACACGTCTACACACTGGAACATACTATTTTGTGACTGTAATATATTTGGAACATGCTTCTTCCGAACGCGTATAAATATACATAAACCTACAATATCTGTGATGTTAAACGATGCAGGAAGCAATCGCATTTACTTAATAAATTCAAAGTCAAACTTCTATCTTAATTATGTAATTCCAAAGAGAAAACAATCTATACGTAAATTAACGACGGATATTTGTAATTCTAGCTTTGATAACGATAAAAGCGAGATTACTTTCTGCGATAAAAGGACCGGTCGTGATATATAATTTCTTTTGGAACTCGGGTTTATTTTTCATTGGAATCAGAAAGCACGAATGGTCAATTCAGATGCGGGATGGGGCTTTTTTTAAGAGGTCGATTAAAACAGAAAGTATAAGTTTATAGGTTAGGTGTTATGGCTCAAAATGGAATCCAACGTTTATTGTAAATTGGTTAATTTGGAAAAACTCCTTTGTATTGCTTTGTACAATTTTAAAACTTTTTTTCATGTAGATCTTAAATAATTTTTTAAAATTTAAGTAAATCACAGTCAAACTGTAAACACGACCGTTATAGTGTTAGCCGTTATTCAGAGAGGCATAATTATTCGTTGCAGATGGCAGTGACTATTTTTAATCGATTTGCAATAAATTATGTATATTACTTATAATAATTGTTTATTAGTTTTACAAAGTGTTTATTATGTCTGCTTTTCTTTACTTGAATATGTATAAGTGTGTGACATAAATTACGAGATCATAAACTAGATCTAAGTATAGGACAGGTTCTGCAAGAAATTTATTTTCAATTTAGAAATTTATTGAATATGTTATGTATAGTATACATATACGAGGGTGGTCCCAGAAGTACCCGATCCAACAAAGAAAACAAACATTTTGGAAAGAAATATATTTATTTATCAACATAATCTCCTTTCAGCTCTATACACTTTTCCGAGCGATGTTCAATAAGTTCGATACTCTTTTTGTAATAAGAACTGTATTGCTCCTCAAAATAGCCATTAATTGCCGACATCGTAATCGTTGGAAAATCTTTGTCCACTGAGCCATTTTTTTAAGTTTAGGAACAGAAAATATTCTGATTGGGTTAAATCTGGCGAATAGAGTGCATGAGGTAGCAATTCAAACTTTAATTTATTAATTTTGGCTCGCTCAAACGTTGCAATAAATTCGCATAATACTCGCCGTTGATAATTTTTTCTTTTTCAAGATAGTTAATGAAAATTATTCCACGTGCATCCCAAAAAACCGATGCCATGTCCTTGTCTGCAGATGAAATGGTCTTCGCCTTCTTTGGAGCCGGTTCTGCCTTTTGAGTCCATTATTTTGATAATCTTTTATTTCGAGTGTTAAGTGATGGAGCCATGTTTTGTCCATGGTTATGAAACGGCGCAAAAATTCTCGTTCGTCAAACACTCAATTGAAACCTCTTTATGACACTGTTTTTACTCGAGTGTAAGCAAACGCGGCACTCATCTTGCACATAACTCTTTCTCATGTCTAAATTTTCAGATAACATGCTATCTAACGCACTTTAAGTGCCTACTATGTCTGCTAGCTCGCGCACTTTCAGTCAACGATCATCCAGTACCGCCTTGTGTATTTTCTTCACTATTTCTGGAGTCGTCACTTCATTTGATCGACCACTGCGATGCTCGTCTTGGTAGCTCGTACGATCTCGTTTAAACTCTGCTACCCAATATTTCACTGGTGTGAACGAAGGAGCAGACTCACGCAGAGTAGAATGCAATTCAAATTTTATATCGGTTGGGCTGAGGTCTTTCAAATAAAAGTATTGTATCATGTAAAGAGGGTCAATTTTCTCCATTTTTACAAATTCACTGAAAACGTTCACTATTGATGGCTGCCTAACAAATACTAAACAATGTGGCGTCTTCAAACTTGAAACATATGCTTTATAGTTTGTGTACTTCGTAATGCAGTGATATTTTTTTTCGCCGTCTTTAGGTCAGGCCGGGTACTTACGGGACTACCCTCGTATATCACGTTTTTTTGATAGATATATTTTTCTACTGAGCTTTGTTTTAAATTTTTAAACTTTGTTTGTGTAGCATGCGATTCACATTTTGTTGAAATTTGAACAAATAAAATATTTAGAAAATATTCAATCACTAAAAAATAGTTTAGTTTTTCACACACTTCTACACACATATTTCTAACGTTTAATGTACAAAGTTCGGATTTTGCAACGTCACTTTCACTGCTTAAATTACAGTTCTTATTATCAATTAGTTCACTGATTATTTCTTACATCCTTAAATTGGGATTTTCGACAAAGCATCGCCATCAATAGATGCAAAGTTTTCCAGGTCTAAGCCATATGCAGAGAAAAACTGGTGCAGTGATATTTCGTCTTCTTCATCAAAATCTACTTCTTGCAGGACCTTCTCTAAGAATCCTACTTTCCTTTGAAACTATAGATTGCGAAATATTTTCCAGTCTACTGATATCCAAATTAATTTGGTGCCAGAAAATAATCTTCACATTTCTAAGTTTCAATGGGAGATTGGACGTTGCCTTTTCCAGAAATAATAAAACTTTCTATTTTCCTTTCCGATTTTTTGGTTAATTCTTTTTTAGTTAGTAAGTCATGATCTATGTTGTCATCCAACCCTTTTTGTTAGATACATGTAGTAGTGGCAGTTCATTGATTTTGAGAGAGATTTTACTTTCCTAATGATTAATAGATTTTCCTTGTTATCTTCTATACTCGTGTATAATAGAATTGTCAATCTTTGTTTTGCAGTTTTTTTAACTAGTATATTTATAGCTTTTTAGAGCGGTGTAAAGAAGGTCAGTTTTGTCAACGTTATAAATATTTTTTTGGTGAATATTCCTGCAACAATATT
Organism: Dermolepida albohirtum; assembly: GCA_031893035.1. Lineage (NCBI taxonomy): Eukaryota > Metazoa > Arthropoda > Insecta > Coleoptera > Scarabaeidae > Dermolepida > Dermolepida albohirtum. Next base: position 175,605 of record JAVIWB010003834.1, on the reverse strand, counting down.
TGAAACTTTGCCTTCCAAGCTTCAATAATATCCGGGGAAACATCGACTGCTTCTCCGCAAAATTGTTTTAAAGCTTACACTGCGTCTTTAACAAAGTTTTTCAAGCCATTCATTTGAAGCTTTGAAATTCGTAATTTTTAAACTTTCGACTGCTTCCAAATTTTTTTCGTTTATTAAAGGTTCAGATACGGAGATGTTTTAATTTCTAGCTTTTAAGGACATAGTATGTAATTGTATGTAACAGGACCGCAGCTTAAACTGCGTCTTTGATCAAATTTTTCAAGTCGTCCATTTGAAGCTTGAAAATTCATAATTTTAAATCTTTCGACTACTTTCAAAACTTTTTCTTTTATTGAAGGTTCAGATATGAAGATGTTCTTATTTCTAGCTTTAAAAAACTAATTATAAACTACTTGGTCGATTGCTGAACTTTTAGTTTTGGAAAATTTCCCTTTTGCTCAGTATTTGAACCTTCTTCAAAAAGATTTTTTAGGTCTCATTTATTTTTTATAATACCGTTAACTTGTGTCCTTCCAACACCAATCTTTTCAGCTAACTTTCTCGCATTAGTAATAAACTTTTCACTTTCTACAATAACATCAATTTTCTTTTGAACGACATAGTATGTAATTGTATATAACAGTACCACAGTTGAAGTTTTTAGGGTTATAACCCGAATGAACTTTTATGTATGTACATACTTAGAAATTTGTTGTTAATGAGGTAAATTCCCACGCTTATTTATCCAAGAAAATGGGATAATAATCTTTTACGCACTACCTGGAAAAATTGCTTTTAACAACTGTTTGTCATTGTTGACAAAACAATTTATGACCACTAATGAGAGATAAAATTGCAGGCATTTTTCCAAGATAAATTTCATTGAAGTGACCGTCACCACTTGTGAGGAGTGCCGGCTATTGGGAGGTCCTTGATATGTGTTTTTCCATATCATTGGTTTTAAAATTTGAAAAATGGCTGTTATTAGAGGTGACCACTTTTAAGAGATGGTTTACTGTATTTTTTGGTCTATCATAATTACATATTTATTGTTTATCCGTTTATTTTCGTTTCAGTGAATATGAAATAAATAATAAATTTAAATGTTCGAGTCTTAGATATAAAGTATAACTATAATTTATATTTACTATCTTGAATGTTTTATCTATTGGTGAATTCACTCATGCCAAAAGATGTGAAACTGTCATTAAATAAAACGGTGCATATGTTATTGAATAAACTTGATTATAAGTACTAAAATTGTTTTTTCAATCTGCCATAAAAATCGACAGGCTCTTTGCGAACAACCCAATATTATGACGCAGTCGCTAAAGCACCAGAACAATGAAATGAAGCTGTGAAAATGAACACATTTGTCTACAAGAAAACTTTGACCCGTCAAAAAGAAAATGACGGTCGTCTTCTTAATATTAAGAGGAGATGCGAAATGGGTGGTGCTGGAAGTATAAAAGACAGTCACCACAACGCAACATACTGAGATGGTGATTTAGATGTAGCTACTATACTATTATCTAACAATTAGTGGGAACTTCAAATTCACTACTATACATATTGTGCAGTAATGAAAGCTATTATATAGAAGAAAGTAGATAATATAAATTAAAATTTTTAATTTAATAAGCAATATTCTTTGTTACTTCATATTGGCTTCCGAGTCAGAGGACCTCGCTACTTGTACAACTGATGTTCTATCTTCATCTACGTAAAGCATATTTAAGGTTTAACTGTTGATACGGCTGTCGTTGTTGCACTGAATCTGTTACATCTGTAGCACTGAATCTATTACAGCAGTGGCAATAGATAAACACTGATGATCCCCCATATGTGTGAACCAACGCAGAAACTAATTAAAAATTTCTGTGTCGGAGAAGGACTCGAACCTGTATCTGCCGTTTGTTAGACGGCTGCTTTACCAATTAGGCCACCAAGCAGTCCAGTTTCGAATCTCTTAATACGAAATAAATTGCATTATGGAAAGTCAAGTTTATTTGTTAATTATTATATACACTATCGCTCGTAAGTATTTAGTCACCCTTGTTTCATTACAGTTTCTATAGAAAAGTTGTAATTATAAAATTTATTTTTGTAGTAATAAATAGTTTCATAGTAAACATTAAAATCTGTAAAAGCTTAGTCAATTATGCGATTACTAGAAATGCCTAAACGGAAAGAATTAAGTATAGACACATGATCGTTTATAATCGCATACAATAAAACTGGCAAAAACAATCGAGAAATTGCCACAAAACTTAAATTAAATCAGTCCACCGTGGGTTATATCATCAAAAAACACCGCGAATGTGGAAGTGTGTTGAGCAGAATTTGAAAAGGCAGATCAAGGGCAACAACCTCAGCAAAAGATCTTGCAATGGTGGTAACAAGCAAGAGAAATAAACGAAAAACAGACCCAGAAATCACAGCAGAAATGAATGCTGTTCGTCGAAAACTCATAAGTGTTTTCACAGTTAAACGGCAATTAAAAGAAGCCAGTCTTCATGGACGAGTTGCAGTGCGGAAGCCGCTTCTACACAAGCAAAAACGTTTAAAGTGGTCACGCGATCACCAGATCGCGTGCCCATAAAAGACTGAAATAAAGTATTGTGAACCGTTGAATACAAATTTGAGATTTTCGGTTCACGTAGACGTGTTTTCGTGATCACGTCTGTGGGTGAGCGTGTCCCGGAAGAATGCATAGCCCCTACTGTTAAGCACGGTGGAGGTTCAATCATGATATGGAGTTGTTTTTCTGGATCAAATGTGGGCGATTTCATAAAAATCGAAGGTACACTAAAAAAAAGAACAGTATAAGCGCATATTAGAGGAAAATGCAATCCCCTCTGGAATTAAAATATCGGATCAGAATTTTATCGTCCAACAAGATAACGACCCGAAACACACTTCCAAATTACGCCTGGAATATTTGCAGAAATTGGAGAACGGGGGAACCATAAATGTTATAGCGCGGCCTCCCCAGAGTTCCTATTTAAATCCCATTGAGTTGCTGTGGGAAGAACTTGACCGAGAAGTGAGAAAATCGACCCCCACATCTGCTGTTAATATGTGGAAGAACCTGCAAGAGGCATTGGGTAAAATAAAACCTGAGACATTACGAAAATTAATCGAAAGAATGCCTCAATTGTGTGCTGTAGTGATTAAAAATAACGGAGGGCATATAGACAAGTCTAATATTTAGATAAATATATTATACAACAATTTATTTTAGATGTAAAAATATATATTTTTCATAAATGTAAATAATAAAAAGATATTAGTATTTCAATTTTGGTTACAATTTGCGGGTTAAATACGAGTGACTAAGTACTTATGAGCGATAGTGTATATATATATATATATATATATATATATATATATATATATATATATATATATATTGAATGCTTCACGATGGGAAATTAACGAAAATTAGTATTTCCTGATATATAATCTTTAATTATAATTACAAAAATTAAAAATTTCTACATTAAAACAACTCGAGCTTGTGTCTGCTATTTCCAGGTCTTTTCCATAATTTATAGTATATTAAGTGACTCGACTCTATACCACTTGGTGGCTTACTTGATAGGGCAACCGCCTTGTAAGCGACAGATACAGGTTCGAGTCCTTCTCCAACGCAGAAATTCTTAATTAATTTCTGTAATTACAATCAACGAGTATAGCAAGAAACACAAATGTTTAATATAAATAAGACTTTTAAATCAACACGGCTTTTGCAATTAGCATAAACAAAAACATTTGTAAAGTATAATTTTAAACATTCAAAATTTATTAATAGGTAATAGAGTTTTAATGAAACCGCTTTATTATAATCATAAACAGAAATTAAACATATTATTTTGGAGCACTAAATTTCACTAATACACGTCATTGAAGAGTAAAAAATAGAGCATGTAAGACTAACCCATACGCGGTAAAATAAGCATAGTAAGCTAAGCCCTTAATCCACCAAATTTGTACCCCAGCAAGCAGATTTATTACTTATTTTGTAGTGAAAATATGCGTAATATTCTGTAGCGAACTTTAATGAGTTTCTACACCACTTGGCTATTATTCACTAATTAGTGTCAAAGAACTTTTTGTTTATAAATCTTAATTTTACGGTTTTCAATTGGCATTTATATCGCGCTGAATGTACACCGTATAAATTAATACGAAATCATAAGATATAAATACGAGAGCTGAACTTAAAATAAATGTTTTCTCGGAGTGTTGTTATGAAAATGTACAGTTTAAATGTAGGAATTTATTGGATAAATAAAATCTGGAAATACAAAGGAAAGATAAATAAAAATGTGTGAGATACTTTTGCCGGCTTAATTTATTAATAATAATTCGATCATGGTATAAACTAAATAAAAATTGGAGCTAAATATTTGGAAATGTATACGCTGTGCAGAAATTACCAAATCAACACAGGAGTGGGACTTTCTTTGATAAACATCATAACACTATTATATGAAATAGTCCTCGTTGAAGTAGTTTTATGTTTCGTTTACGTTAAAGAAGATATTTTTGATGAATAATTTCATAGCCTTTGTTTCTTGAAGGTAAAAGTATACGATCGTGTGGAGAATAAAAACATTCAGAAATTATATTACTTATATATAAAAACTGCTTTTTCTTTATTTTTTCTTCATTTAAGAGATATTTTTAAAAAATATGTATGTGAGGAAAGTACATCTCTATTCATCTATATCCATCATAAAAAAGGTAAAGGAAATCTTTAATAATAAGTAACTAAAATTAAAGAGAACATTGATTTTGATGCGAAGAAATTTCCAAATACACAGTTTTATAAATAGAAAGAGAAACGAATAGATTTGATAGGTAGGTGTTACTACATAAGTCTGAACACAAGCAGGACTTCTCATGATACATGTACATTGAATTATTGATTGGTTAAAATAATCGCCCTCAGTTCCAAATTTGAATATTACAGAAAACTTTAAAGACGACGAACCTACACTTTCAGAAAACTATTTCAAATCGTAGAAAACTATTAGAAAAACTGTACAAAAACATACTTCGTTAGACATTATTTCAGCAATGTCTCTGAAGTAAAAGTAGTCTGTCGCAGATTTTCATCAGTAAACTACAGGAATATAATCAGTTCTATACTACGAGGATAGTTTGACAAGTAGTGAGAATGACACATAGGTGGCGCTCTAATTGGTAAAACAAACGCACTGTAATTTAGGTTGTCTATTTATATGTTTACATTCCGATATTTAGATAAATCGGTTTATTAGTTTATTTTTGACAGCTGATTGAAAAAGAAGCCACACGTCGTTTTGTTAAAATGGAAAAAGCAGAGTATCGTGTGGTGATTAAATACTTCGTAATTAAGGGTATGAAAGCTACCGAAATAAAAGGTGAGTTACGGAAAACATTAGGTGAATCTTCTGTATCATCCGCCGCAATAAGTAGATGGGTAAATGAATTTAAACGTGGTATAACAAGCTGTGTTGATGAAGCGCGCTCTGAAGCACCCAATATCGTGACTTCTAAGGAAATTATAAAAATCCATAACATTATTACGCAAGATCGACGACTCAAAGTGAGAGAGATAGCAGACATGGTAAACATTTCAACAGAACGCGTACACCACATTTTAACGAAAGAATGTTTTCTGCAAGATGGGTGCCGCGATTGCTTACGACTGATCAAAAGTTCACTCGCTTGCACATTTCCAATGAGTGTTTGGACCTTTATAAGCGGAATCCGGTTGATTTTTGTAGGCGATTTGTTACTTGGGATGAAACTTGAATACACAACAGTACACCCGAAACTAAACAACAGTCGAAACAGTGGTTAGAACGTGGTTCTGCACCTCCAAAGAAAGTGAAAACCACTTTATCGGCAAACAAGGTGATGGCATCAATTTCTTGGGATTCAAAGGGCATTTTGCTTACTGATTACCTTCAGAAAGGTGTCACAATAAACGGACAATATTATGCAGAACTTTTACAAAAATTAAATGTTGAGATTCGTACTAAACGGCCAGGAATGGCATAGAAAAAGATTCTCTTTCACCAAGACAAAGCTTCCTCGGATACCAGCACAGTTGCGATGTCCAAAATTCACGAGTTGCATTTCCAATTAGTACCGCATGCGCCTTATTCGCCGGATCTAGCCCCTTCCGACTTCCACCTTTTTCCAAAATTGAAAACGGCGCTAGGTGGAAAGAAATTTTCGTCTAACGACGAGCTTATCATCTTCGTAAATGAGTATTTTGCAAGCCTTCCGGAATCGTATTTTAGAAAAATGGCATAAGGGCATTGAAGCACCGTTGGAATAAATGTATTGCTCTTTTAGGAGAATATATTGAAAAATAAAAATTATTTTGTATTTAAAAAATTCGTTTTTCTTTTCCATTCTCACTACTTGTCAAACTACCCTCGTATATATAGTCATCAATCTTGCTAGACGACTTTAGCAAACTATCCTATACACTGGACTTCATTGTGGTTTTTAATTATTATTTTATATATGCTTTTATTAAGTCTAAATTTCGGATTAAAATATTTAAAGTCTTGACACTATTTTAGGTAGATAAGAATCTTTATTTAGGCTTTGTCAGGTAGAAGAGAATATGTTATTCCATGATTTAGGAAGGTTAATTAGAATATATTCGTTATGACTACCACATAAAAATTCTAAATATGTACATCATGTGCAGAGATGCTCGCAAAAAAATTGTTGAATTGGATAATGCCTAAAATAAGAACCACAGCAAATCTATATAGATCACGATAAGTCAGATCTTGAATCCACCTCTAGTTAATTTAATCTAATAGCTAATAATTTATTCAAATTACGATAATAAAATAAGCATTATGAATATTAAAAAATATATTCAAAATTTTCTCTAATACAATTACCATTTTATATCATTACATGAAAGCTTACTTTTTAATATTCTTCACCCGAGGTTATTAGCAGTAACTGTGTTTTGATGTTCCTCCTAATCTTTACATACAACATATCTAACGTCTCAGAAATTGAATTGAGGAAAGTATGTAGATGGGAGTATAATAAAAGATTATGAAAATGAGGAGGGCGAAATCCAATTTTTTTATTTCACCCAATTTAGCTTCCCTGTTTGAAAACTCTCTTCCACAGCGTCCAAAATTTTAATTAAGCTTTATTGTTTTATTATCTACTTACGAGAATATTTTATAAAGCAATTCTGAATATTCTCGAGGTTTATTTTATTGAAATTTTGGTCCATTTTAACAGAAATTATTTAAACGTTTATTTTCTGAGTTTTACAAAATTGTTCAAATGTTCGTGGTTATTTATTTTTATTCACTTTGTACTTTATTAAATGATTCTTTTCATAAAATTATTGGCAATGGTTAAATGTTGAGGTTGTTACTTTGTGAAATTCGCTAATGAATAAATAGAACACCAAGGAATAAATAAAGGGCTTTGTGTTAATTTCACAATATATTATATATTTACTGCGACTAGTTTCGTTCTTAGTCTCGATAATGTAGTAATTGACGAAACTAGTTGCAGTAAATATATAATATAGTGCAAAATTTAGGCAGTGTGTTATTTATTCCTTAGTGTATTGACAATACATACAGTCTGTATCAGCCAAATGGAATAAATTCGATAATAATTAAATGGAAGGGTGTTCGAAAAAACGCTCGGACACGTCGATTGGGATTTTTAGTTGCGTATTTTTTTAAATAAAAAGTTTATATACAAGGTGTGTCATGTAAAAGTGGTCAATACCAACTTTCTTATTTTAAATGCAATAAACTAATTTTTGGATTCTTTAGAAAATTCCAGACATATTTCATGTACAATGTCCTATACCTATCTTCGACTGTTTCGGAAATATTAAATGTTTTCAGATTAATTTGAAAAATTTTTGATAATGTAAAAAATAACAAGAAAAACATTAATGTCACTGTAGGAGATGTTCAAAATGTTCGCCGCAAACGTCTTGACAACATCCTAATCTTAAATAAAAATTTTTTCTAACGTTGCTCAACGTCTCAGGTGTGACCGATCTAATCGCAACTATTATTCGTCTTCTTAAGTCAGCTAAGTCGAGGGGTTTAGTTTTGTATACTATACTCTTGACATATCCCCATAAGAAGAAGTCTAATGGCGTTAGATCAGAGGATCGTGCTGGCCATTCCATCTATCCTCGCCTACCTATCCACCGATTCGGGAATATTTGGTTGAGGTACTGCCGGACATTCATTTGGTAAAGGGGTGGTGCTCCATCTTGCTGGAACCACATCGTATTTGCTGGAACTTGTGGGTTTGCTAGATCAGGATACAAGTTTGTCAAAGCTGGCACGAGATTATTTTGAAGCAATGCTAAATAATTGTCGCCATTCAAATTTCCATCAATGAAAAAAGGACCTACGATATGATCTCCAATAATTCCTGCCCAAACATTAACCTTCTCAGGGTATTGCGAATGTTCTTCCCTCATCCAGTGAGGATTTTCCCTAGACCAATAACGGCAATTTTGACGATTAACATTACCGTGAAGCGTAAAGGTACATTCATCAGAAAATAAAATATGTTCTAATTGGATCACATTGTTATCTAACATTGTCATCATTTTCTTTTAATGTGCGAGTAATCGATGAATGGCAAACATCGATCATTGACGCTGCTTGTCTACTAGAAGTATGCGGGTTTTCTTCAAACTCAAGCACAATATCCAGTTTGGTATCATTACTTACTGCATTCGCAGCTGCTTTTTTATTTGCCTTACATGTCCAAACTCGCGAAACTGCTTTTCTATTTTACTAATTGTTCCTTGGGATATAGGCGGCAAATTTGGAAATTTTTCATGAAATAAGTGAGCAACTTCCATTTGTGTCCGTGTGTTATCTCCATAACCAATCATCTGCAGAATTGTTATTTTGTGCATTTCTATTAAATGAACCGTTTTGCTGAAATATAGTTAACGAAATTCAAACAGTTATGACACCGACAACACTATGACACTGACAACACTTTGCCAAGGCAAGGTATTTTAAAACGAAGTACAAGTACACTTAAAGATTTTCACTTAATAGTTCGGTAAACAAACTATTATGTGAAAATCTTACATATTTTAATTGTAAACAAAATTATTAATCTGAAAACATTTAATATTTCCGAAACAGTCGAAGATAGGTATAGGACATTGTACATGAAATATGTCTGAAATTTTCTAAAGAATCCAAAAATTTAATATTTGACAGGATGTTGCATTTAAAATAAGAAAGTCGGTATTGACCACTTTTACATGACACACTCTGTATATAAACCTTTTATTTAAAAAAATACGCAACTAAAAATCCCAATCGACGAGTCTGAGCGTTTTTTCGAACACCCTTCCATTTAATTATTAACGAATTTATTCCATTTGTCTGATACACACTGTATAATAAACTATTTGTGTACAACATTCAGAATGATTTCTTTTATAATTTTAATTACGGATTAACTTGAAAATTCTTTAGAAACGTTAATATAAAAATAACTTAGAGAAAGTGATCAGGAGGCAATTTTAGCGTACATGCATTTATATTTAGAAATCACAGTTATTCCATATAGTACAAACACTATGCATAGAAATAAATTTTAATTTGAAGTGCGTATGAATTATTTAATCTACTCACTTCCTGTATTTAAATAACAATTTTAATATCAAGGTTTCTGATACTCTTAACGACTAAATCGTATAGTCGGGCGCCTGGTTTTAATTATCTTAACAATATATTTCAAACGTTACAATTGACAAAAAAAAATAAATAAAAAGCCTCAAACTTTATGCAAGGCCAAGTTTAAATAAAAGTTTCGTTGCAACGAAAGTGCGATACAACCACAATTATTAAACAGCTTAAAGAGACATTTTCAAAAGAAACTCACCGAAGCGAGAACTCTACACAGCGTTAGAGAGAGACAGAGATAGTAAATGCACTCGCTTTCTACTTTCGCGAACTCTTTTTCATAATTCGCTGAACATTTATTTTAGTGGCAATATGCGAATATCAATGCAGCACGTGTATCTCTAAAGTTTGTTTTGAAAGTTTGCAAAGTGCCCGACGAGCGCAAGCTTTGCTGTACTCTATATGGAACCTCCGCTTGCGTCGGAAGTTCAACAGATACTGGAGCGCCAGTTTACGGCGATCAGGATCCCTTGTACAGGATTCGTTGTTTGTCCTGCTCACAACGGGATAAATCCATGATGCCGTCATTGGCTATAAACACACACTAAACAGTTACCGAAATTGATGGTAAGGTCGAGATTGTACGTATGTTTGTGGAGATATTTTTTTTTCTTGAGGCATATGAGCATTTGGGAATTTGGTGGTTTATTGAATTGAAGAAAAGTGGAGTATAATCTAGTTTAAGAACTAAGTGCATTATATGGCGACGTCATCTGATATGGTAATAACTTACCTCATCTGATACTATGCGATGTTACAAATTTTTAGTATTGGCTTAACAAGAAACAGCTACTTAAAACTACTAGCGTAGCATACAGAGCATGGCAAGAATGATAATGATTAATTAGTAAAATCTAAAATTCCACAGCTGCTAGAAAACATTTCCTTAATCAAAATTTATTAAATATTAACAAAGGCACAATTACTACTTATCACCAGTTACGGACGGGTATAAAGATTAGATATTTGCAGGACGAGAAAAGCAAGTTCTTGTAAAATGACACAAATTACATAAAATGATCTTTGGTAACGTCTTCCACACAAGATTTTTTCCAATTTTGAACATACGAAAATCCTTTGTAAAATATGCTAGATTCTTTGGACAACACGGTTTTGGTTTGGGCGGATGATCTGAGGATCTGTGCGAAGAAAACTGCATATTGTCGCGGGCTCGATAATAACTCAAAGTTGGTCCATACTTGGAGGAGGAAAAACAATATTCCTTCGTCTATCAACCAATACGGCATTTGGTCATATTCCATAATTGTCAACCCGCTTCAGTTTCCTTAAGGCGGTCAGCCTGTCTGATATATTAAAAATATCGAATCTTTTTGCATAAATTGATTCTTAAATGTGCTTAAAATATGGTGGTGAAGCGATTTTCCAATATTCGAAGTCGTTGGAAAGTTACAACAGGTAGAAAACTAGGTGTTCAAAGCGCTTAGTCGAGCGCTCGGCGAGGCGGCGCACCGGGCCCTTTGTGACGCTCGGTTTCTTACCTGAAACCTTTCAATATACATGTACATTCTTATAAAAATGTATACAGAGAGGCTTAGAAGGTCACTTCTTTTCCCAAACTTACTTTCAAATATAACTCTTAGTTTAGTCTTGACTTGACACCGAAGAGCGTAACATCTGTTACGAATCAGTTCGAAATCAGAGAGCCATTCATAAATTGTTCGTTTTTGCAATGAGTGATAGAATAGGATGCAAGTCCGGTGATATTCATTCTAGTCGGTCTAAAAAACGAAAGTTTTGTAGAAATCGTTGTTCAGTCCAAAGTGATAAGGAACCTACATCAGCTTCAGCTTCTGAACGGCACTCGCTCACGTGCCGTTCAAAGCGAGCGATACGTGTCGTGAAACAAGCCAGAATTGGAGCAAGGGCAGAACGAGCAGCTTTAAGGGTCTTCCAAGAGGAAGAAGAAGGAATTCTCTATGGACCAGGCATAGCAGATTAATGGTGGGTAAAAATTTGATAGTTTAAATCGTATTTGAATTTTCAAACTCGCCTTTCTTAAAATTGCGTTATTCTATCTGGTCTCCACGATGTTTAAAAAGCGGATAGACCGATTGCTTTGAAATTTTAGTGGTAGGTTCGGCAAATGTATAGTCATCGATTAAACTAAAATAATACAAAAATTCCTAGCCGTTTTCTTTTTTCGTAACAAAATAATTGAAAAAAACGTGAAAATTGAAAATTAATTTTCGATTATTCAATTTTCAATATTTTCAAATAATTCTAGTTCATGCGATAGCCACAACTTCAGAGATTAAAATGCCGTTTGGTTTTTTGACTTCAAATGAACTAATCAGCCGACGTCATGGAGATCGTCGACAAAGTTTTTTTCGACATGAGTGCCTTTGGAGTGGCGCAACACATATTGTGATGAAGATTTTGGTCTGAAAATATTCTAACTTGTTGAAATATCAGTATGGTAAGTATGATATATAGTAAAAAGTTCAAATTTCCACATTTTTAATGTTCATAAAAAAAATAACCCAAAAAAAGCTAAAAAAACTGGTTGTCACACGGGGTAACTGTCTTAAGGTGTTGAGATTCCTCGGTCATCTGAAATAAGGCAGTTAATATGTCTCTTCTTTTCACAAACTATATTTCTTCTGTTTGTAGCGCTGCCTCTAACTCTTTGGAGTTCTTGTTTTGAGCTCGTCTAGACTTTAACAACCCTTCGACTCTAAAGTGCCTCCTCTATAATTGCGGATCAACATCGCCTAATCTGTCCTGTAGACTTCTGCCGTCGTTGTCTATAATTACTTCATCTAGGCTTCTAGATTGGAACCACGTCCTAGATACTTCTGCTCCCGATATTGTGTCATCACTAGTGAAGACGAAATGAAGCGATTTCAACTTAGAAGGTAAGATGAATAACAATCAACGTTACTTCCGTACCAGCTTCGATCGCCGCCCTTGTATGAAGCATAAATATCCCACTTTACATATAACATTTGAAACTGGTCTTCACAATATTTAAAAAATCGTTTTATCAATTGCTTTGAAATTTGAATGGTAGGTTCGGCATATATATAGTCATCAATTAAACTAAAATAATCCAAAAATTCCGAAACGTTTTATTTTCGTGACAAAGTTATCGTAGAAGACCATAAAATTTGAAAATTAATTTTCAGAAACATATCAATTATTCAATTTTCAATATTTTCTAAGATCTATAGAAATCTATAATTAAGCAAAAAATAGTAAAATGTAAAACCTCAACGTGAAAATTACCACTCTGTAGTCTTGCACTGTATCCTCGCCCGATACACATTCTACTAGTACTATTAGATGATACGGTTTTAAAAATGGTTGGAAATTTTCCCGTTCCGATTTGAATATTAAATTTACCAGTTCAATGTTTAATTAAAAGTAAAAAAAATGCCTTTAGGCTATTATTACAATCTGATAGACGATTATTGTTGCAAAACAGAATTAAAACTATGTAAAGCTTTTTTAGGTGTTAGGTAAAAAAATTGGAAACATTTAATCGCCTCGTTATTAATATTTACCGTCTGACTTTATACAGCTATGATCGAAGTAATTATAGATCGTTTAAATTGAATCGACAGACCACGTTTAACAGTTTGACATGGGCAAAATAAGTGTTCTTGTTGTATTGATTAAGTGCTTAATTTATCTAAATAACTCCGACCAATTTCGGAGTTTATCAAAACCACTCGTTTCGCATTTCTCGATTAAATTGCCTACATAAACATATAATTCTGTTATGTGAGTACAATCGAAAGTTTTCGGAGCTGTGTTTCAAGTTCACCTTTAACACTTTAGTAAATTCGACTGCAGTTACGAAGAAATCAGAACCGAAATAATGTTCGGTTCTGTTTGAGACAGTTAAGGTAATCTATTTAGTCGTTTTATCAAGTGGAAGAGGGATTGTGTATTGCTCATGACTAGTTGAAGATACGAGGGTTATTCAAGTAAGAAAGAGGCTGGTATCTTGCTCATGATTAGTTGAAGATACGAGGGTTATTCGTATATGAATGAGAGTGGTATATGACTAGTTGGAGATAGGAGGGTTAGTCAAGAACGAAAGAGACTTTCTTTACTGCGTTAACAGTCTTTAACGCACAACAACGAGACGTCACTGATCGTCCAGTGGGTAAACATCCCTTCAGTGGTTGTTAGCATAAAATGAAGTAGATGCACCTAATAATATAGGGCAACCTATTATTAAATTTTTTCTAACGAACATGTTAGAGCGAGTGAAGTTTTGGAACGATGACTGCGGCAATGAAATTCTGTTATGAGTTAAGATGTTTGAATGGCATAAGCTATTTTGTGGTGATAGAAGTAAGTGCAGAATTTAGCTAATTCTCATCGTTTACGCACTAGCCGAACGTCGTCTAATACTTGTTTGCAGAATTTATTTTATTAATTAGCTGGTAGGACTAATATTTTATTAGAAGCATCGATGACACGCATCCGCAAAAGATATAATTCTATAGATCCTCTTTCCTTTATCTTGGCTTCTGAGTTAGAACCGCGTCTTCGATAATCCTACCGACGTTTCGTCAGCACTTGTATGGACTTAGCTGTTGCCGCTGCTTTCGTTGTTGCACAGAGATTGTTGTTAGTCTGTGGTAAATGAGTTTATACAGCGATATTGGTCATGAGTTAATACAGCCTTATGGTTATGGCTGAGTTGTCTAGAGATACAGGACTGCCAGACTTTGTGTTATTAGTGTGTTTAGAGATCTCTATAGATTCACAGATTTTTCGGCTATAGTAATGACTAGTGCGGGACAGGAATTTAGAATTAAACTAGTAATGGTGCTCAATTTGAAGCCTGTACTTAGCAAATACAGTACCAGTCAAGCGCTGCCTAAAACAACGCTTGTGCTCCCAAAATGAGTGCCGACAGACCGCTTTGGTTCGCCAATATATAAAATACACTGTCCACAAGCAAGTAATCCTGTATACTAGAGAAACACTGTCTCTATAGACCATTTCTGTTATATACAGTGGGATAATCTTCAGCATATATACAATACTTTGCTAGAATATTCTGATATGCCTTTAATTCTGCTTGTGTTCTAATTATTTTCCACAACAATGGAAATTAGCTGTTGTGTTACCATTGCCGAAAAATACCTCATCAGCTAGTGTTAGAGACCTTCGTCCCATAAGTATACTTCCTGCGTTTAGCAAGATTCTAGAAAGGATTATGTACATCCAGTTGAGCGATCATTTAAGTAGCTATGGCTTGATTCCCCAGCATCAGTCGGGTTTTAGACCTGGGCATAGTTGCTCCACAGTGCTTCTAGACGTGACTGATGATATCATACGGGCCAGGGATAATGGTGAACTGTGCATTCTGGTGTTATTAGATTTCAGTAGGGCTTTCGATACTGTGAGTCACAATATCTTGTTGGCCATTTTACAGTATGTGGGTTGTGGAGAGGCTTGTCTGGAGTTTATGAAGTCATATTTATCTGGCAGGTACCAGATGGTTCGATTGGGAAATCGGGATTCATCTTTATTGCCTGTTGAGAAGGGTGTAAGTCGAGTATGCTGCCCGCAAACGTCAAATTTTGTAAATTACACATGTATGCTGATGATAACCAAATGTATTTGAACTGTTTGCCTTCTGATCTACCCAGGGCAGTGATCAAAATCAACAATGACTTGGTGCGTATCAGTTCTTACTGCAATAATCATTCCCTGCTCTTGAATCCCGACAAGTGTTGTGTTATGGCGTTTGGGTGGGAGAAACATGTGGAGGGGTCAGGGGATTGAACGGTTGTGGGGTTCCAATGGTCGCACAGTGTAAGAATTTGGGGTTGATTATGGACAATACATTCCGTTACCGATTATATATATCGAAAGTTATAAGTACCGCCTACTGTAACCTGAAGACGATTTATGCATTTAGATCTATTTTTAACATTAAATTAAAAAAGGCTCTGTGTGACTTACTGGAGCTCTAGTTATTTAACTATTGCCTACCTGTGTATGGCCCTTGTTTGGATTTCGATGATGTGGGACGGGTTCAGAGAGTGCAAAATTCGTGTGTACGATACATCTTTGGTATTCGTAAGTATGAAAGAATATCACATAAATTAAAAACTTTGCGGTGGCTGAATATGCGAAATCTCATTGCTTTCCATTCTCTGAACCTTTATCATAAAATACTTTTGACAAAGTGTCCTCTATACTTGTATAAAATTAGGTTTCGGTGCGATGTGCATAATATTAATGTAAGAAGGAAGAATATGATTGGTCTACCTAGATACCGCACAACTTTTTTTAGAAGATCTTTCACGTACAACATTTATTACTATTATAATTCTTTGGATGATCACTTGAGGTCCATGGGATTGGTGCCTTTCAGGCGTGCTATATTTAATTACCTATTTAATTAACAGTCTTGTGTGTGATGTCTCTCCATTGTTAACTTATTCTTGTATGCTAGGGAATTTTTTATATAACTTTGTGTAATTGTAATGACTTTGTTGGGTTACGGTTGTGTGCACGGGCAGAATAATTCAATTAGGTTAGGTTTTTATTAGTACTTAGTATTAGGCAATTACTTGTTATTTATATTTCTTTATAACTTTAAGGGTTTGGTGCTAGAGCAGGGGGTGACTTCTAGTCATCCATCTGAACCACCCCTTAGGATTTTCCATTCAGTTGAATGTTTTGTATTTACATTGCTTGTATGATTACTTCTTGGAAAATAAAGGCATATTATTATTATTATTCTGTTGTAGAATATGTGATGTTACATTTCACATACACGATCATTGTTTTCATCATGTTCTTAAATTATTTATTTAATTTCAATACAATTCGATTTTAAATAATTATGACGATGACTAGGATGTTCTTGACAAACTAATCTTCAAACTAAACTTGGCGATACATAGTACCAATGGTCTATCGTATAAACATTTCTACAAGAAATAACTACATTTAAAATTACAATAATATAATGCTCGATGACATAAGGTTTTATTTTGATTTATTTTAAAAGCCAGATCTGAAATCAATCTTTCTTACTATTCACTCTACTTTTCTCGTCATAAAAAGTGTTATAACAATACAAATATTATAAACAAATGATGTAATGTGGTGATTATTTTCAATTCTTTATTATTATATTATTATATTATATTTCACTTGTACCAGGTTGGCTGGCCTAACTATTATAAATAAATTTGAAAATGTTTTTTACAACTATGTTTACTTTAACAACTTGAAAGTAATTTAAAATATCTATATTTGCTTTTAATATAGCATCTTGCTTTAATATGCATGAGTTAACTCTAGTCTCGTGTTATGAATACGGCACTTTATGCCGCTTTCACGTTTTTTCCTCGAGAACATACTTCTGTTAGATGGATATATTTATTGGGGTTCCCTACATATTTTTATCGGTTATTCGTGTTAGGTACTGAAGTTTCTATTAGCTATGTTTTTTATTTGATGATATTAAAGAACCTTTCTGTTTCAGCATAATTTAACCTCTCAATTTACTAAAACTGTCTAGTTCGTATCAGTACCACGAGTCAATTATGTCTACTAACATGTATATTTTTACACATCTCTGTATTTTTTACAGATATTATTATGTCGTATTATGTATTCTACCTGTACTAAGGTAGCTTGGTAATACGCCTGTGATTTGTTCAATTGTTTTTGGTATTTTACGACATTGTTTGCTTCGATGTCGTCTTTTGTTTAATGATATATTTATTATAATTTCCAATTTTCAAAAATCGCTTTCGTTTTGCAATCATGAAATCTTTAGTTTTTAGATAAATATTTCTAATTTTCACAAATTTGTTGTTTGCCAACTATATTAAAAAGAGTCCTTCCTCCTCTGGATAATGTAAACCATTATACAGCAGAATATTAATGATGTGTATGATGTTTTGTGGTTATTTTTCTGACGAGTCTATTAAAAGAGTCTAGCTTTGTATCTGACAACTTTGTAAGTCAGAATGTACGAGGTGTGGCAATTAAATTATGAGACCCGTGCGAGAAATGTTACTTATTGCAAATAAACTTGTATTTAACAATTATCCCCTTCAATATACTTTCTTCTCCTATCTATACACCGTTGTATACACGCCTTCTATTGTCTAAACCAACGCTGTAGTTCAGCAGTTATCGGCCTCTTCAACAACTGCCGTTTTTGCTTTTACATGTTCAACAGACTTAAAGCACGTTTTAAGTCTCGCTAATGCACATTTCACTTTTGGAAACAAGTAGAAGTCACATGGTGGGAGATCCGGCGAATACGAAGGATGATCAAGCACAGTAATGTGTGTGTCTGCTAAAAACTGCATCGCAGATAGGACATTGTGAGCTGGTGCGTTGTCCTTGTACAGAATCTACGAGTCGTTCTTCCTTACTCTTTCTCTCAGCTTGATTAGGATTTCTTTGTTTGTTGTATTTCTGATTAATGGTTTGACTCTCAGGTACCCAGTCAGTCGCGACAATGCCCTTGACATCGAAAAAAACGATCAGCATTGTCTTCAAATTCGACTTGCTCATTCGTGCTCTGTCTTTGCGATCCGGCGACCTTCCAGAACATAGATTGACGCTCTTTTTCCGGGTTATACTGGAAAATCCCAGTTTTATCACTGTAATGATCTTTGTGAGCAAGTTTGGTTCTTCTGTGAGTTATTCCATGATGTTAGAGCAAATGCTCATCAGATTGTCTCTTTTCCTGAGTGAGGTTTTTCGGCACCATTTTTGCACAAACTTTTGTAATGTTTAATTCATCATCCAAAATGTGTCTTACCGTTTCTTTGTTAATATTTACTACCGATATGGTAAACGTTAACAAAGAAACAGTTTTATCCAGTATTCATCCGAATGCTCAGACGTCGGTCCACACAATTTCATTAATTTTTTGAATATTCCCTTCAGGTCATGCAGTCATAAGTCGACTAGGACGTTCATCATCTTCGACCTCTTCCCGACATAACATTATAAACAAAACCCTCCTTTAACATTTGTAAACAATCTGTTGGTAATTTTTTCTAATTTGACAAGGAATATCAGGTCATTCGCTGCTCGATTTTTATGTCAACCATTATCACGGCACTACTAAATAACAATGCCCTCTACAATTAAAGCTCGAAAGTAAACTAAAGCGGACAGAGATGCGAAACTATGGATTGTTGCTCGGGAAGTAATTACAGCCTCGCTCTATGCGACCACGCGATGGAAGAAGCGCAGTCTCTTTATTTAATTTCCATGCATCGTATAAGTCAGAAGTTGGATTACGTATTTTAACTGATTCAATTTTATTTTTAGGGTTTAACTGACTATTAAACATTTTCGTGAGCAGTTTGCAAATTTTTCTTAAATTCGTCTTTTAATTAATCTATGGCAATAAAAAGATTTTACAAATATGCCAAAGTAATTTGTATGTTTCTTCTTCTTGTATTCCTTTTAATGTATCGACATATTTGTATTTGTATATTATCTCCCTCATATCGATGTATTTTTCTTTTAAATATGGAGCATATCCCTTATTATTATTACACAGGGTAACAAAATGAAAAAAAAAATTTGGTGCCACAAATCTAACATCTGATTTTAGATATTTTTAATGTGCTGATTCCAAAAATGCCACCAGATTTTTTCTATCAGCTCTAGTTTTCGAGATACAGGTTACAGGTTGATTGATAATTTTTTCTGATAAAGGACAACAAATAAAGAGATAAATATGTACTTAATCGTCAAAATAGAAATATATCCTTGTTTTTTGTGCCTTTGGGACAGCAGAGATAAAAATGACCACTGGGTTTAAAAAAAATGGCCTTGAAGAGATGTCATGATTCAAAGAAAACAAAAGGTGATCAACGAACCTTTGGTTGCAAGAGAAAAAATCTTACTTCCGCCCTTGCATATCAAGCTAGGCTTAATGAAGCAATTTGTGAAGGCTTTAAATCGAGATGAAAATTGTTTTGGGTATTTATCACGTAAATTTCCTGGCATTGGCACGGAAAAACTAAAAGCTGGTATATTTGATGATCCTCAAATAAGGCAACTTGTTAAAGTTCCACAATTCACCACATCAATGAACGAGACTGAATCTAACGCTTGGTGTTCATTTTTTCAAGTTGTACAAAATTTTCTTGGCAATCATAAAGCAGAGAATTACGTAGAATTAGTGGAAACTATGCTTTCAAATTTTAATATTCTCGGCTGTAACATGAGTATAAAAGTTCACTACCTCCACAGCCACCTAGATCGTTTTCCAGAAAACTTAGGTGATTGTAGTGAAGAACAGGGGGAAAGATTCCATCAGGATATTAAAACTATGGAAGATCGTTATCAAGGACGATGGGATAGCCACATGATGGCGGACTACTGCTGGAGCCTTCAGCGAGACTGCCCTAGTAAACTCCATTCTAGAAAGTCGTATAAAAGAAAATTTTTATGTGATTAGTGACTAATGTAATTACGTAAATTAAGTTTCTGCAATAAATACTTAAATCCATGTGTCTTTGTTTTTTTAACTGTCAATAGTAATATTATATATTATAACAGTTATAACGTAAAATATATACACAATTTTTTAAAAAAATCTCAAAAACTAGATCTGATAGACCAAATCTGAGAACTTTTTTACATTCTGCATCCAAAAATTACCCAGGAACAGTTAAAAAATCGCAGGCACCAAAATGTGTGTTGGCCTGTGTTATTAGACTTCTACAGTTTATTTTCTTGTTTTGTTCATTTTAGATGTAATGTTAAATTTCTCCCTTATACTAAACTAAGGAAATAATCCGCTTTTTCATGATAGTGATTAAAATTTAATAACAATTGGAGTTGGTACTAGTTTACTATTTATATATGTATATAACAAAATATATTCAAGTTTAAAAACGTTCAATAACATTGGGAATAAGTTCTGATTAATAATTAATAGTCTAGATTTTATTATATTTGCTTCAAATAAAACCGGATAATGAACTGTAATGTAAATTAATAAATCATTTTAGAATATACTTCAAATTTTTTTCTATTTCCGATCTAAAAAACTATGTACTTTCACATGAAAATTAATTAAAAACAAAATAATAAAGTTTGTCATTTCATGAAAAATACATTCAGAAAGGTAGGCATTTTCCTGGTTACAGCACGCACTCGCATTTATCTATTTACCTCCAACCTTTACGTGAGTACGATACGAAGTAAGTTGAAAATCGAGTTCCAACGAGGGAGAAAGTTTTATGGAAAATTGGATAAAGGACTTTATTAGTTCGAAAGAGAAAAACTTCAGTGGCCACCATCAAAATGATTATGCTTGTGATGCATAGTATGTAAAATAAGAACACTGGAACTTGAAAATTGAATCGAGTTTGAAAAACAATCTATTTCGTCTGAATTTGTAATAAGTCTAAGATAAAAGACATCCGAAAATAAGGTTTCTGCTCAAAACTTAAGAAACATTTTATTAAAATGTCGCAGATATTATTGAATTTGTATGATAGAATGGAAATAACTGGTAAATTATTCTCAAAAGAAAATTTTTTCATGATATAGGCGTTCTGCATCATTAAATGATCAACAGTAACGTGTTGTGATGTAATTTTTATTTCATCAACTTATGATCACCCCCTGTATACCTAGACAATATGTTTCTTTCTCAATAATGAACTGTTTTCTATTAAACTTTTCTTTTTGAATCTAATGCAGCTTTTATCGCTGTTTTCGTTAACAGGGATTTTTAAGTTAAATATATTTTCCAATTATTGTTTCAATAAACCATGACTCGAATTTTCTCAAAAATCTGTTTTTCTTTTTCTAGAATCGAGAAATAGCAAGTATATCAAAAATCGACACTTCGTGTTTGGAGCTTTTCACCGAATCCAGATAATTATTTCAACAACTGAAAGAGGCATCGCATTACTGCGTTGGTTTTCGTAATCAGCTGGTCAGAGATGGTATTATGCATGAGGAATTATAATATTGAAATCAGAATTTTTAACTTTTCAAATTCATAAACTTCATCCCATGAGGCTAGTAAAAATCGCAAAATCTTCAACACTCAACTACCTCATTTTTGGTCTGATCATGGTCAACTTTGCACAGAATGAAGGTAGATGTCCAAAGGAGCAAAACGAGTCAATTGCAAATCGAATTTCCGCTAAAATTTTCTTTTTTCGGAATTATTTCTGTTTCATGGGCATATTTCGAGAATCATTAGTCGTCGAGGGTTCTACTATAGTCGAGTTGATTCATCAATACACGTTCTGCGATATCGGATCAGCAACTGAGGAACCGAAAGAGGTAAGGGCTCACCGTTGCGTTTTTCGTAATCAGCGGGTCAAAATATATAAACTTCGCTCATCGAAACATCGAAAATAGACACCTTTACGTTTTTTATTGATTCAAAGATTTTGGAGAATGTCACATGAACCGAAAGAACTGCTGAGTTGCGATTTCGTTTTTCGAATCAGCGCGCTTTAATCCGTAGTCAGTCTATAAGAACGTCCGAAATCGACGTTTCGATTTTTTCGGATTGTTAAATTCCATCGCCCGAGGTTTAAAAAACACAAAATTTTCAAACGCTTATAATTTCCACAATTTTCATTCGATTGCGAGGAACTCTGCGCCAAACTAAAATACTCTTCGACAACAAACAGTCCAAACACTTCCCAATAGGTGTAACTTCTTGGTCACCCCGGCGTCTCAAACTACCCCAAAGCTGCGCTTTTTTCCGGGAAAATTTCTGTTTTTCAGTCATATCGGCGAAATCGGATGCCGAAGCAGATTCTGGCTCTGATCAATCAGTTCGCCACATTAATAGCCATCCGGAAGCGGCGAAACAGTCGCCGAGGGTTTCACATTTTTGGAGACGCTCTGGAAGACTGTGCAAATGGCAAATGGGGGCTAAGCGTTCGCAATTTCTTTCCGCTGTTCTCCACGATGTCGAGATTGTTTTTCGGGAATATCTCGGGAGTCGAAAGACATCGAGAGTATGGTTGTATAAATATTGCTTATTAGAACATCGAATGTCAGCACTTTGTATTTTGTATTTTTCATTCTTAAGGCACATAAAAAATTAGCATTAATTCATCATTCATAATTTTTATTAACAAGAAGACCAATGCCAAATACACATTGTTACTTTCTGTGCAATTTATCTGCTTCTAATGATGCAAAAGTCATGATATTTTGACATAAACTTGACGAAAGACCCACCTTACCGACACATGCTTTTCTTAGTAGATGTCGCCAATAAGAATTACTATTTAAAAAAAAGTTCTGTTTCCTCTGCGACAGACTGTATATAAATAATAAATAATATAATATAAGAAATAGTAAATTATGGTTTAGGAATACTGGAATATTAAATGCATTATACATTTATATCAATATAGGGTAATGCCATTATGATAGCAATAAATCTGATAACGTTGCTATATAATAACTTCTTGATCCCACAACTGTCTCGATTCCATTTGTACATAATCCTTTTGCTCAAACAATAATTGCATATCGATGCAGTTATCGTTAATACCTCTGTGCAATTGATTTTTGTTGTCAGTTTATGTTCGTCATCTCTCATAAATAAACTGGTCCGCGCCGTACACTCGAATTGATGGTGATTACTAAAGCCGACTAATGAATTGACGAAGGACTGTTGCGTTACCCTTGAATGTAATTGTTTATTGAATTAATTCGATGACCTCGATGAATGATAATTTGACATTTATTTCAGAATTAGTTGCATATACAGCGGATAACGCGGGCTTGTACATATGTACATATACATAACGTTCGCTAAAGGCAAAGTACTCGTATATGCATTATTATATTGGATAATTTGTAATATAATTTGATGAATTGAAATTTTGTTTCAGTAAATGGATTGAAATTTTGTTTCATGACGACAAGTATTTGTAATGATATCACCAGTAATATTCTTAAATCACACTAACTATTTTTCCTACATACGAGGGTAGTTTGACAAGTAGTGAGAATGGAAAAGAAAAACGAATTTTTTAAATACAAAATAATTTTTATTTTTCAATATATTCTCCTAAAAGAGCAATACAGTTATCCCAACGGCGCTCCAATGCCCTTATGCCATTTCTAAAATGCGATTCCGGAAGGCTTGCAAAATACTCATTTACGAAGATGTTCGTCGTTAGACGAAAATTTCTTTCCACCTAGTGCCGTTTTCAATTTTGGAAAAATGTCCAAAGGGGCTAGATCCGGCAAATAGGGCGCCCTTTGAATCCCAAAAAATTGATGCCATCTCCTTGCTTGCCGATAAAGTGGTTTTCGCTTTCTTTGGAGGTGCAGAACCACGTTCTAACCATTGTTTCGACTGTTGTTTAGTTTCGGGTGTACTGTATTGTATCCAAGTTCATCGCAAGTAACAAATTGCCTACAAAAATCAACCGGATTCCCCTTATAAAGGTCCAAACACTCATAGGAAATGCGCAAACGAGTGAACTTTTGATCAGTCGTAAGCAATCGCGGCACCCATCTTGCCGAAAGCTTGGAAATTCTTTCGTTAAAATGTGGTGTACGCGTTCTGTTGAAATGTTTACCATGTCTGCTATCTCTCTCACTTTGAATCGTCGATCTTGCGTAATAATATTATGGATTTTTATAATCATTTCCTTAGAAGTCACGATTTTGGGTGCTCCAAAGCGCTCTTCATCAACACAACTTGTTCTACCACGTTTAAATTCATTTACCCATCTACTTATTGTGGCGGATGATGGAGCAGATTCACCTAATGTTTCCCGTAACTCATCTTTTATTTCGGTAGCTTTCGTACCCTTAATTACGAAGTATTTAATTCGCACGATACTCTGCTTTTTTCATTTTGACAAAACGACGTGTTGCTTCTTTTTCAATCAGCTGTCAAAAAGAAACTAATCAACCGATTACCTAAATATCGGAATGTAAACATATAAATAGCCAGCCTAAATTACAGTGCATTTGTTTTACCAATTAGAGCACCACCTATGTGTCATTCTCACTACTTGTCAAACTATCCTCGTAAAATTGAAAACATACGTTACGTTGTTTTAACCCATATACAAACGTACGAGTGAGAAGCTGTCCAAAAAAGGGAGTCTGAAAGTTACCCATGGAATGTTAATAAACATCTATTATTTTGAATCTTCTTCATTGAAATAAATACGGGAATAAAGGAAACAATAACCGAGAGCATTCATAGCGGAAGTCTCTACAAATACTGAACGATATACACTTACACTTGAATACTTTGAAATGGCTTGAAAAGTCATATTGTTTTAGAAAAGTTTATAAGTGTTTTCAATAAAGAAAAATTTGAAGTGATAACGATAGCGCTTCTACAGATTCATTGTGTAATATCAAAGATTACTTTAACAATACAAATATCATTGAATGAAGAAAAATTGTTTTTTTTTTGTATAAGAATTTTTTCTAGCGCTATTGGAAGCATATAAAATGCAGCAGATATATAGCCGAAGTCAATCAGTTTTATAATTGTTAGTAGAAAAATGAGTATTTCATATTACTTTATACATTACTGCGTATACCCTGTTACTAATTGATACATATGTGGCATTGCAATGATGACCAGGCCTAGATTTACTGCAGTTTCTCATCTTAGCGTTCGGAAAACTATTCGGAAACAGATCAACAGTATTACGTAATCTTATAGGACAAGGTTCCCAAGAAGTCCTTTTTACAATAATCGGACTTGTATATAAAGCTAATACGATCATCCTTTAGTGGCGAAAGTATTTATTGCAAATAAGCATACACATTTGGAGGCAGGGGATTGATATATGTACGTGTATGTGAAGTTGCAAATGGTTACGCAGGCGATGGTGGTACGGTTTATATGTGAATATGTGTATGCAGAGTCGATGCAGAAGTTTATTGAATTATATTTTATTTTCAGAGAAGGATTTGTTTGTTTTATGTCAGTAGATCTATTTTATTTTAATAAATGTATTAAAGATTTAGAAGGCTTTTATATAGAAAAACGAAGATACCTTTAAAAAGCAAATAATATTAGGTGCGCAACTAAGTTCTCGCTGTTTTTTTGATGAAAATGCAACTTCATTGTGAAAAAATGTTTACAAATGAATCATTTAAAATATTTCCTATTGCTAGCTAACTTTTTCCCATCTTACTGGCAGAGCTCGAATACCGTCACGGTAGAAGTGTTCGTCTTTTGAGGCTATCCACGAATAAAGTCATTTTGAGATGTCTTCATATGAGCGGAACTGCTGATTAGCCAGACCATGTGCCATCGAACGGAACAAGTAGTAATCGGATGGCGCAATATCTTTGGAATATGGCGGGTGGGGTAGTACCTTCCATTTGAGCGTTTCTAAGTAGATTTTAACGAGTTTGACAACGTGAGGCCGAGCGTTGTCATGCTGTAGAATTACTTTTTCGTGCCTCTGCTCGTATCGTGGCCGCTTTTCGCGCAGTGCTCGGCTCGATCGCATCGATTGAGTCTGATATCGTCCCCCAGTGATGGTTTCGTTCAGTTTCAACAGCTCACAATAAATAACACCGCCCTGGTCCCACCAAATACACAGCAAAACCTTCGCAGCGTGAATATTCGGCCGAACCGACGACTTAGAAGCATGACCGGGCAGTCCCCATGATTTTGTTCTCTTTGAATTGCTGTAATGAATCCATTTTGTATCACCCGTAACGATGCGATGAAGAAAACCCTTCCTTTTTTGCCGCTGGAGCAGTTGTTCACAGGCGAAAAAACGACGCTCAACATCCCTTGGCTTCAAATCATAAGGAACCCAAGTGCCTTGATTTTGAATCATACCCAACGCATGCAATCGCTGGGGCATGGCTTGGCGGATAACTACTAATGCTGAAGATAGCTCTTTTTGCATTTGGGACCGATCCTCATCGAGCAATGCCTCCAATTCAGCGTCTTCGAAGGTTTTTGGTCTTCCTTCACGCGAACGGTCATCAACATCGAAATCACCGTCTTTGAAGCGACGGAACCAATCAAGACACGTAGTTTCATTTAGAGCAGCATCTCTGTAAACTTTTTGGAGTTCTCGATGCGCTTCAGCCGCCGTTTTCTTCGAATGAAAGAAGAAAAGTAACACTTCTCGCAAATGACGATTATTTGGCACAAAATCAGATATTTTTACACAACCAAAAGTATATGACGCGAAAACAAAATCACTAATGTGTCAAAGCGGTTTGTTTACCATATGTCTAAAGCCTCGTTCCTGACATATTGGTTATGTCACAATCGACCAGCACTTACTACTGGAACCATCTCTTGAAAAACAGCGAGAACTTAGTTGCGCACCTAATATAATATTTTATTATTTACGTGTAGAAGAATTACGATAATAAATAAATATACTGACAACGATTAGCACACAGGTTAATGAAACTAGATTAACGTAAAAGTATATTAACACTAGGAGCGCCGCCGTGCCATTTTTGTCCCGCACGCGATTTATATGGCTCACAACTTTTTTATGTTTTTATTTTGATTTCTGAAACTTTTTGACTTTTAATAAATTTATGTATTTATTAATAGAGGCACGTCAAATCAATTATTTTACTTCAAAATTAAATGGACCACATAATTATTTAGAAAACTAGTAACTAAATGAAACCTATTATTTATTAATTTCCATTCTTTAAATAATCACAGAATGTATAAAAATAATTGTTTTGTTTATGAATGAATTAAACCAGTATATCAAAATGATGTAATGAGCCATATTGCGGATACACACAATTGATTAGTTAGATTGCGTTATATATGTACAATGTTTATTGACTGATATCTCGGATTATATCGTGTAACACCAACACGTGAACGCTTGTTGTTCATGTTTTATGAACATTATCTGGCGCTTATGGTTCTGTATTAGCGTTTCAGAGATTGTTTGTACACGCAATTTATATACATATGTACGTACGTACGAAGTATATTGTGTGGTTAATGCCTCTAGATAAGTTATCAAATGCATTGGAGGTGTGCAGAAATGTCTGTTATCAGTTTTTAAAAAACTTAGGCAAAGAAAAACCAAATATTTTTTGCTAGTCGTAAGTACGGTTCCCAATCATAGACGTCCTAATGGGAAATACGTAACTTTGTTTGAATAAGGATTAGAGACACCTTCTCAACAAAGTTGGTACCTTGGTTGTTTCCTTAGTAGTTCGAATAAAATAATATAAGTAATTCTAAGAAAGAAAGTAACAGTAAGCATCGAATTTAAAGTTATAATTTATAAATAGACTGGGATATTGTTACCTAAACAAGCCTATTAAACACACTTATTGTGGAATGAAAAAGGGGACAATGATAAGCAATGTGTTATGTGTTTACATACGCGTATATACAGAGTGTTTCAAAAAGAATATACGTATTTCGAATGCAGATATTTATTAAACTTTAAGACATACGAATATGAAACTTTACACGCATATTTACGAACCTTTCAAGTTCAGATTCCAGACGTTCAGTATGTCCTCCATCAGCGAAAGGAACAATATTACATCGATGTTCAAATTCCTCCTATACTTGGGCAATCATGTCCTTCGTTACTGATGTTATGGCAGTACGGATCCGGTTCTTCAACTCTTCCAGATTCTGTGGGAGTGGTGGCACATAAACGTTGTCTTTAACGAAACCCAACAGGAAGAAGTCACAGGGTGTCCAATCCGGTGATCGTGGAGCCCAGCTGAGACATGCTAAGTCGCCAGCTCCTTGATGACCAATCCAACGGCTCGGTAAAGTTTCATTCAGATATTCAATCACTTGGCGACTCCAGTAAGGGGGTCTTGTTGAAAAACGAAGTTGTCTTCGTGCAGCCTCGGAAACAACCAGTTTTGTAACATAGCGAGATACTGCTGACCATTAATCGTGTGTCCATCAAAGAAGAATGGGCCGTAAACAGATGATCGGGATATCGCACAAAAGAAATTGATTTTAGGCGAATCTCGTACATGTTCAATGACTGCATGTGAATTGTTCTGTAGACCCCAAATTCGAATATTGTGTTTGTTTACCAGACCACTAACATGGAAAGTCGCTTCATCACTGAAGACGATGCGTTGTGCGAAAGTGTTATCATTGTCGATAGTATCATGAATCTCGTTACAAAACGCAACATGTTTCCGTTTGTCAGCAGGACGCAGAGCTTGTAACAACTATAACTTGTACGGCTTCATAACCAACCGACGTCTCTTAGCACGCCAAATCGTTGTTGCAGGCAGTTGTAACTCCCGACTAGCACGAGTTGATTTTGAAGAATTACGTTGGAAAGTAGTTTGAATTCGTACATTTTCTTCAGAAAAACGAGGGCGGCCAGGACTCTTTCCTTTACATATACATCCTGTATCTACAAACTGTCGATACTATCTGCGAATACTCCACCCATTCAGGGGATCAATTTGGGAGCTCAACCTGAAACGTCTTTGCACTATAATCACGGAATTGCACTTCGCAAACTCGAGAATACAAAATTATTTCTGCTGCGGAGTAGCCATTTTAAACATATGACGGTTACCAAGAAAAACAGAAGACAACTGACGTCTAGCGGCTATTAAATAAACTAGACTATGTATTCGTTTCGCCAATAGCCGAGCCGAGGCACAGCGAGTTTGGATAAAATAATACTTCGTAATAAGTATACTCTTTTTTGAAACACGCTGTATATTATGACTTTTTAATAAATTCATAAAAAATTATATTTTAAAAGATCTGAGTTTCGGAATTGATATAAACTAAAAGTTTAATGTACAGATATAGTCCTTAATTACAAAGAGAATTAATTATATGACCATGCTATATATAAGTTAAAGTAAATACGTATAAAGAATATACTGGAACTAATATAATAGAAGCGTCGTCTATAAGAAATGGTAAAAGATAAGGAATGACACTTATGTTTAGAAGGATAACTAAGTTGAAAAGGAAATAAGCTTTTTTATTAGTGCTGCCTCCTTTCGTCAGACACTAATTACTGATACGGCTACGCGGTGTAGATCGACAGCTTTCGTTAATTACTCATAAATAATTATAAATAAAAACCCTAGCAAGTTTTTTAGACCATAAGTAAAACACTGAAAACAAATAGGTTCTTAATTGAAGTTTAAATTTTAATTTCTTCTTTTTTCGTATTTTTCGTATAAATTTTTCGTATAAATTATATCATTAGTCTGTTGTTCGTGATCATGTAAAATAATTACATCCGATCTTATTTTGTCTAATACTTATATACGAGGGTAGTTTGACAAGTAGTGAGAATGGAAAAGAAAAACGAATTTTTTAAATACAAAATAATTTTTATTTTTCAATATATTCTCCTAAAAGAACAATACATTTATTCCAACGGTGCTCCAATGCCCTTATGCCATCTCTAAAATGCGATTCCGGAAGGCTTGCAAAATACTCATATATGAAGATGATAAGCTCGTCGTTAGACGAAAATTTCTTTCCACCTAGCGCCGTTTTCAATTTTAGAAAAAAGTGGAAGTCGGAAGGGCCTAGATCCAGCGAATAAGGCGCATGCGGTACTAATTGGAAATGCAACTCGTGAATTTTGGCATCGCAATTGTGCTGATATCCGAGGGAGCGTTGTCTTGGTGAAACGGAATCCTTTTCTTTGCCATTCCTGGCCGTTTAGCACGAATCTCAACATTGAATTTTTGTAGAAGTTCTGCATGATATTGTCTGCTTATTGTGGCACCCTTTTGAAGGTAATCAATGAGCAAAATGCTCTTTGAATCCCAAAAAATTGATGCCATCACCTCGTTTGCCGATAAAGTGGTTTTCGCTTTCTTTGGAGGTGCAGAACCACGTTCTAACCATTGTTTCGACTGTTGTTTAGTTTCGAGTGTACTATAGTGTATGCAAGTTTCATCGCAAGTAACAAATCGCCTACAAAAATTAACCGGATTCCGCTTATAAAGTTCCAAACACTCATAGGAAATGCGCAAACGAGTGAACTTTCGATCAGTCGTAAGCAATCGCGGCACCAATCTTGCCGAAAGCTTTGAAAGGCCCAATTCTTTCGTCAAAATGTGGCGTACGCGTTCTGTTGAAATGTTTACCATGTCTGCTATCTCTTTCACTTTGAGACGTCGATCTTGCGAAATAATATTATGGATTTTTATAATCATTTCCTTAGAAGTCACGATTTTGAGTGCTCCAGAGCGTACTTCATTAACACAGCTTGTTCTACCACGTTTAAATTCATTTCCCCATCTAATTATTGTGGCGGATGATGGAGCAGATTTACCTAATGTTTCCCGGAACTCATCTTTTATTTCGGTAGCTTTCATACCCTTAATAACGAAGTATTTAATCACCGCACGATACTCTGCTTTTTCCATTTTAACAAAACGACGTGTTGCTTCTTTTTCAATCAGCTGTCAAAAATAAACTAATCAACCGATTTATCTAAATATCGGAATGTAAACATATAAATAGCCGACCTAAATTACAGTGCATTTATTTTACCAATTAGAGCGCCACCTATGTGTCATTCTCACTACTTGTCAAACTATCCTCGTATGCTAATAATAATAACTAATTATCAACCCCAGACTCCATCAAAATTACCTTCGAAATACTTGTATATTTGTGTGTGTATCTTCAACTCCTTCTATGACTCGTATTAAAGTATATAAATTATTTAATTTAAAATCGAGAAAGAAAAATTGAATTTAATACGAGATCTCTGTGGGATGGCAAAAATTCAAATTCGTATTTAAATTTTAATATAGCAATAACATAAAAAACAAGTTACTAATGTATTAGGTCAGCAAAGTATTAAAAGATTAAAATTACTTCGCCAACGTCTCAAAAATTATCTCCATTAAGTACCAGCTAAACACTGGATTCGAAATTTTCTTTTATGTTAAATGTATTGTTTCAATTTCATCTTGGAATCTGGCCCGTATTCATAAATTTCACAATTCTGACAGAATCTAAATCGATTGCCCGCCTTAAGCACTGAATAAGATGTTATTTATTTGACAAAGTAAAGATTGCTGAGTGACGTTGAATTATTATGCATTAAACTAAAAATATTTTAATATGCCAATATCAAGGAGAAAATTACTCAGAAACGATTTTAGAAAGATTGATATTATAGGAGCTTTTACTTAGAAATGGCATCTCCGTCGTGAGAGCAGTTATAAATATGATAGCAATTACTTCTGACTTCATTACCCCATTAAATGTAAAATGTTCATATTTCATATATTCCTGTAATTTTAAAATGTTCATATTTCGTATATGCCTGTAATTTTCATTTTAAAGCACTGCAGATGCTTTAAAATGAAATTGCAATATTAAATATGTACGTAAGAGAAAAAAATAAATAATAATTTAGACTTTTCCAGGAGAAAATAACTCGTATTTGTAGGAGAAACGAAAAATTGAATGACGCAGTTTTTAAAAGACGAAACAAGATACCTTAAGATAAAAAAAATAAAAACAAATTCATGCTGTATTGTTATTAGGTGCGCAACTAAGTTCTCGCTGTTTTTTTTAATGAAAATGCAATTTTATTGTGAAAAAATGTTTACAAACGAATCATTCAAAATATTGCCCATCGCTAGCGACAAATTTTTCCCATCTTTCTGGCAGAGCTCGAATACCGTCACGGTAGAAGTGTTCGTCTTTTGAGGCTATCCACGAATCAAGCCATTGTGAGATGTCTTCATATGAGCGGAACTGTTGATTAGCCAAACCATGTGACATCGAACGGAACAAGTAATAATTGGACGGAGCAATATCTGGGGACTATGGAGGGTGGGGTAGGACCTCCCATTTGAGCGTTTCTAAGTAGGTCTTAACGGGTTTGGCAACGTGAGGCCGAGCGTTATAGAATCACTTTTTCGTGTCTCTGCTCGTATTTTGTCCGCTTTTCGCGCAGTGCTCGGCTCAGTCGCATCAATTGAGTTCGATACCGTTCCCCAGTGATGGTTTCGTTCGGTTTCAACAGCTCATAATAAATAACACCACCCTGGTCCCACCAAATACACAGCAAAACCTTCGCAGCGTGAATATTCGGCCGAACCGACGACCTAGAAACTTGACCGGGCAGTCCCCATGATTTTATTCTCTTTGGGTTGCTGTAATGAATCCATTTTTCATTACCCATGACGATGTGATGAAGAAAACCCTTCCTTTTTTTGCCGCCGGAGCAGTTGTTCACAGGCGAAAAAAAAAACGCTCAACGTCTCTTGGCTTCAAATCGTAAGGAACCCAAGTTCCTTGTTTTTGAATCATTCCCAACGCATGCAATCGCTGGGAAATGGCTAGGCACGGATCCTCATCGAGCAATGCTTTCAATTCAGCGTGTTCGATTTTTTTTGGTCTTCCTTCACGCGAACGATGGTCAACATCGAAATCACCGTCTTTGAAGCGACGGAACCAATCATGGCGCGTTGTTTCACTTAGAGCAGCATCTCCGTAAACTTTTCGGAGTTCTCGATGTGCTTCAGCAGCCGTTTTCTTCGAATGAAAGAAGAAAGGCAACACTTCCCGCAAATGACGATTATTTGGCACAAAATCAGATATTTTCACACAACCAAAGGTATATGACGCAAAAACAAAGTCACTAATGGGTCAAAGCGGTTTGTTTACCATACGTCTAAGCTTGGTTCATGACGTTTTGGTTATGTCAAAATCGACCAGCACTTACTACTGAAGCCATCTCTTGAAAAACAGCGAGAACTTAGTTGCGCACTTAATATATTACATAAAATACAAAAAGTAAAAGGCGTAAAATATTAATTCATCATAAGAACAGTTTTCATAAAAAAATATTATATTAAGATCTGGTACGTAGACTTCCGCGGTCGTGGTCCATGCTATCTTCATCTGAGCCTCCGCGCTGGAACCGCGTCACTGGTAAAACTGCCGACGTTTCGTACCCATTCGTATGGTCAGTAGTGGAGCCCTGAAGATATCCCATACGACTGGTGTTTTAGTCTATAAATGTAGCTCGTTTTTTCTTGCACAAAAGCAACAAAATACAAAATATGAAAATGAATTCTTTCCGTGCACTGAATATTGTTGAACACACGTCAATTTTCGACCATTCTAATATCTAAATTCGGAAGCTGTGATAATCAGTACGTACGATAGTGGATAGGAAAAGACTTGCTTCATAGATTTGGCCTTGTAACTTAAGGTAGGTATTTTATTAGAGGCATTTACTATTGTAACTTTAGCGCCCTACGTTGAGTTTTAATATTGTCTTCTACTGTGGTCCATAATATCTTCTTCTGGGTTTCCGGGCTGGATCCGCGTCACTGGTATAACTGCGGATGTCAGTTTCAGCGCGACAGAGAGTAGCAGTAGTTGTGCCCTGAAGATGTCCCATACGAGTGGGTACGAAACTTAGGCAGTTATACCAGTGATGCGGTTCTAGCCCGGAAACCCAAAAGATTATATTATATTATATATATTATATAAGTAAAAATAATGTATCATGTATTTACAAAGTTGCGCATTGGAACACAGAGTTGGCATGGTGGTATGGTGTCACACTTATTTTTCAACGAACGTGCTATACTTCCTTGAAGCATGGAACATGGAATACAAATTTTACCTGCAATTTTTTCAGAAAGAATTTAAGGGTACGTGCTTTGTCAATGTAAACCTAAGAGGCGGTGTCACAAAAAGTAGTCGCAAAACAAGAGGTCTGGTGATCCAGGAGGTTAGTCCCCATTCCCACGTAATGACATCGGGTACTCGAAAAATTTCTTTTCCTAAAAAAGTCATTGTTGTCATTGATGTATGACAAATCGCCTCATTTTATTGAAACCAAACTGTATTGAGGTTAATGGATAGTTTTCTTAATTCCGACAAGGAATAATTACGTAAGATGGTGAGGTAGTGATCTGTTGTAACAGTTACTCTTCATCAGTTTTCACGAAAAAAGAAAAAGTAGATTCGAGATGCACTATACCAAACCGTAACTCTTTCGCAGTTCAAAAGTTGTTGATGCAGTTCTTGAGGGGTTTCGGATGTCTAATACTAAAAATTTTGTTCGCTTACGAGACAGTCAAGAAAAGTCATTATTGTCATTGATGTATGACAAATCGCCTCATTTTATTGAAACCAAACTGTATTGAGATTAATGCATAGTTTTCTTAATTTCGGCAAGAAATAATTACGCAACATGGTAAGGTAGTGATCTGTTGTAACAGTTACTGTTTATCAGTTTTCAAGAAAGAAAAAGAAAGTAGATTCGAGATGCACTACACCAAACACTAACTCTTTCGCAGTGCAAAGGTTGTTGATGCAGTTCATGAGGGGTTTGGGATGTCTAATACTGAAAATTTTGTTTTGTTACCAACTCAGATAAATAAAAGTAGGTCTCGTCGCTCGTGCTCAAAATGGTATCGTTTGCCAGCATTAACCAGATCGTATCCATCGTTTCAACGAATCAACATTGTCTTCACTTTTCATTTCTCCAAACGGCCTTCCATTCAGAGCTTTGACGCTTTGTTTCTGCATCATATTGACAACACCATGTCTCATCGCCAGTTACAATACAATACCTGAAGTTTTGGTCCTTTTTTGAGTCTTTAATCAAGTCAGTACAATGTTGAATTCAGTTCACTTGTGCGGTACAAACCTTGGACAGTCTTTCCCAGTCCCAAATGTTATGCTAAAATGCGATGGAATCAATCTTTGCAAATATTTAATTCCATTCCCACGTACATATCGCAATGAGGATTTCGGTTCATTTGTGATAAATTCACGCACAAGTTCGATGTCATTTTCCGCAACTACAGATTTTTTTCGACCAGGATGTTCGCCGTTAAATCCTTTATACCACTCATACATACTCGTTCGTAATAAACATCACTACATAAAGGCTTTTCCAATAAGGACTTGACAACTTTTTTTCAAAATAAAATGCAGACCATTTGAGATATTTCAAAAGCTTTATTATCGGGTTGAAGCACAATCAAAACATTTATGAATGGAACTCGACTTCGTTCATATGGCCACCGCGGGCACGTTTGCAGCGGTCGATTCGTTGGACCCAATTTTCGATGACTCGGCCACACAATTCGACCGAAACGGCTGCTATTTCGCGTTCAATGTTGGCTCTGAGCTCTTCCAACGTTGTCGGCTTGTTGGCAAAGACCAATGACTTGACGTAGCCCCAAACAAAAAAGTCTAGAGGCGTTAAATCGCACGAACGAGGCGGCCAATCGACTGGTCCATTTCTTGAGATAACACGCTCATCAAACTTACTCTTCAATAAATCGATTGTAACGTGTGCTGTGTGGCTTGTGGCACCGTCCTGCTGAAACCACATATTGTCCAAGTCCATATCTTCCAATTCGGGCCAAAAATAATCGGTAATCATGGCGCGATAACGATTACCATTCACAGTAACGTGACGATCATTATCGTTGACGACAAAATATGGCTCTATGACGCCGCCGGCATGCAAACCGCACCAAACAGTTATTTTTTGTGGATGAAGTGGTGTTTCATGAAGCACATGTGGATTTTCACCCAACCAATAACGCATGTTTTGCTTATTGACGAACCCAATGAGCCAAAAATGAGCTTCATCACTGAAAATGATTTTGCGATGAAATTGATCATCTTGGCGCATTTTTCCAGAGCCCAATCGGAGAACGTACGTCGCTTCAAATGATCCATCAGCTTCAGTTCTTGAGACAGCTTGATTGTATGAGTGTAAACCAAGATCCTTACGCAAAATTCGCCATAAAGTGGTCTGGGCGATGCCCAACTCTTGAGAACGCCGTGGGATTGACTGATTTGGATCATTTGCTACAGACGTTTCAACGGCAGCGATATTTTCGACACTTCGACCAACCCGTTATCTCAATGGCACGGCAACATCACACAACGAACATGTAGGCTCAAATTTTTGCACTAAACTTGTTACTGCCTGTCTACTAGGGTGAGAATTACGACCGAAAATTGGAGTTAACGCTCTTAAAGTAGCGGTCACCGACTCCGAACTTCTGTAGTAAATTTTTATAATTTGCAGACGTTGTTCGTTCGTGTACTTTACCATGATGAAAATGTTAAGTTTACTGAATAAATTGACAGTGACAGTTCGATGATTAGTGAAAGGGTACGTTCACAAATTGAATTAAAAGTTGTCAAGTCCCTATTGGAAAATCCTTTACTTGTTTCATCAAATTAAACGTTTCAGTAAACGATGTACCGAGTTTAAAACAGTATCTGATGTTCGAAATTCATTTTTCGACCAATGCCAAATACACACTATTACATTTACCCAATTTTCCTGCTTCAAATAATTAAAATGTCATGATATTTTGATATAACATTTGTGAGAGATCTACCTTACCGACGCGTATTTTTTTAGTAGATGGCGCCGCTAGGAATTACTATTTTAAAAAAGTTCGGTTTTCTCTGGGGCAGGCTGTGTATAAAAGTTCTTGTACTATGTATGATATGCTTAGTGAAGATTTAATTTATATTCAAAATAAACTTGTTAGTTTCCAAAATACCTTCACTTCACTTCGTATAGTCTTATTTTTGTTTATAAATTTATAAGAAATCAGTCGAAATTTGTATTAAATATGTGCCCCATTTCTCGCTAATTCTAAATTGTATTCAGATTAACCGCCGCATTCAAATATAGAATATATCATAAATTTACCTTAATCACCAAATTAATATGGAAATTCAATATGTTATGTTATAGGAAAATATAGATTTATCACGATGGTGGAATATTTTAAATGACAATAATTTAAGTTTAGTGACAGCGAACTTCGTATACTACATATTCATGAAGGCCTCCCATCTAAAATTATTCATTCACTTTCTTAATGCAAATTGATTTCTTAATGAAGTAGTCTTTTCTATCACGAGACCTGGTTTATTGCATAAGAAAAGCTTACGAGGGGAACTCGAAAAATATCTACCAAGCTATGATAGAAACAAATAATCAGTTGTTGCCTAGTAACGTTTAATAAAGAAAATTACTGTTCATTATTTGGATTATTATTTTGTGATTTTGTAAATTGTTCGAAACAAAAAAATGAATTTTGTGAAATTAGAATACTGCAGGGCGACAAAATTTTCGACAAAGGAAGAGAATTCTCCTAAAATTATACTAACAAAGGATTGCACTATATGTGGGGGTTGAGGCTTCGTGAAATGTCGATCAAAACAGTTTCAGTAAGGTCATAAATCCATCGAAGATTACTCGAGACGCGGAATATCTTAGAATGCAACCAGCCTTGTTGTTTGTGTGATAGTTGAAACAATAGTACTCGAACATAGTTATTTGAAAGCTTTTCACCATTACTAAAACATTCAATGTATCTGGACCTTGAAATTTAGCAACTCTGTATGATAAATTGGGCACGAACATTCTTTGACTTTTGAGCTTAAGCTACTTTTGAGCGAAAGCTACATATTTAGAGACCAAATTTCGTAATTCAATTTGGTATTTTTGGATGCAGATACTGACTTTTGCTCTAGGATAATGACAGATAATGAAACTTGTAACCTATCCAAGCTTCATTATCGATCAAAGTACCAAAAATATCGCAGTCGTAGGTGCTTCAGTTCAAATTGTGTCAAATCAGTCGATTCCATGGCGTTCACAGGAATTGGAAATCTCTCAAACAACATTTGTGCAAAGATCTTGCTTACACCCTTACAAGATCAAACTACCTTAAGAACTGAAGTCTCTTAATCATTTGAAATGTCGAAACTTCTACGATTGAGCTCTGCTCAAGCTCGAAGAAAATCCTGAATTTCATCGAAAAATAATAGTCAACGACGAACCTCATTTTTGACTTAATGGCTTCGTCAATAAGTAAAATATGTATTATTAGATAGCATCAAACTCACGTGAGTTTCAAGAGACTCCATTTCAACTACAAAAAGTGACCGCGTGGTGTGGATTTCATGCCTGAGGTGTGATTGGTTCATATTTTTCCGTCGATGAAAATGATCACCATATTATGGTCAATGGAATTAGATATCGTGTCATGTTGGAAAACTATGTTTGGCCAAAATTGAATAGACTTGACATTAGTAATATGTGGTTCTAGCAAGACGCTGTTACATGCCACACAGTTGGTCAAACAATTGTTCTATTGAATGGGAAGTTCAGCGAGCGTATAATCTCGAGAAATAGTTCAGGCGAATAGCCATCTCGCTCATGCGATTTGACGCCATTGAATTTCTTTTTACGGGGTTACGTTAAGTCGTTTATGCGAACAGGCCAGCAACATTAGATGAGCTCGGGGACAATATCGAATACGAAATTGCCAACGTTCCAGCCGATATGCGTGAAAGAATGGTGGAGAATTGCTCCAAAAAAGTCGATCGCTGCAAGCGTGCTCGCGGCAGTTACATAAACGAGATTGAATTCCATAGTTAAATGTAATATGTGTACTGTACCTGGAATAAATTTTAGCCCAGTATCTCAATTATTCTGTGTTTTATTTAAATATAAAATTGTTTTGTCCTTATTGAAAAACCCGATATATATATATATATATATATATATATATATATATATATATATATATATATGGAAAATAAGAGTTGAATTTTCAATTTTCATTCGTAAATAGATTCTTTCAAACAAAATAAGGCAGAAAAGGGGCCTAAAATTAAATTTAAAAATTCACGTGATCAAAAAAGACGAGAAAAATTGTTTTACGTATACAATAACGGTAGGAAAAAATTTTATTTTGTGTTAAAAGAAAATTTGCCATGAAATAAGCCAACGAGAAAATCAGAGGTGCTTTTTCGCGATAAGCATAAGTCTCTTCAAATGTAAATTGTTCTTGACAATTTATTGAAAAATATTGAATGAAATGTAATAAACACTTTTGTTGAAGTCACGAGGAAGAAATGTATATAAATAGACGTTTCGCAATGCTCGTAAAAACTGTCTATTGTGATTGAGATGATCAATTTTACCTTTTTAATATAAAGGGTGGTTCATTCGGAGGTCTTTTTTCAAAAAAAAAAAAACTTCAATTTTACCAGATACTTTTTATTATCATACAAAAGAATCATTCTTGGCATTTATTTTTTAAAAATAATTTCCTTTTAATGTTGGCCATAACTACGCCTAACATGGTGCATTCTGAAGTTCCAATTTTCGATGACGCATTCAAGCATTTCAAGTGGTATTTGGCGAATAACGCAAGTAATGTTGGCTTCCAATTGCTCAATCATAGCTGGCTTAACCATGTAGACTTTGGACTTTACGTAGCCCGAAAGTAAAAAGTCTAAAGGTGTGATATCACATGGTTTAGACGGCTATTGCATAGGTCCACTACATGAAATTGAATGTACCAAATTGTTCTCGAAATAAAGCCATGCTTTCATGGGCTGTGACAAGTAGCACCGTCTTGTTGGAACCAAATGTCGTCAAGATCACGGACTACAATTTCAGGCAGCAAACAGTCCGTTATCATGGCGCTATATCGGACGTCGTTCACAATAACGTTGCGTTCTTCTTCTTTTTTGAAGAAATATGAATGATTCCACTTAGCTATAAAGCACACCAAACCGTGCTTTTGCCTGGATGTAATGGCAACTCTTGAACCTCTTCTGGTTGCTCTTTAATGGGTCTCATCGTTGAACAAAATTTTGATCGAAAACAGTGGATCTTCTTCAAGCTTTCATTAGCCCAAAAACTGAAACGGTGACGATTCTAAAGATCGGTCGCTTTCAATTCCTGAGCGAGTTGAATTTTGTATGCTGTTAAACCAAGATCCTTACGTAAATACGACAACTTTTAGCATACGACAAGCCAAGCTGTTGAGATCTACGTTGAACTAATTCTTCACTGTCATCGCGTACACTCTCGGCTACTATTGCTATATTTTTTTCACTACATGCTGGATGTGGTCTATTTGGTCGCGTATTGTCTAATAATGAAAATTGGGTTTCAAATTTTTCGATGATAAAGCGGTGGGCCGATTACGTAAATGTTAAGTTGCTCTAAGCGAGTGAAATACATTTTTCGTGGAACGCTGATTTTAGTAATACAGCTGAATAATTTGTGGACGCTGTGCCACGCTGACTCTTTCCATAATAAAATGTCACACAATACTTAACTAAAATAGCATGAAAGTTTGATAAGACTCACGCTTTATTAGTTAAAAAATCGCTGTATACGTTTGTGTGAATTCCAGGAAGGAGGTATGCACTCTATTTTTATTTACTGTTTTAATGATAATATTTCATAATATTTAAGTAACGTGACTGCTACAAACAAGAACAATAAAAATTGAATTTTTCACGTACTTCTACTTTTCCGAGACTTATAACTACTTTCCCCCGTGATTCCCCGTTTATAATATATGTGAATATAAAGCTTATAGTCTCTAGTATGAAAATCATAAAGTATTATTGCCCACAAATGTTCTCCGTGCTTTTTATTGACTTCTATGTCATCATAGGGCACCAGTAGACAACATCTACAAACTGGCTAAAAAGCAATATTTGTAAATATCCTTTATAATTTTTGGCAATGTTTACAAATGTTCTTTCACTAGAATGCATTTAAAGGGTTTTCCAATAAGGACTTGACAATTTTTTTTCAAAATAAAATGCAGACCATTTGAGATATTTCAAAAACTCTATTATCGGGTTGAAGTACAATCATAACATTTATGAATGGAACTCGACTTCGTTCATATAGCCACCGCGGGCACGTTTGCAACGGTCGATTCGTTGGACCCAATTTTCGATGACTCGGCCACACAATTCGACCGAAACGGCTGCTATTTCGCGTTCAATGTTGGCTCTGAGCTCTTCCAACGTTGTCGGCTTGTTGGCATAGACCAATGACTTGACGTAGCCCCAAAGGAAAAAGTCTAGAGGCGTTAAATCGCACGGACGAGGCGGCCAATCGACTGGTCCATTTCTTGAGATAACACGCTCATTAAACTTACTCTTCAATAAATCGATTGTAACGTATGATGTGTGGCCTGTGGCACCGTCCTGCTGAAACCACATGTTGTCCAAGTCCATATCTTCCAATTCGGGCCAAAAATAATCGGTAATCATGGCGCGATAACGATTACCATTCACAGTAATGTGACGATCATTATCATCGACGAAAAAATATGGCCCTATGACGCCGCCGGCATGCAAACCGCACCAAACAGTTATTTTTTGTGGATGAAGTAGTGTTTCATGAAGCACATGTGGATTTTCACCTGACCAATAACGCATATTTTGCTTATTGACGAACCCATTGAGCCAAAAACGAGCTTCATCACTGAAAATGATTTTGCGATGAAATTGATCTTCTTGGCGCATCTTTTCCAGAGCCCAATTGGAGAACGTACGTTGCTTCAAATTGTCCATCGGCTTCAATTCTTGAGTCAGCTTGATCTCGTATGGGTGTAAACCAAGATCCTTACGCAAAATTCGCCATAAAGTGGTCTGGGCGATGCCC
The DNA here is from genome assembly GCA_031893035.1 of Dermolepida albohirtum. Lineage (NCBI taxonomy): Eukaryota > Metazoa > Arthropoda > Insecta > Coleoptera > Scarabaeidae > Dermolepida > Dermolepida albohirtum. Next base: position 133,430 of record JAVIWB010003834.1, on the reverse strand, counting down.
AACTCTTGAGAACGCCGTGAAATTGACTGATTTGGATCATTTGCTACGGACGTTTCAACGGCAGCGATATTTTCCACACTTCGACCAACCCGTTGTCTCACTGGCACGGCAACATCACACAACGAATATGCAGACTCAAATTTTTGCACTAAACTTGTTACTGCCTGTCTACTAGGGCGAGAATTACGATCGAAAATCGGAGTTAACGCTCTTAAAGTAGCGGTCATCGACTCCGAATTTCTGTAGTAAATTTTTATAATTTGCAGACGTTGTTCGTTCGTGTACTTTACCATGATGAAAATGTTAAGTTTACTGAATAAATTGACAGTGACAATTCGATGATTAGTGAAAGGGTGCGTTCACAAATTGAATTAAAAGATGTCAAGTCCCTATTGGAAAACCCGTTATTTGACCTCTGGCTGTCAAATTATAGAACGGATGCGAAAAAGACTCGCCACGTGTTACACATACTGCTAGAGCCGCAACCTTTATTAATTATGACCGTTTCTCTTGCAACGCGGAACCGCAGTGCACTGTAAGACGAACAACGATATCTACGACTGGAAATGGAAAACAATCTAGTTATTTAATAATATTTAAATGGAGTTTCATTAAGTAACCTCTCCGCCAATCAATTATATTTAATAACTAGTAGATGTTTCAAGATTAAGCCCTTGTTGAATGTTTCGATTACGTTTAGAATCCTAATATATAGTTGACGGTTGGAACCTTCCTGAACAATTTTTTTGGTCTGACGATATTAATTTAAACGTGTTTCCGGTCGATACCCTTTTCATGTAGTAAGTCTCTTTATCCATATTAAAAAAATATATTCTTTAGTCTATTGCAGACGGTCTTACATCGTCGTCCATCAAAATATATTTTAGGTTAATTATTCAATTTAGAGTTTCTCAAAAATACAGTCAACAAAAAATTTATAAACTGTCCTTTATTTGCTGAGCAGGGTAAATTAATTTACACAATTCGTCGTTATTCACTGGAAACTTAATCCGGTGGTGCTTAGTTTTAACAAGGTTAGCATACAAAGCAGAAATCTTCGTGTTTACATTGCACTTTCAAGTACCGGTGCTGCATTGCTCACATGAGTACATCAAAACAATTTAATTAACCAACTTAATGGAACTCATTTACTTCTTTTTCGTGCTGCGTGTGTCAAGCTTTATTACGATGACGGAATCTAATAATAAAGCTTGTATATATGTATGTATATACATATATGCATAGAGGAACAGTTTCTATAATGTTTGCTTTCCTCTATATCGCACTCTTAGATTTTCCGCTTGAAATTACGAAAGTGTGAAAGGAGATCTTCTGATTCAAAGAAGTGAGGAAATTTCTTTTATTTTATTTTAAGTTTCAAATGAAGTCTATATAATAGAAATATTGAATAGTACTACAAGTAATTATAAATTAAAATTTAACTCCTTGGTTGTTATAATAAAATTCGCAGTGCTATAATCGTTCAGTCAATCTTCTATTTAACGATGTAGTTTGGTTCCGAAAAAGAAGTCGTTAAATAGGAATTTCATTATTTGAACCGCGTCACTGGTATAACTGCCGACGTTTCGTACCCACTCATATGGGACATCTTCAGGGTTCAACTACTGCTACTCTCTGTCGCACTGAAACTGATACAGTAACACGGCTCCAGCTCGGAAGCCCAGAAGAATATAGTACGGACCATGACCGCGGAAGTCTACGTACGAGATTAGGAGTTTCATTATATCAAAGCAGTTATTTAAGCGCCTGTATGATAAATAAGTTTTTTTAAGTAAAATGTAATTCTATTTACATAAATCTATTTGCATAAAATTTAATAAAAAGCAATAAAGTAATAAGGATCTTCATCATTTATTTTTTTACCTATTATTTACAATAAAATTTAGTTTATTAATTTCATTGTGACTATTTGCTTATATTTATTCCATTCACACATTGTACAAAGTGATCGCTTATTATGCATTTAAATTATACGTAAATATCTAAAACTTCACATATATTCAACCAAATAGTCTGTAGCGTTCACATAATGCGATGGGCTGCGACGTTATCTGTGCAAAGCTCTACATTAAAATTTGGTGCCAACGCGACCACATGCCAACTTCAGAACATTAAAATAGCCTCTATCCCCGGGCGATGCAGTATATCCGCACAATACGCGATTACGCAGAGTTCCACATATTGGGTTAGCAACTAAGTACTTTCGGTTTTGTAGTATAAAATAAAACACTTTTTTTTTAAACAAAGAATAGTTTTTAATCAATTATATATTTTACATTTTGCTCAATGAACTTTTGCCATCTTTCTTTCAGCTGCATGATTCCGCGGTCATAAAATTTATGGTCCTTATCAGCAAAAACTGAACCAGGTGCGAGTGAAGGTCATCGTCATTTGTGAAAGTTTTACCATACAAAGAATTCTGCAAACTTCGAAATAAATGGTAATCAGATGGGGCTAGATTATGGCTGTACGGGGGATGTGGCACCACTTCCCAGCCACGCTCCAATAGTTTCCCACGAGTTGCCAAAGATGTGTGAGGCCTTGCATTATCTTGGTGGAAAACTATTATTCACGAGAAAGAAGAACTTATGATAATACGCGCGTAACGGAAGACGAAGCTTGAGTTACTATATTGCTATCTTTTATTTAAATATTTGAAGACAAAGTTTATTATGTCAAGATTAATTTGATTATATTCAGACAAAATTATGTACATACAACTTTTTGTTACATAAATGTTCTAAAAAATTGTTTATGAAATTAAGAATTCTCGCAAAACTAAGTTTGATATATGTATATTTAAAGGTTCGACTATAATCTAAAAATATTTGCTTAAATGGAGGTTGAAAATGCATTTAAATTTAAAAAAACGTGAACTAAAATGGAGACAGAGAAGAATATATCCGCAATTTTTCTCCATTTGCTCAAATATCCTCTCTATTTTGTCGATAAACATAATATACTCTCGTGACTCTTAGGATCACAAGAAATAATGTTTAAACAGTTCCTCGAATCTTAAGTTGAAGGACTTCCTAAAACAAGCACAAGGTAATCCTGCCTTCCCTATATTGTACACACATTTCTTGTTAGCTTTTTACGACTTTGCCGAAAACGATACCGGAAAATAGACTTTACTGATATTTTTAATGGTGCCGTGATGTTTAGAAAATGTATTCGTTGTTTGTCTAAAGTACTTTTTTAAATACGTATTAGCAATAGAGGAGGTTAAAGATATTTTATATTTTTATAAGTATTGGCGAATTTATGAGAATTTTCTTGTCATAATAAGTTGGGTAAAAATTTAAAAGCCTAATAAATGATATTAAATATTCTCAATATCTATTATTTTTGTTTAATTTTAAAATAAATATATTTATTTATATATGTTGGGATTGATTCATGAGCACGTCCTGTACATTCCACAATATAATTTGGTAATATAGTTTATACCAACCAAGAGAGCAATTTAGCGCTGATATACAGAAATACATTAAAAGCACGAATAGCCTGCTCGGGCCGCTTCTATCGCAGCAACACAACGATGCATGGGATCCAGCAGTTGCTGTATGGTACGTGGAAGAATGGCCAACCATGTCGCCTCAACTCATGTCCATAGCTCGTCCAGATTAGCCAGAAGAGCAGGACATTACTGAAATCTCCGACCGATCATATCCCAGACACGTCCGGATTAAAATCTGGAGAATGGGGGTCAGGGAAGCACTCGAATATTGTGCTCCTGTCAGTGAACATGGCGTAGTATAATCCACTCATTAAGCGTTCACCAATCTTCGATGAAAAAAGATTATGATTTGTCAGAAACCAACATACACTTACACTCGACACGCCACTGTTATATAACACAGTACTACTCTTTCCATATACGACGATGTTCCGTTGTTAATGGAATGCGCTATAACGCATAACGCATCTGGTGTATATGTAACCTATACACCAGATTGCATAGTCAATACATGTTCTCTTCTCATTGACCACACTTGCACCAGTTGCCGGAAGACGAAGTACACGACACTATCTCACCATAAACCAAACAAAGCGCGATCTCCACGTTCTGTGGTCATACTGGGGTATTCTAGTTGGGGTCATGCTTTCCTTAATTGCTTGACATTCCATGCTCGGGTACTACTCAGCGATCGTTGGAAGGACCAATCTGCTAAATTCACTGCGAAGATTTGACCTCTCTCGAACTCTCATAGTAAAGCTTTCCTGCTAGTTTTATCGTGTTTTAGTTTCTATCAACGCTTCGCTATTTATACTGCCAGAGCTTTTATTTCACTCTCTCACTCAGATAATGTTAGCGATCTTCCATTGCACGTGTAACATTCTGAATGGTGAAAGTACACTAACATATGCCGATGCAAAATCTTTCTCTTTCCGACGCGGCAACAGACAGATATGAAACTTCAGCTAGAGTCTCATCTCAGTTACTTATACTTAAACTTAGATGTAGCTTAATATCTTTATCAGGAAATACTACAAGCAACGAACAGCTATAGCTATCATTACTCCTCTATTATTTTTCTTCTTTCCCTTTATATTTATTACCAAAAGAGGCATACGTTGTTTGATAACACTAAATGGATGACACGTTTGGTTCTTTTCAACTGCAATAATTTGAAGATATCAGGTACTTCAGTACGCAATTTTACAGAAAGTTTATTAAGAGAAAACATGTATCAATTGAAAGAAAAACAAGTCAGTTTAAAGGACGAACAGACGTATTAACTGATTGGAAGAAAATTTCAACTCTCAGTGTGTTTAACTAATATATGAGATTCAACTTCGGAGATTAGCATTAGTTGAATCCAATATGGCAAGATCATAGCCAACGTGTAATGGTCTTGTATTCAACGGAGTTATCTTTGGTAATTTTCCATTGTCGTCTGTCAAGGAGAAAATTCTGAAATTTGGTGCAAATCACAGTGACGAACTAACTAAGCATCACGACATTCTTGCTAACAACTTACTGCAAAAACAAATTGTGGAGACTCAAAAGATTTCGATCATTATGCATTTTAAATAGATTTAGTTAAGTTCTAATTAGAAACATTGGATTTAATTAATTGTGGAAATTTTGCAGGAACACGCTACATATACCTGCCGTTTTTAGTTCAGAATATACTACTGTGGGCAAAAAATAGTAAGACTTTTTAATTTAAATTTCGCGCGAAAACCTATTCGTCGAAATATTTTTTTTCTAGGTTGGTATGACTGTCAGTGATATCTGTGCCAAATATCACATCAAAATAGTCATTAGTGTTTAGTATACTTGTCTTACTGAAGTACAAAAAGTGCATTCGGTGATTTTTACAATGAGTGAAATTATTCAACAAAGAAGTTTCATTAAATTTTGTGTACGGAAACAAATTTCTGGTGCCGAAACGTTCAGAATGTTGCAAAAGGCCTTCGGTGATAATTGTGTGCCGCGAGCAAGTGGTTTTGATTGGTACAAATTATTCAAAGAGGGTCGAGAACGCGTTGATGACGAATCACGCCCAGGACGGCCATCGACATCAACTGATGATCAACACGTCAATAGAATCAAGGAATTGGTGCTTGAGAATCGATGATTAACAGTCAGAGACCTTACTGGCATCGTTGGAATATCGGAAAGATCAGTGGAAACCATTTTGAAAGATCATTTGGGCCTAAGAAAAGTGAAAGCACGATTTGTTCCAAAATCACTCAATTTTTTCGAAAAACAGCGTCGCGTTGACGTCTGTGAAACAATGCTTTCCTACTATCAAGACAAAATGGAAGACATCATAACTGGAGATGAGACTTAGACCTACGCATATGACCCGGAAACAGACGTTCAATCGGCCGAATATCGTATCAAAGGTAAGCCGAAGCCCAAAAAACCACGTCAAAGCAAGTCAAAAATCAAGGTTATGTTGACAGTTTTCTTCGATTATCGAGGTGTGGTGTACTCCGAATTCCTTCCGACCGGCCAAACTGTCAACAAAGAATATGCGTCGTTTGCGTAATGCTATTCGTAAAAAGAGGCCAGAATTATGGGCCGACAACCCTTGGTTTTTGCACCACGATAATGCACCGTCGCATACTGCATTAATTCTTCATGAGTTTTTCGCCAAATTTTCAACCAATATCGTGCCGCAACCACCGTATTCCCCTGATTTAGCTCCGTGTGACTTCTGGCTATTCAGCAAACTCAAACGACCGCTCGGGGAAGATCGTTTTGAGTCAATTGAAGACATTAAACGTGAATCGCTACGCGCAGGCTATTCCTGAAATTGACTTTAACAACTGTTTCGAGAATTGGAAGAAACGTTGGCACAAGTGTATTGGGGCCAGGGGGATTACTTTGAGGGGGACGAAATACATTTGGAAGAATAAATTAAGAATTTAAGAATTATGAACAAAGTCTTACTATTTTTTGCCCACAGTAGTAGTTCGATATGCACTTGAGGTATTTGTTAAATCTAAGAGTTATTAAAAAAGAACTATAACTTCATTCGAAGTCCTTCTTTCCACGATTACTTTCAGTTTTGCTTTTGTTAGTGACTTCCTTATTAATTCTGTACATTTTGTAATAATTCGAACCTTCTTTCAAATAATTTCCTTAAAAATGGTTAACTGCGAGCAATTTTTTTTATGTAAAGTAACATAAGTCAATTATTTTTTAAGAAGAAGCTTCAAATACATTAATTTTACAGTGTGTAGATGTACCTGGTTAAAAAATAAGCACCCTGAAGTTTTAATATTTAATTCGTGTAATAAACTTTAGTGCTTTTTTATCTTTTCAAACGACATTTTATAAATATAAAAAACTCGTTTCAAGTTAAACAAATATTATCCTAACACACTTATATTTTGATCCGTGGCATGTAATTCCCGCCTGTTGCGCGTCAAAGGTAAACTTTTCCGAATTTCTAACGATATACGAACGTACAAGCTTTTCGGAAGGGCTTTTAAGCACAGAAGTGTATATTTGTGATGCAACATTCACCCCAAAAAAAGTACGTTTTTGGATGCTTTATACGGTAAATAAATTTTACAGAGTAAATAATACAAAGTGCTATTTACGCCAAAAAAATTGAAATAACGTGTTACCGAGCAAGTATGTCTGAAACTGTTTAGAAAAGTACCACTATATAAACAGCCACATCTATATTTACCTAAGCAAATATTTTCTTAAATATACAAAGGAAACTAGAAAAAACCTGCCGAGCAATGATAGAAACAATTAATTGTGGATTGTTTATGTGCAATGTTCGATAATGACAACATTTCTCTACCTGCATGTTAAATTGGACTTCAGCTTGTTTAATATTTTGTGCTTTAGAAATTAAGACATCGTGGAGTCATAAAATTTTTGATAAAAGAAGCGAATTTTCCTAAAATTATTCACGAACAAATGATTACAGCGTATAGGGACGAGGCTCCGCCGAGACGTGGCTAGGAAATGGTCGGACTGGTTTAAGAAATGTTTGATACAAATGATTACATATCGAGGATTTTGTCATCACCAATATATTCTACTCGCCGAACCAAAGCTCTATTCGAATTTTTCACTATTTGAAACAGCTCTGCATGTCCATGTTTAGTAGTCATCTACTGACTCAACTCTCATTCTCTTTAGCACAGATTTGACCTTTTCGAATATGAAGAGGCAACAGGGGCTAAGTCGGGTGCATACAATATATGATCCATTACTCTGACGTTGTGTTCTACCAGAAACTTTCTGACGGACAATGTCTTAGGTGAAAGGGTGTTGTCTTGAAGGATCTCTCTGATCGTTTTTTCTAACCCGTTTAGGAGTCTATAAAACTTTCTAGTAGTAAAGTTAGTTAATGGCCTGCTCATCTGATAACCAATCGACATGAACGATGCCTTTGATGTAGAAAAAAACAATTATCTGTGTCTTGAATTTGGATTTGCTTTGTCGTGCCTTTTTGTGCTTGGTGAACTCTTTTAATATATCGGCTGTCGTTTTATCTCCGTGTCGTACTGAACAAATCATGACTCATCATAAGTGATTACATTTTCTAAGGATGCTAGCACAAATATTCATTTGATGCACTTTCTCTTCCGAAGTTGGAGCTTCGGCACCATTTTCACGCATATTGTCCTCACGTTGAATTTTTCACGAAAAATTCGACGAACAGTCTTTCTGTTAATGTTGACCAAGTCACCAATAACTCGAATGCTTAAGAGACTGTCATTTTGAATGATTTCACCGATTTTCGCAACGTGGGCCTCCAATTACTGCACTATCGGCTAACCGAGCCTTTTGTCGTCGTGAATTTCCTTCTTCTCTTCTTTGAACCTTTTAAATCACTTGAACAGTTGGTGTATGGCAATATTTACTATAAAGCTCCTGCAAGAATTTCAAAGTTTCCATGGTGATTTTGTCATTTCCAATATATTCTCTTCAGATATATAACCATTTGTTAAGTTTAACATAGAACTTCACGTTAATACGTTGCTCCTTTTTAGCGTTGATTTAGCCAGGCAGCAAAAGTACGACCTACTTCAATAAACCTTTGCGGCTCAATTGAATAATCTCCGTTCTTGAAATATTTATAACAGACTCGAGAGGTAACGATGAACAATAATGAACATCGCTTAGTTCAGGTAAGAGAAGAGGGGGTTGTCAAAACAGCAAATCCGGTTATTTCCTTGTCACAGTTCGTATTTTAAACCAGAATACTCCTCAAAACTGTTCCGGTGAGATTGTGAATTCTTTAAAGAATGTAATATCCACGGTAATACGTTCATAAAATTATGTGCGGCTATTGACCAAAAACGTCCTGGTTTCGGTCACAAAGATGTCTTTCTTTTCAAGACAATGCACGAGTTCATAAGCCAGCCAACCCATCGTCCACGACTGTAACCTTTTTGAGCTGGCCTATCTGTCACGCAGTTAGAATTCGGCTTGCCCGACTTCCTTTCAGTTAGAAACTTTGTAAAAGCACCTCAGACATCGTCATTTTGCAGACGATAGCCAATTTAAAGAGGAGATTTATGTTTATTTCGAAGAAATCATTTTTTTTGATGGAATAACTACTATATTGAAGAAAGGTTCGTCGAAAAATAAAATTATTAAAAAAATCCTAGGTCCTTTCTTTTACTATTAGAAACCTTTTCTAATTCCCCTCGTAGATTCGAATGTAAAATATTTTAAAGAGCTTTTGCTTTAATAACGTCTAATACAAGCTTATATTTTATTTCATAACTGAAGAAGGAAATTTACAAAATTTAGGCAATTCAAAAATTTCATTGAAGCAGGGAGGTAAAAGTTGTAACGGCAAAGTTTTATTGGAGTGTGAGTGTATGGAAGACGAGAAGTTTTTATGGCTGTTTCAACCTTGCTTAATTTAATTGTACAGACATTAAATATAAATTCTCTTTTTTATATATGATTTCCTTTGATTTTCTCTCCCGTTTGTTTTCAACAGAAAAGTGGAAAGCTTTTTGAAATTTTCCATTTTAAATTTGAAGGTATTCTTTAAATTATATAACATTTAAATAATTTAATTTTATAAATGCTTACTGCTTACTTGGTTTCTTATTTCAGGAAGGTTCTGTTGAAGCAGAGACAACACTCGGGCTCCTATTAAAAGGAGTTAACATAAACGGGGACGGGAAGAAGAAACAGATACAGGTATTAAAAAAACTGGTGTTTTAGTCTATAAATGTAGCTTGTTTTTTCTCGAACAAAAGCAATAAAATACAAAATACGACAATGAATTTTTTCCGTGTACTAAATATCGTTGAACACACGTCGATTTCCGACCATTCTAATATCTGAATTCGGAAATTGTGATATTCAGTACGTACGATAGTGGATAGGAAAAGGCTTGCCTTATAGATTTGGCCTTGTAACTTAATGTAGGTATTTTATTAGTGGCATTTATCATTGTAAGTTTAGAGCCCTACGTTTTAATATTGTCTTCTACTGGCACATAGAGTTCCGCGGTCGTGGTCCATAATATCTTCTGGGTTTCCGGGCTGGATCCGCGTCCCTGGTATAACTGCCAATGTCAGTTTCAGCGCGACAGAGAGTAGCAGTAGTTGTGCCTTGAAGATGTCCCATACGAGTGGGTACGAAAAGTAGGCAGTTATACTAGTGATGCGGTTCTAGCCCGGAAACCCAGAAGATTATATTATATTATATATAATATATAAGTAAAAGTAATGAATCATGTATTTACAAATTACGCATTGAAACACAGAGTTGGCATGGTGGTATGGTGTCATACTTACTTTTCAACGAACGTGCCATACTTCCTTGAAGCATGAAACATGGAATACAAATTTTACCTGCAATTTTTTCAGAAAGAATTTAAGGGTACGTGCTTTGTCAATGTAAACCTAAGAGGCGGTCTTACAAAAAGTAGTCGCAAAACAAAAGGTCTGGTGACCCAGGAGGTTAGTCCCCATTCCCACGTAATGACATCGGGTACTCGAAAAATTTCTTTTCCTAAAAAAGTCATTGTTGTCATTGATGTATGACAAATCGCCTCATTTTATTGAAACCAAACTGTATTGAGGTTAATGGATAGTTTTCTTAATCCCGACAAGGAATAATTACGTAAGATGGTGAGGTAGTGATCTGTTGTAACAGTTACTGTTCATCAGTTTTCACGAAAAAAGAAAAAGTAGATTCGAGATGCACTATACCAGACAGTAACTCTTTCGCAGTTCAAAAGTTGTTGATGCAGTTCTTGAGGGGTTTCGGATGTCTAATATTAAAAATTTTGTTGGCTTACGAGACAGTCAAGAAAAGTCATTATTGTCATTGATGTATGACAAATCGCCTCATTTTATTGAAACCAAACTGTATTGAGATTAATGCATAGTTTTCTTAATTTCGGCAAGAAATAATTACGCGATATGGTAAGGTAGTGATCTGTTGTAACAGTTACTGTTTATCAGTTTTCAAGAAAAAAAAAAGAAAGTAGATTCGAGATGCACTACACCAAACAGTAACTCTTTCGCAGTGCAAAGGTTGTTGATGCAGTTCATGAGGGGTTTCGGATGTAGTTAAAAGAGTTACAATCTGGTGTTTTAGTCTATAAATGTAGCTTGTTTTTTCTCGCACAAAAGCAATAAAATACAAAATACTACAATGAATTTTTTCCGTGTACTAAATATCGTTGAACACACGTCGATTTCCGACCATTCTAATATCTGAATTCGGAAACTGTTATATTCAGTACGTACGATAGTGGATAGGAAAAGGCTTGCTTTATAGATTTGGCCTTGTAACTTAATGTAGGTATTTTATTAGAGGCATTTACCATTGTAACTTTAGCGGTCTACGTTGAGTGTTAAATATTCTCTTCTACATTCTTCAAATTCTTTCACTGCCTAAATTTTTTTATAAAAATACGATTCCTAAAAAATTAACTTTAGCTTACGCGTTTTCGAAAGAAAATAGAAGTTTCTATTCAGTAACTTCTCGATTCTGCAAGTTCTGCAAGTTCATCCACCGAATAACTTCTCGGTTCTGCAAGTTCTGAAAGTTCGTCCACCGAATGCGCCACATATATTAAAAAAGTTTGTATCATTTTACAGATGAAAGTGCATGTTAAATAAAAGGATTGTTACCTGTACTCGTATATATGCAAAATCATAAAATATAATCAAATATTCGATTTTTCACTCGCAGAAAATTCTGTAATATGGTAATTAATGCTAGCAGCGACGAAATATGTAAATCGAATTTGAATACATCCAAAATAATTGAGTTTTATGTAACGAGAAGTATTTATCGATTAATTGTCCTTAAAATATTCAGTTTCTATGGTAGAATTGAGTCGATAATAAGTAAACTAACACATTTTGTGAACATTACTTATACCAGACGTAATGGAAAGTCATTACCGATTTCTAAAACAGATGTCACTAGGTTTAAGAATGTAATGTTATGATTTGACATATAAGTCATTTTATTCTACTGGCATCAAGTTTCAAAGCAATATATGTTTTATTTTGCGAAAGTAAGACTATCTAATATTTATGCCACTTTGAAAATGTCGAGTTTCGTGCCTGAAAAAGTGCATTTGGGACACGTATTACGTTTCTTATTTAATCAAAAGAAATAAACCGCGGAAAGTCATGGTTTGCTGGTAGAAACTTGCGGTGATCCTGCTCTAACCATAAAACTATGTTAGGCGTGGTTTCGGCAAATCAAAACGATGTTCTGGTAGACCGAAAACCTTTGAAAATGCGAAATTGCAGGAGTTATTGGATAAAGATTCAACTCAAACTCAAAAACATTTGGCAGAAGCGTTAAATGTGGTCCAAGAAATGATTAGTGACCGACTACCAGTAATGGGAAAAATCCAAAAGATGGGAAAATAGGTGCCACATCAATAGAATGACAGGCAAATGGAAAATCGAAAAATCGTCTATAAAATGCTGCTTCAAAGGTATGAGCGGAAGTGATTTCTGCATCGAAAAGCCACGGGTGAAGAAAAATGGAATTACTTCGACAACCCTAAGTGCAAAATATCCTGATTATCACCAAATGAAGCCGGCCCATGATCTCCAAAATTAAATCGTTTTGGTCGCAAGACAATGTTCTGTGTTTGGTGGGACCAGAGTGGCGTGGTGTATTACGAAGTGTTAAAACCTTGTGAAACAATTAATACTGATCGCTACCGACAACAAATTATGAATTTGAACCATGCATTGATAGAAAAACGTCCAGAATGGGTCCGAAGACAAGATAAAGTGATTTCACAGCACGATAACGTGCCGTCTCATATAGAAAAACAGGTCAAAGAAGCGTTGAAACCACTTGGATGGAATATAATATTGCACCCGCCGTACTGTCCAAACCTCGTTCCGTCCGACCATCACCTTTTCGCATCAAGAGGATACGCGTTTGCAAAGCAGCACTTCGCCAATTTCCAAGAACTTAGAAAATGAATGGTTTTGCTCAAAGGAGATAGAGTTTTTTTGGGATGGCATTCACAAATCGGCTAAAAGATGGGCAAGGTGCGTAGTATGAAATTCGACACGCATCAATGGGACACGCACTTGCAGAACAACACTTAGCCAATTTCGAAGAAGTTAGAAAATAGCTCGATGAATGGTTTTGCGCAAAGGATAAACAGTTTTTTTAAGATGGCATCCATAAATTACCTGAAAGATGATTAAAATGTGTACAATCAAATGACCATTACTTCGAGAAAATAAATCTTTCCATTTTCTTGAAATTTATGTAGTTTTATTACGAAAAAACCGGTAGTGACTTTTCGGTACACCTGATACATTGAGTATCTAATTTTAACATTAATTTAAATTCCAATTTAAAAAACGATTACTATAATATTTCAATCATTATTTATTATAACCTCTCCAATGTAATTAGTGTAGCTGTCCAATGGCTTGCCTAACAATGAAATCGTACATGAATAGAAGTTCTGCAAAATTTATTAGCTGGCAAATTCAATCGAATTGCTTTATGAATCATTGATTCTTTTATTAGAAGGCAGTCCCCAATATTGTTAAACTTAAAGGAACGAAACGTATAGAACACAAATACAATAAGTTCGTCGTTACTATCGTCCGAGATTCACCATCATAGATACGTCGTTTCTCAGATGTATTGCAGCAAATCATATAAATACATATCAAGGTACGCTTCAGTGATTAAGTGATATAATTAAAAATAAATTTAAGTATTTAAACAATAAAATATTTTTAAAATTAATTTTGATTTTATCTTGATTTTAATAAAAAACTGGAAATTTTTGCATGCTATTTTCCAACGTCATTTATTTCCAGACAGACACGCTGAATTTTGACTATTATTTTCCATTTTCAATTCCTAAAACTTTGAAGATAATTTCCCGGTCAAAGGAGCTCAACATGTTTCACAAGATACACAGTAAAGTTAAGTTATAAAGTGCAAACATTAGTTTCTTGAAACGGCGTTAAAATAGAAATGCTTTTCTCAAATTTATTAAAGTAAATGTAACGTCAAGTTGTAGAATGAATAAGAAAATCATTTCATATGCGAAAATGAAATAACTAAAACTAGAAACGAAATATCTGTACAGTAAAAGAGGTAGTTTAGAATTAGAATTGTACGAGTCACATTTAAAATTAATAAAAAATTTAAATAATTTTGAATTTGATGAGTTGTATTATTTTTACAGGAGAGTCGGTGAAATCGCAAACCACAAACCACAGATTAGAAATAAAAATTAAAGGTCTTAAAAAGATATTGAAAGATTTTTGTCCACCATTAGAAAATAGTTTTGATATAAACCCTATAAAAGTAACACTAGTCGTCAACAATTCATCTCTCACTTTTAATCGTGAAGAAATAAAGTTTAAAACATCGTTTACTCAATCGGTTACTTTTACTTTGGAGGTAATTGAAAGTATTGAAACGTCTATTAAGATTTAAAACCAAATTCCAAAAGCTTTATTAGAGAAGCTCGTGAGATCCAAATTAAACAGAATTTACAGCAACACAAACAAAGGTCAGTTAATCATATATGAAACTAGTTTAAAAGTCTCAGGTCGAAAGACTGTTTTTATTTAAAAGCAGATAAAGTAATGTCGCACTGAAACTGCCAGTTTCAATGCGACAGACAGTAGCAATAATTGAGTCCTGAAGATTTTTTTTTTCATAGATAGATCTTCTTTATTAGTATTTTAAATACTTTTAAAATTTACATTATAATAAGAAATTTTACAAACAAAGTATTGTAGAATTTTATGAATTTAAAATAAAAACTTTAAGTCGATTTCAACAAAATTAACAAATTAAGTAGTTTTTAACAAAATTAACACATTGTCTTTTAAAATATAATAATTTCTTTGAGTTTTTAACTCATTTGGGATTTCATTATACAATTTAAGTCCCTTATAGAATAATGAACGCTGCGCTGCATTGCTGTTGACGTTGTTCTTTGTAGTCTAAAGTTTTCGGCGTTTCTAAGCTCATACGGTTGCACCTCACCCACATATCTGTGGTTTCACAAAGATACTCTGGCGCATTTCCTATCTTCATTTTCTGCACAAAGCATATGGTATTCGTTTCTAACCTCTGTTTAATATTTAACCATTGCAGTAAATTACGCATTGCTCATATAGCTGTATAACGGTTGCATTTTAAAATACATCTCATGACTTTGTTTTGTAGTTTCTGCATTCTCTCAATTTGTGATTCTAGGCAGCATGTATATATACTCAATGACATTAGAAGTGTTACACCTAGAAGGAATAGTTTCCTGGACGTGATTTTTTGGTAATGTGATAAGCTTAAGTCAAGAATAAAACGATCAGATTTCCAAGAAATTTTATTAACATTAATTTGAAAAAAAATCAATAATGTGTTTGGCGACCCCGTAGCTGTATACACTCCTGTACACGTCTAGGCATCGACAAAATAAGATGGTCGATGTCTGCTTGTGACACTTCGTTCCAAGCAACTTGAACTTGGTGGATTAACTGTGCCAGAGTTTGTGGAGGATGGTTCAAATTGGTCAGTCTTCTCCCCATTATGTCCCACACATGTTCGATGGGATTTAAATCCGGTGAACAGGGTGGCCACGGCAAAACATTAACGCCAGCTTCTCGTAGAAAGTCCATAGTACGACGAGCAATATGTGGACGCGCGTTGTCTTGCTGAAAAAGGACGTGTGGACGGCCATCTAGATAAGGCAATAAAGTGGTTTGTAGGACGTCATCAACATAACGCGCAGCTGTCATACTGCCCCGAATAAACAGAAGAGGTGATCGGCTTCCATATGCAATAGCCCCCCAAACCATTACCCCAACAGTCCTGTGCACATACCTCTCAACAGCAAATCCAATATCACGTCGCTCTCCACGACGGCGTCTTACCCTCTATATATATAATAATACTTTATTATCCAACAGTAGTAAATTGCTTATTATAGGATAATGTAAATTAACAAAATGAAAGAAACATGTGAGAAACATAACAGTAAATTAACTATAAATGTAACAGAAACATATAAATCTTTTCAGAGCGTCAAGTGATCCTGTAAACAAGTCAATATCATTGCAATACATATTTACGTTTCTACATGCAGACAGAACAGGCGAATGATGCATCGTAGCCGCAACAGGTACATGAAAAACTCCGTGACTCCTAGCGCACAACATCGACACACATGAAAGCCAAACAACCGAAGCAGATCCGGAGCATTCAAAATACCATTTAGTAATTTGTAAACGAAAATGATCTGAGATACAGCCCTACGAGTTCTCAGAGACGTGTATCCAAATTGAGTCAGCAACATATACGGATAACCATGCGACAAGAATGTGCCACTAATGCGATAATGAAGGGTTTTCAGAAATTTTCTCTGCACTCTCTCAATCATGTTCGAATACTTAGCATTGTATGGATTCCAAACCACAGAGCAATATTCAAGCTTGGATCTAACAAAAGAATTATAAAAACTGATTAGTGCTCCATTCCCGAGACATTTAGTATTTCTTGTGAGAAAACCAAGCATTCCAAATGACTGTGTGCAGATTTTTTCAACATGTAAATTTAAGGTCAGCTTGACGTCAAACATCACACGTAGATCCTTAAACGACTCGCAGCGATCCAGAGGATAATTATAAATAGAATACGGGAATATCGTAACATTTTGCTTCCTTGTATCCTTATTTATCATTTATCTGTATTGAATAACAAATTATTCCGTAAACTCCATCGCTCAAGGCAAGTTAGATCGTTTTGCAAAAGTAAGCAGTCCTCTTCGCTCATAATACATCTAAAAATCTTCAAATCATACGCATACAACAAACAATGCGATCCTATACCATCAGCAATATCATTTATGAAGATCAGGAAAAGCAACGCTGCTAAATGCTATTTATTATAACTTTCTCTTATAAAGTGGACCATTATTATATAATTATCATCTTTCAATTCGTATTCAACTATTTATTAAGATATTCTAATGTTCAATATAGATATAATTCATTATTTCATTAGTGATTGAAATGAGAACACAATTCTCTTTCTAACGCATATGGTAATAGCTCATAAAAATGGGAAATAAGTGTGGAATTCTACTAGAGTCGATAATAAATGCCAGTTTTTCTTTAACCTCAACCAATTCGCGTATATCATAAATTCATAGTACAGCGGCAAATATTTTCTTTTAATATTCCGTTTCACCCTAAGTCAGACCTTGTATAAAACGTAAACTGAAAGCAAAAAATATACTTCGATTTTTGCGATTTCTAATACTGTCTAAAACGAAGAAGATAGTAAAAATATTGCTAAATTATTCGAGATATCTGTAACGCACAAAAGGTGTGAAATATGTTCCCATTCAGCAAACAGAAGCGATAAAAGAGATACGTAAGATACGAGCTTTATGTGTCAGCATTGCATATAAATCCTGCGAATATTTCGAAGTTGCGTGCTACATGAAGGTATTTTCGAATAACAGTATTTACATTGTGATTTCGTAAATAGATTATTTAATATGGAATAGCTAATTAATGTCTAAAATAAAGTAAAAGGTTTTTAATATTGGTTTCGTATTAAAATTTAATAATAGTATTGTTTCTCTATTTCGTTTTGGTAATTTATCAGCTCTTGTAATGCAGATGCTACCGGCTAAATATTTTCGAAACAATATATGAACTTTAATATATAACCTATCTACCTACAAATTGAATAAACTTATAAAGAAGTTTTAATAAAATTCAAAACAATTCTTATGCAAAAAGGTCTTTCGCCTGGAATTTCTTGTAAATTAAATTTAAAATAACTAAACAATTTTTATTGGGAAAATTATAAAAATGTTTTTAATGAAACTGTTTATATATAGAACACAAATAAAATAAGTTCGTCGTTTATATTTATCTAAAATATTTATTTCGAGATATCAGACGCGTTTCGCCTATTGAAGGCTCATCAGTTAATGTGGACCTCGTCGACGAGTTGTGCTACCTTGGTTCTTCGTCTCAACTATACTCATATCTTGCAACTATTCGAACGAAGGAAAGTACAGTCTACGCGCACTTATCTCGTAAATGAATACTTAAGTTATTACTCTATATAAAAAGACACTTCGAATGGTAAAATGACGCGTTACAATATAAAAAGTACCAACTATCTTTATGACGTGTGAATTCTCGCTATCAACCGCTATTTGTCTTTTGAACAAACAAAACCAATATTTTGACTTCTAGAAATAAATCAGTATTATAGGTAAATCTTCTGTATGCTAATGAGTCTTCCATTTGCTTTTAACATTTGGCAGATTATCCACTCAGCTTCTACAGAATGTATCTAAAGATTGACCTTACCTTGTTACATAGGTATCTATATATATATTAGGTGCACAACTAAGCTCTCGCTATTTTTTTGATGAAAATGCAATGCAATTGTGAAAAAATGTTTACAAATGAATCATTCAAAATATTGCCCATTGCTAGAGACAACTTTTTCCCATCTTTCTGGCAGAGCTCGAATACCATCACGGTAGAAGTGTTCGTCTTCTGAGGCTATCCACGAATCAAGCCATTTTGAGATGTTTTCATGTGAGCGGAACTGCTGATTAGCCAGACCATGTGCCATCGAACGGAACAAGTAATAATCGGACGGTGCAATATTTGGGGAATATGGCGGGTGGGGTAGAACCTCCCATTTGAGCGTTTCTAAGTAGGTTTTAACGGGTTTGGCAACGTGAGGCCGAGCGTTGCCATGCTGTAGAATCACTTTTTCGTGCCTCTGCTCGTATTGTGGCCGCTTTTGGCGCAGTTCTCGGCTCAATCGCATCGATTGAGTTCAATACCGTTCCCCAGTGATGGTTTCGTTCGATTTTAACAGCTCATAATAAATAACACCGCCCTGGTCTCACCAAATACACAGCGAAACCTTCGCAGCGTGACTATTCGGCCGAACCGACGACGTAGAAGCATAACCGGGCAGTCCCCATGATTTTGTTCTCTTTGGGTTGCTGTAGTGAATCCATTTTTCATTTCCCGTAACGATGCGATGAAGAAAACCCTTCCTTTTTTGCCGCTGGAGCAGTTGTTCACAGACGAAAAAACGACGCTCAACGTCTCTTGGCTTCAAATCATAAGGAACCCAAGTTCCTTGTTTTTGAATTATTCCCAACGCATGTAATCGCTGGGAAATGGCTTGGCGGGTAACTTCTAATGCTGAAGCAAGCTCTTTTTTTCGTTTGGCATGGATCCTCATCGAGCAATACCTCCAACTCAGCGTCTTCGAAGATTTTTGGTCTTCCTTCACGCGAATGGTTGTCAACGTCGAAATCACCATCTTTTAAGCGACAAAACCAATCACGGCACGTTGCTCCACTTAGAGTAGCATCTCCGCAAACTTTTTGGAGTTCTCGATGCGCTTCAGCCGCCGTTTTCTTCGATTGAAAGGAGAAAAGCAACACTTCCCGCAAATGACGATTATCTGGCGCAAAATCAGACATTTGCACACAACTAAAAGTATATGACGCAAAAACAAAATCATTAATGTGTCAAAGCGGTTTGTTTATCATATGTCTAAGCTTGGTTCAAGACGGTTTGGTTATGTCACAATCGACTAGCACTTACTACTTGAGCCATCCCTTGAAAACCAGCGAGAACTTAATTGCGCACCTAATATATATATATATATATATATATATATATATATATATATATATATATATATATATATATATATATATATATATATATATATATATATATATATATATATAGAAGTATATACATACATAGAGTATTAACTAAACCTTATTCGTATCATATCGTTGAACTATAACTATTCTACTAGCAAACCTTCATCGCTTTTACTGTTCCTCCTTTCGTAATACCAACTTCCATGTGGCAGTAAGTTAATATAAATATATATGATTCGAAGAAGGGTTATATTGTTAGTCCACTGAAAATTAAATAAATGACTATGACTATATACCAGGTGTGGTCTTTACCGGTTTTTTCGTAAAAAACTTCATAATTTTCAAGAAAATGGAAAAATGTATTTATTCAATGTATTGACCATTTGATTCTACACATCTAGCCCATCTTTCAGGCAATTTATGGATGTCATTCCAAAGAAAAGCAAAGAAACATGATAAAAAATTATTATATATACACGCAACATCATTAATAATGCAAAATTAATTTATACCATGTCGATTGAGAATCTGTTTGTATAATTAGACAAGGCTTACTAAAGCATACGAGAATCGGTAATATGTAAATTCAGATTTAATGTATAAATGACAGATTGTATTCTGTGGTGGATAATACATGAATATAAGCTTCACTGAACGTTAATAAATTATACTGGGTCCATGTGTTAATGCCGTATCAATAATTAACTTCTGTGGTAAGCATCCTTTTTTAAAAATACCGAAAAATTCAACAAATAATTGGCGACACTTTTCGTGTATTAAATATAACTAAATGAATATTATTTAAACAAGGATGCCTTTAGGAGGTATAGTAAAATGCGTAGTATATCGACATTGTTAATACATATGTGCTATTCTCATTTCATAGAGAAAGATGGGAAGTTTATCGGGTTCCTCTTCGTCAAAAGCAACATAAATATTTAGAGCCATTATTCTCTGACAAGACAGTTTCCATGTTTGAATACAATCAGGGAAAGCGATCGCACGGATTCTGCGTATTATTTTTAATAGGGAAGCTTAATGTGACATCATGGATTGTCAATAAAGAAAACATATGGATATATATATTTCACTTACAAACGTAAAAAAAATAATTGTAAATAATCACAGAATTAAACTATTGCATTGCGTATTTATTAACGTAATAAACGACATAATTATTATTGCATATAACTGTAAGAAACATTAATATATTAGGTGCGCAACTAAGTTCTCGCTGTTTTTTTTGATAAAAATGCAACTTTATTGTGAAAAAATGTTCAGAAACGAATCATTCAAAATATTGCCCATCGCTAGCGACAACTTTTTCCAATCTTTCTGGCAGAGCTCGAATACCGTCACGGTAGAAGTGTTCGCCTGTTGAGGCTATCCACGAATTAAGCCATTTTGAGATATCTTCACATGAGCGGAACTGCTGATTAGCCAGACCATGTGCTATCGAACGGAACAAGTAATAATCGGACGGCGCAATATCTGGGGAATATGGCGGGTGGGGTAGGACCTCCCATTTGAGCGTTTCTAAGTAGGTTTTAACGGGTTTGGCAACATGAGGTCGAACGTTGTCATGCTGTAGAATCACTTTTTCGTGCCTCTGCTCGTAATGTGGCCGCGCAGTCCTCGGCTCAATCGCATTAATTGAGTTTGATACCGTTCCCCAGTGATGGTTTCATTCGGTTTCAACAGCTCATAATAAATAACATCGCCCTGGTCCCACCAAATACACAGCGTGACTATTCGGCCGAACCGATGACGTAGAAGCATCACCGGGCAGTTCCCATGATTTTGTTCTCTTTGGGTTGCTGTAATGAATCCAGTTTTCATCACCCGTAACGATGCGATGAAGAAAACCCTTCCTATTCTGCCGCTGGAGCAGTTGTTCACAGGCGAAAAAACGACGCTCAACGTCTCTTGGCTTCAAATCGTAAGGAACCCAAGTTCCTTGTTTTTGAATCATTCCTAACGCATGCAATCGCTGGGAAATGGTTTGGCGGGTAACTCCTAATGTTGAAGCAAGCTCTTTTTGCGTTTGGGACGAATCCTCATCGAGCAATGCCTCCAATTCAGCGTTTTCGAAGGTTTTTGGTCTTCCTTCACGCGAACGATCGTCAACATCGAAATCACCGTCTTCGAAGCGACGGAATCAATCACGGCACGTTGTTTCACTTAGAGCAGCATCTCCGTAAACTTTTTGGAGTTCTCGATGCACTTCAGCCGCCGTTTTCTTCGAATGAAAGAAGAAAAGCAACACTTCCCGCAAATAACGATTATTTGGCACAAAATCAAATATTTTCACACAACCAAAAGTATATGACGCAAAAACAAAATCACTAATTTGTCAAAGCGGTTTGATTACCATATGTCTAAACTGGGTTCATGATGTTTTGTTTATGTCACAATTGACCGGCACTTACTACTGGAGCCATCTTTTGAAAAACAGGAAAAACTTAGTTGCGCACCTAATATTTAAAGAAAAATAAAGGATAAAGGATGTTAATAATTATATGTAAAAATATAACTAAGTTCTTTACGATGGCAAATTGATGAAAATTATTATTTTCTGCTATTTCATCGTTAATATTATTAAAATTAATTAATGAATTAAAAATTTCTGCGTCGGAGAAGGACTCGAACTTCTATATGCCGTTTTCTAGACGGCTTCCTTACCAATTAGGCCACCGGGCAGTGTAACTTCGAGTCCTTTAATATGCCATAAACCACATTATGGAACAGATCTAATATTTATTTAAAACCAGCAGTCAGGTTAATATCTCTGAAGTTCCGAATAGTTTTCGTCCATCAATATGCAAGATGAACATAGAATTTATGATCTAAAGTTAGACTCCATCTCACTTTCCGTTTAATTTAACTTTCTTTATTGTTATGTGTTGATTTTAGTAAATTTCAAAAGTCAATGTTAGGTTAATTTATTTAATAATTCTTTTTTGTGTAAATAATTGTACACCTTTCACTTACTTGGAATTTAGGCACTAGAGGGCTCTAGTAATATTTAGTGTAATAAATTATGGGTCTTGAGCCATATTGTTACTTATAACTCTTTTTTATTATATACTACATTATCCAAATCTACTGGTATATCCCTCTACACCCTAGTATAGAGATTAATATTATAATGTCCATAATTTCTACCTGGCCTCCTTGGCTTCTTCTATTGCTAGAACTAGTCAACAACACAAGATTTTACAAATGGGTACCACAGTATTTAAATCATTACAAATGCTTGCCAATACTGTGAAACGTGGATTTTAGGAGAATGCATGCAATTGTACCTTAGACGAGCAAGAGTCATATAAGAATAAATTAAGCAAACCCCAGAGTATTAATAACAGTTAAGTATGTCATTAATAAAATAAAAAAGATCAATAACGCAACTCAGTAACTGTTACTAGGTGGTCTAACACACTATGTTAATGAATAAATACAAGTTGAAATAGTAATTTCGATGGCGCCTCTGGTGAATTAACTTAATCATTTATGGTTGATATATGACCCCTTTCCATATTAATTATCGTATTCCGTTTACGATTTCGACAACTAAGTTGTCATCATGATCAGATAATAAAACAGTGTCGTACCTGGAAAACTACGGCAAAAATTCGCACGAAACAAAATCCTCACACGATCTGCAGTGACGCGGTTCCAGCCCGGAAACCCAGAAGCAGATAGCATGGACCACGACCGCGGAAGTCTACGTACCAAATTAATAGGCTTATCTTTTACAAGCCCCAGTATCATTGTAACAGATAGCAAAATTAGACTTGCTTCTAGTCTGTTCACAACTCTGATTCGATCTTATTTCCTGATGATTTCACAACATCGAATGCGCCTCGACTACCTCAATAAAGCACTTTAAGTTCGAAGTATCATGCCAAAATTTGAATTCCTCTAGATTAGTCACTGTCCAGTTTAATTCACCCTAGTTTTCCTTAGTTTAAACAAGTGCTCATTCCAGGTAATACCAAAGGAAACAACTCACACAACTCTTGAGCATACGCAATTTGATGGAGGGTCCAAGAACCAAAATTAACCTCCATTAGTGTAAATTAAAAATGTATAAACCAAGATGGACGTCTGTCTACACAACCAGTGTAATATATCGACTATTTACACCATGTTTCTCACAAATTGGTAAAAGTTATCGATTGTATTTGGTCGTACATACAGTCGAAAGAAAAATTCTCATCTTTTTTTTTAAAATTACGCTTAATCGAACGTCTATCTCATTCTCGTTTTGACTCACTCACGATCTTAATTTATATTCAGCAAAAGAGGGAAGGTAACCTTGTCTTTGCGTTTTAAACATTCGACAGATGACTTTACGGTCAAAAGAGTATGAGGAAGATGAATAATTGCAAGTTCCTTATTACAGCCACTAGTTACAAATGGCCTAAAATAATTCCAATGGCTTTACTGATCATCCAAAATAGGTAAAATGAATCTAAGTAATTAAAAATAGGATAACAAGAAGAAACTTATTACATCTGTATATCTACTTAGGATTAAATAATGCAGATGATCTACCATGTCTTTTTAGAAAAATAAATATCGCCCCTAATAAAAATAAAACGACAATTTAATTACGGGTTCTTTTTAACAGTCGACAAAAAAGCGCCCAGGGCCATAATAAAAAAATATATTCAATGAAATGCACATTTATAAATCGCTCAAGATAAGAGAAAGCCAGTAAGAATTTGGAATCATCTAATTTTAGCATTCACAGTAAATATTTGGACAACAATATACAATGATATCCATGGAATATGAACGAAGAATAAAATAAACCCATAACATTATGTTACATTATACTTTTTTGTGACGTATGTTCGGAAAAAATTACTTCTTAGAATAATAAATTATTTTGATATAATTTACTAACTTCTCCGCTATTCGCCTTCATTATTATTTGTTCGTTAATATTTATTTTCTTATTAAATTTGGCCATTATTGTTTTTATTACAGGTTCATTAAACATTCATATTGTTGTGTACTGCTAGTTCTGAATTGTGCGAACCCGAGTCAATGCAGGAAGTAATATTTTTGACATCAGAAAGGAGAGTTCTGAAAGAGATTCTTGTGTTTGGAATCTCTTCAATATTGCTGGCACCTCTGAGCTACGAGGATAGTTTGATAAGTAGTGAGAATGACACATAGATGGCGCTCTAATTGGTAAAACAAATGCACTGTAATTTAGGTTGTCTATTTATATGTTCACATTCCGATATTTAGATAAATCGGTTGATTAGTTTATTTTTGACAGCCGATTGAAAAAGAAGCAACGCGTCGTTTTGTTAAAATGGAAAAAGCAGAGTATGGTGAGGTGATTAAATGTTTCGTAATTAAAGGTATGAAAGCTACCGAAATAAAAGATGAGTTACGGGAAACATTAGGTGAATCTGCTCCATCAGCCGCCACAATAAGTAGATGGGTAAATGAATTTAAACGTGGTAGAACAAGCTGTGTTGATGAAGCGCTCTCTGGAGCACACAAAATCGTGACTTCTAAGGAAATGATTATAAAAATCCATAATATTATTACGCAAGATCGACGACTCAAAGTGAGAGAGATAGCAGACATGGTAAACATTTAAACAGAACGCGTACACCACATTTTAACGAAAGAATTGGGCCTTTCCAAGCTTTCGGCAAGATGGGTGCCGCGATTGTTTACAACTGATCAAAACTTCACTCGTTTGCGCATTTCCAATGAGCGTTTGGACCTTTATAAGCGGAATCCGGTTGATTTTTGTAGACGATTTGTTACTTGCGATGGAACTTGGATACACTACAGTACATCCGAAACTAAACAACAGTCGAAACAATGGTTGGAACGTGGTTCTGCACCTCCAAAGAAAGCGAAAACCACTTTATCGGCAAACATGGTGATGGCATCAATTTTTTGGGATTCAAAGGGCATTTTTCTCATTGATTACTTTCACAAAGGTGCCACAATAAACGGACAATGTTATGCAGAATTTCTACAAAAATTAAATGTTGAGATTCATGCTAAACGGCCAGAAATGGCAAAGAAAAAGATTCTGTTTCACTAAGACAACGCTCCCTCGCATACCAGCACTGTTGTGATGTCCAAAATCCACGAGTTGCATTTCCAATTAGTACCGCATGCGTCTTACTCGCCGGATCTAGCCCCTTCCGACTTCCATGTTTTTCCAAAATTGAAAGCGGCACTAGGTGGAAAGAAATTTTCATCTAACGACGAGCTTATCATCTTTGTAAATGAGTATTTTGCAAGCCTTCCGGAATCGCATTTTAGAGATGGCATATGGGCATTGGAGCACCGTTGGAATAAATGTATTGCTCTTTTAGGAGAATATATTGAAAAATAGAAATTATTTTGTATTTAAAAAATTCGATTTTCTTTTCCATTCTCACTACTTGTTAAACTACCCTCGTATACTTCTAAGTTTTCGACAAGAAATACACTCCCTTCCACAAGTTTAGCCGTTGCACTGCAGCCCTTACCCGAAGACTACCGAAAGGCCATATATGTAGGTGTTAAAAAGGTAATAAAGCATTGTGTGCTAAACCAAGCCGCCTTTCCACATTTTCTAATCAACAGTATTAAGTACAGGTGGAAGGATCCCAAAAATTTCGGTCTATTAAATATTGCTTAAATATGCAAAAGCATATGAAATACGAGCTATAAATTTATTCGAAATACAATGTCAATAAAATAAACTAAATTGTAATAATAAAAATAAACGTGATCAAAAAAATCAAGTTGGAATAAAGATGAGGAAATAAAATTGCAAAAGAACACGTACATTATACTATGTATCTTCGTTTATTTGTAGTTCCATGATTTATTTCAGCATATAAAAATGTCACAATAAGGTATCAAGCTTGTAGATATAATTCAAACTCCTCGCAACAGCTCGAGTATCTGCCCCCTTTCCAGTATTCGCGTTTTCAAATTTCCCATTTCTCCGCACAATCCAAATTCAAATTCCGTCGTTATATGTGTCAATATAGCTTATTTCAATACATACATTCACGAATAAGTATTTATTCTAATGAACCGGCAGATGTCGTTCCGAAAACGAATGAAAATAAATATTCTAGGAGACACGTGTTCGAGCAGGGTTGATGAAATGCCTCAGTGCTATAGGTCTTATAAAGTGGAGGTTATTCAGATATGAAGGATCCGAAAAGGGAATCTCGGAATGTGCATGGACAATTGAATACTAAAATACGATATGTCGAATAAAAGTTTGCGTGTAAATGCGGTCATATTTATTTGAAAACGTCTTGAACTAACGTAGTAAAAATAAACGTCTTACGGAATTTGTAAATAAACATATCAATGTCTAATACTGTTGCTGCAATAAAATCGTATTTTGTTTTTGTATTACGTATAATAAAATTTAACATTTACAAGAAATGAAAGTTTGTAATATGGAAAAAGAAAACATGACGTGCTTTTGAAGATTGAATTGAAAAGAAACAAGAATACCGAATGAGTATATATATAAATATATATATACAGTTGCACTGGAAAGTCGTTACCGGTTTTTTCGTAAAAATACTACATAATTTTCAAGCAAATGGAAAAATTATTTATTCAAAGTATTGACCATTTGATTCTACACATCTTGCCCATCTTTCAGGCAATTTATGAATGCCATCCCAAAAAAACTGTTTGTCCTTTGAGGAAAATCATTCGTTGAGCCATTATCTAAATTGTTCGAAATTAGCGAACGGCTGCTCTAAAAAAGCGCGTGTCGCATTAATGCGAAAAGGTGATAGTCGGACGGGGCGAGATCTGGAAAGTACGGAGGGTGCGATATTATGTCCCATCCAAGTGTTTTCAACGCCTCCTTGACCGGTTTTGCTGTATGAGACGGAGCGTTATTGTGTGTGTAAAATCACTTTATCGTGTCTTCAAACCTATTCTGGACGTTTTTCTATCAATGTATGGTGCAAATAGATAATTTGTTGTCGGCAGCGATCAGTATTAACAGTTTCATCAGTTTTCAACAATTCTTAATATACCACGCCCTTCTGGTCCCTTCAAACACAGAGTCGATGGGCCGGCTTCTCCACGTGATGACCATGATTTTTACGGTTAGGGTTTTCGAAATAAATACATTTTTCATCAACCGTCACTATCCGATGCAGAAATTACTTCCGATTATAGTTTTGCAGCAGCATTTCACAGACGATTTTTCGAATATATATATATATATATATATATATATATATATATATATATATATATAGTTGTCATCACCAGCAGATAATTAAACAGTGTCGCACCTGGAAAACTACGGCAAAAATATCCGTACGAAAGCACATTCCGCACACGATCTATACTGTTGAAAGCCAAAACGCACACTGAGCGTGCTTTCGACCTTCAGTGATTAAATTAATCAACCACAGGCTCCATCAAAATTACCTTCTGCCAATTGTTTTTGAGTTTGGGTTGGATTTTCATCCAATAACTCTTGCTATTTATCATCTTCAAACTTTTTCGATCTACCAGAACGTTCTTTGGTTTGCATATCGAAATCACCACTTTTGAATTGTCGAAACTACGCCCCATATGTTTCTATAGTTGGAGCATGCTCACCGTAAATTTCTACCAACTTTCGAAGGCTTTTTTTTCGATTAAACAAAAAAGGTAATGCGCGCCGCAATTGCTCTTTTTCAGGCACGAAACTCAACATTTTCAAAGAGGTATAAATCTATGACAGTGTTTCTTTCTCAAAATATAGCATATATGGCTTTGAAGCTTGATGTCATAACATTGCATACTTAGCCTAGCGACATCTGTTAGAAGAACTGGTAATGACCTAGCATATATTATATATACATATATAAGTATATTGTTATGAATATGAAAATTGCCAAAAAAATGCAATTATGCCTCACGTCCGCTCGTCAAGATGTTATAAAATAAATACGACTATCGATGATGTGATACGAACAGTACGAACAGTAAAATATGTAAAATAGAACCGCATTTGGCTTGTGTCACATATGAAAATAATATGCATTTAAAACTCCATTTAATTATATTTGTGTTTAAGTATGTCATATACACGTACTATTGCAATGCAAGGAAATATTTAAGATAACACTTACCTGTACAGTCTACTTTGATGGGCTTATTTCCTATGTTTTATTTTTTAATCGATTGGCTTATATGTTTATATTTCTTTTTAAATAGTAATGTTTTGTTGAGTAGTATCGTTTTTTGACAACGATATCTGTTTCAGAAAGATTTTAGTAACATGCTTAACTCGGTGTGGATGCTGGTGGTTCAAACATCTATTCAGATGGAAGAAGAATCCTTATGTTTAATCACTTTTTCATTATAATAATATTTGAAATCGTTAAAAAATGTAGTTCACTACATTCATTCACTAAAAGGAATCTTTTAATACTTTTCAAATAAATCTTTAAAATACTTGAACACTTCTTATGGTATTTGCAATTTATTAGTAATGGCATCTAACTTTATTTTAATATCTGCTTTTCTTTATAAATTCAAATAAATAATGGTTACTTTAATCCATTTAAATTTGTTATTGAACTGAATTCTGGATTATATTTAAATTAAATTATTAAATAAAATTAGTTAATACTTTAAAACATAGAATATGTTGTTAATAAAGAAATAAACAAATATGTAAATCATATAACATACGAGGGAGCGTTTTTATATTCGCGGAATAGGGGACAAGGGGTATCTTGCTCTGACCTTAGACATGCCGAGATGATCGTGTAGGATTTTAAAAATTGTTGTATCGGATACTCCAACCATTTCTGCGAGTTGTTTCTTCTTGAGTCGAGCATCTTCGAGTACAATTTGTTCAACTTTTTGTATAAGTGCTGGCGTGGTCACCTCAATGCTCCTGCCCGGCCTCGGGTCGTCTTCAAGGGATTCCCTTCCTTGTTTAAATAAACTATGCCACTTGTACACCATGGTTTTTCCTGGAAAAGAGTCGCCGTAAACCAATGACATCTCATTCATTATGGTCGCGACTGATTTTCCTTGCCTGGTAAGGAACTTTATAACGGCACGATATTCGATTTTTTCCAAATTTCACTTTTCACTCCTGATTTTGTTACTTGGTTGACGATAGCTCAAAGACTAACTGTCTAATAACAATGAAACTTCGTATTTATACTAATCATGAGTCGCTGCACAGGCCACGCCCCCAATGCGCCTACTCACCCCTCTACAACCCGCTCATTCCGCGAATATAAAAACGCTCCCTCGTATTTTTCTAAACCAATTCTTATACATAGAAAATTTTGAATAATTTTCAATACTCATTTAGACTTAAGAAAACTGTATTTTTATTATAGAAAACTTTATTTAACGCTGATGTGAATATAGACCTTTTCAAATATTCTATCTATGAAATTATTAATTACTTACTACGTATTGTTTACTACAACCTAGGCAATTTATTTCGTAAATCGTTGATTTCTTATTTAACCCGGTTTTCTCTTTCGCATTTCCTAGAGATTTAAGAGTTCCTGGCCGAAATGTGACTTGAAATCCGCGTTTGTAACTGGGTGAAACAGTAAGCACATAAATTCGTTGTCTCGATTGTTTTCAGATGACAAACAAGTGGTATCCCGGAATCTTTTTTAAGTTAACTTTTCTAATAAAACTAATGACTTTTTCCGATTCAAAACCATTGTATCTCACAACTTTCTTAATAGAATTTAATTCCCTTTCGAGTCTTACTTTCCTTAATGGAAAACTAAAGAAACGATTGATAAGGAAATTAAAAGAAGCCATCTTTTGTTGCATGCTATGATTTGAGTCCTCCGTGATGAATCTATTGACATTAATTTCTTTCCGGAAAATATGAATTTCTGTTTTATAATTATTTGTAATTATTAGGGCGTCTAAGAAGGGTAAGATGCCATTGTTTTCTTTTATTACTGTGAATTTAATCGTCAAGAAATTGTAAGTTATACTTATGTGTCTAAAATCACAGAAATGTCATCTACATACTTAATCCATATTCTTAGAAAATATTTGGCGTTATGTTTAAATTCAACTTCAAAGTAACTTCTGAATAAATCCGCTATGAGAATGACAATTGCAAATTTGTGACCGTTGTTTCTGTTCATAGAATTTGCCTTCGAATTGGAAACCATTTCGAGATATACATATATATAATATATAAATAATGTATATAATATATATATACGAGGGAGCATTTTTATATTCGCGGAATGAGCGGGTTGTAGAGGGGTAAGTAGGCGCATTGGGGGCGTGGCCTGTGCAGCGACTCATGATTAGTATAAATACGAAGTTTCATTGTTATTAGACAGTTAGTCTTTGAGCTATCATCAACCAAGTAACATAATCAGGAGTGAAAAGTGAAATATGGAAAAAATCGAATATCGTGCCGTTATAAAGTTCCTTATCAGGCAAGGAAAATCAGTCGCGACCATAATGAATGAGATGTCATTGGTTTACGGCGACTCTTGTCCAGGAAAAACCATGGTGTACAAGTGGCGTAGTTTATTTAAACAAGGAAGGGAATCCCTTGAAGACGACCCGAGGCCGGGCAGGAGCATTGAGGTGACCACGCCAGCACTTATCCAAAAAGTTGAACAAATTGTACTCGAAGATGCTTATCCAAAAAGTTGAACAAATTGTACTCGAAGATGCTCGACTAAAGAAGAAACAGAAATGGTTGGAGTATCCGATACAACAATTTTTAAAATCCTACACGATCATCTCGGCATGTCTAAGGTCAGCGCAAGATGGGTGCCGAGAATGCTCACGTCGCCGCAAAAACAACAGCGCGTAGAGTGTTCGCGTGCATTTTTGGACCTCTGTAATGAAGACAAGGATGGTGTATTGAGTGGAATTGTTACTGGAGACGAAACTTGGGTTCATCATTATGAACCTGAGTCCAAACAAGACTCCACGCAGTGGCATAAAAAGGGCACAGCACCTCCCAAGAAATTTAAAGTGTCACAATCAACTGGGAAACTCATGGTAACGGTATTTTGGGACTCGGAAGGAATATTGTTGATTGATTATAAAGATAAAGGTGTTTCTATAACCGGAGAATATTACGCTTCAATATTAGAGCGACTAAAAGAAGCCATTAAAGAGGAAAAACGGAGAAATTGACAAAAGGTGTTCTGCTTTTGCACGACAACGCGCCCGTCCACAAGAGCCGCGTTGCGTTAGCTGCCCTGCATAAGGTGGGCTTCGAAATTGTGAATCACCCACCCTACAGACCAGACCTGGCCCCGAGTGCTTATTACCTGTTTCCGAAAATGACAAAAGAGCTGCGGGGTAAAAAATTTACTGCCGATGATGAAGTCAAGGAGGCAGTTTCGGCGTATTTTGCAGATAAAGAGAAATCATTTTTTTATGATATAACCTATATCACTGGGAACACATTATGCAGTTATTCAGTGCGTTTTAGAGTTTGTTCACATATACTCTTTCAAAGCTCAAAATTTGATTTATATTGTGCTTTTGCCGGTTTTTCGCGATATGGATATCACGCCCAGAAAACGTGGGAAGATTGTGACATTAAGTGAGCACACTTCAATGACACACAGAGATATTGCTCAGGAATGTAGTGTTAGTCAAGGAGCAGTGAGCAAGACCTTAAAGCAAAAAAAGAATACTGGAATAGCTGAAGTGAAACGAGCGGGAAAATGTGGGAGAAAGAGAAAGATGACATCCCGAGATGTCACTGTTTTGGTCAGAAATAGCAAGCTGAACCCAAGAAAAACTAGTTTTGAACTACAAAAAGGCTTAGCCGACGTTGGAGTGAAAGTGCATGACTCGACAGTTCATAGGAGACTTTTAGAGTCTGGAAGAAAAGCCATTCGACGACAGAAGAAGCAACTCCTCACTCAACGAATGATGAAGCAGAGGCTTATTTGGGCCAAGAAATATGCCAGATGGAATGAGGAAGACTGAAGAAAGTTGTTATTCTCAGACGAGTCCCATTTTTTGGTGCAGGGGCAGCGATCAAAATTCGTGAGAAAAAGTGGAGATGAAAAACTCACTGCAGCTCATATCGATCAGACTGTCAAACATCCTGTAAAAAAGATGTTTTGGGGATGTTTTTCGTACATGGGGACTGGATCGCTGGTGCCTATAGAAGGCATGATGAACAGCCAGAAATATAAAGAGCTATTGGATAAGTATTTGGGAAAAGATCTAAAGAAATGTGAGCCAAACGGAGGTGCAATTCTCCAACAGGACTCAGCTCCATGCCACAAATCGAAGGTTATGGTCAATTATTTCAAGGAAAAAGGAATAACTCTCCTCAAGTGTGCTGGCAATTCTCCAGACTTAAACCCAATTGAAAATCTGTGGGCCATTTGTAAGGCTAGGTTACATAAAATGGACTGTACAATGAAGACAAAACTGAAAGAGGCAGTAATTCAGGTGTGGTTTCGGGACGAGAAAATAAAGGAAAACTGTCAGAAATTAATAGATTCCATGCCGAAGAGAGTTCAGACTGCCATCGCAGCCAAAGGAGGGCATATTTCTTATTAAATTCCTAGTAATTTATAATTTTATACTATCTCATCGTGATTATATGACAAATAAACGGTTTTCTTAGTTATATTGTGTTTGATTCCATTAATTTGCACAATACTGTATGTCTCTGTTCCTCTTTTTTAAAGTCATTCATCTTAGTTTAAGTAAATCAGTTTTTAAAAATCATGTGAAACGAATATACAGTGTACGTTTTGCGTACGTAGTTGTCCAGGTGCGACACTGTTTAATTATCTGCTGATGGTGACAACTTAGTTGTCGAAATACGTATACGGAATGCGAAAATTAATGTGGCAAGGGGTTATATATCAACCTTGAGTGATCCGGAAGAAATGATGGTTACAAAATTCAAATACTAACGATAAAGATGTGAAATTCTTTTAAAATAAGTTTTTGATATATCATAATCTATAAATATCTTGCTATTTTATTAACAGATAAGGGAATTGTTTTTGTTAAATGTAGAATTATTTTTAAATCACAGAAAAGCGCAAAGGTAAATTAAAAATATTACCCAGAAAACATAAAATAGAGTTGAATATAAAATAAAATTGTAACAGTGGCGATTAAAATTATTAAAATGAATTTCTCTACTTAAAACTAATTCCGATTAATAACTATATGTATTTAGTTTATTGCTGAACGGTATATATGTTTTTCCAGAACTATTGTTAAAAATTCGGAATTACGCTCAGAAAAAAAACCCCAAACATTGCATAAATTTAAATATTAAATTTGAAGAAACGTTTATTAATATTAAAGTTTGTTATTGGAATCGTAAAAGACAAATACATCGCATTAAAGAACTAATTGAATTTATTCGTTGCGGAGTTTTTGTAATTTAAATAAAGCTTTTCTGTTTTCAGGCCTTCAATTATTGCCCATAAATCACTGTCATCCACACTTTACCATATTTATTAGGTGAAAATTAAAATACGTTCCCAAATTTGCAATCCCCCTTGACAAACTTTTTTGAAATTTATGGATGCCGGAATTTATTTTCCGCATTCTGTAAATAATACCTGAAAAAAAACATAACGTTTGTTGTCTTATATATTTGGAAGTAACTTATTCACTAATCAGAAATTTCTAATTATATTTCTATACTAGCTGTACCCTGCGCGCGTTGCTACGCCACCAACTAAAATAAATTTGAAGGAAAGACATTACACAAATATTCAATTCATTTTGTTCATTCGTTTTACTGATTTTGTTCATTTTGAAAAAAATGTGACATTGCAGCGTTTCGTTTCAATTCGATATTTATTGAAGTGCTATGGGATACACAATATTTCTTGTTTTTTCATCTGGTGCGTAAACGAATAAATTATAATGTTTTCCGACGCGCGAGCAGGCCACATAGAGCTGCCCATGTGAGAAGCATACACTTGCAACGATTGTCCTTGTGCTTTGTTGATAGTCATTGCGAAAGCGAGTCGTATCGGGAACTGCAAACGTTTGAATTCGAATGGCATATCTGTCAGGATCATTGGGATACGTCTTCACCTTTGAATTTTCCAGTCAAAATTGTTGCCTCGATAACATTGTTCATCATTTTCTAGACTGAGAGTCCGGTGTCGTTGCACACTCGTGGTGGATTTATGTTTCGAAGAAGAACGATGGGTACGCCAATTTTCAATGTAAGAACGTGCGGTGGCATGCCTGGCAAATCAAGCGAATTCAAGAATTCAGTTGAATAGTTGATAACTTCGTCTTGATTCACCATAGTATAGATGGACTTATATGTTGTCGTTTCGCCGGGTATTCCATTCTGAATGGTGAAGTTGATGGCTTTGACCGCTAATATAGCACGCGTATTGAGCCACTGATTTTTGTAGTTCTGTGCAATGTTTGGGAAAACTTTTTGCACCAATTCATCTATGCTTTCCGTGATCTTACAGAAGTTTGCTGGCAAGGTGATACATCGGGTAGATTCATCAATTTGCATCCGCCCATTTCCAATATCCATTAATTGTTTTGCAAAATTTCCAGTTGGAATGCAGTGGCGCCATGTGTCGGAAATTGGTCGTACCAACTTAGAAACCTTTGTGGGTTCATGCACAACAATTTTGCTAGAGATCATCACATGATCAAATGCATAGTTTACGATTCTATAAAGGACATACAGACAAACATTTATGTATATATATATATTTTAATTAAATATTTTTTAAAAGATTGTCTTCCTTCTATTTCTGTTCCATGGCCAATGCAAATTATGTAATAATCATTATTATTTACTTCCCAATACAAAAAAAAATTCAACTTCATGATGCCATTGACCGTTACTTTGTGAAAATCCATTTCCAATGCATAAAAAAAAAACAATAAAAGATATTTTTGTACCACTACTTTATTTGCGATCACTTGTAGCCAGTTTCAACTCTTTGACTCATTGTCAAATAGTAATAAACTTAAATTACGAAATTACAGGATCTCAATTGATAACTACAATAAAGTGTGTATTTAAAAGCTAATTATTCTAGGTTATAAAGATACAATGGATGAAAATAATCCTGAATTATGTAAATATTATAACCAGCATCTGTCGCAAAAAAAGTGTTAGAAACAACAGAGAAACATTGGATTCAAGAAGAGCAGAGATTTGTGTAAACTAAACTGATCTAATGTATTCGTAATTTTGTGAATTGATATAAAAGTAGTAAAAAACTTTCCCGATAGAGCTCCTTAGAAATAACATTGATTTTTATTTTTATGTTACCAATAGTCAATTCACAATAGTCATATGCAGCCCATAATTATATTACAATCATTAGTAATGTTTGTAAACCCCTTACACTTCTTCGATAGGCTCATTGCTGATCAAGAGTGTCAACTCTACTTATAATACTTGGATGGTTAAAATCTAGAGACAGCGAAGAGAGGGAGAGAGAGAGAGGTATCAATGACTTGCCATTAGCACTGTGACAATTCCATTACACATTATTTACTAACTTGTCAAAAATATAATAGTTTTTCTCCTTTTCTTCCATTCAGACAGCTGGGCATACTCGTCACGCCCTTCCTAAAAAGTTCCTCAGCGTTGTAAAACTTCTTCCTTCCAGCCTGTTCTCCGTAAGAGGAAACAGCGCAAAATATTGTGGAATAAGGTCTGGACTGTAGGAAGGATACTCCAACTCCTCGCTCTCATTTTTGCTAAATCGGCAGACATTGGGAGAATTTCCATGATTTGAAAAGCCAGGTGCCTAATCTCGAGCAAGGCAGAATACTTTAATAACAAATCTGGGCAGGCATTTCTCAGTGTATCACGTTGCAATGACTGTATGCCTTCATCTTCAAGGAGCCAGACTTTATTCTGTATGTTGGAGAGCATACCATAGTAGTATAGTCATATTTCATTTTTTGTCGAGATGCCATTAACATGAGATGTAATGAGCTTCGGGGCATCTGCTCATCGGTTAAGGCATGGGATGCCCAATAAAGCTTTCTCATTCGATGATGTGTGCACAGAAAGGTATGAAGTGCCACTTCATGAATATGCAGAAATGTTTACACTACTACAGTTCCAGATCAACTAACACAGAGACCGAATCGTCAATTGCACTGTATAATTGAGTTTCCCCTTATACTAAACTTCTGAACTGCTACTCATTTGCAAATTTGTCGACTTATCGTTTTGGTGAGTATTTCAGAGCCTTGATTCCTATCAAATACTGACAACGTTACATTTCTATTGGTTTATTTAATGTCTCAAGAATTTTATTTAATTTTTCTCTTATATTTTTTACACTCTTTGCCTTAATACAATTATTGTATTAAATATTTCGAAAACCTGACTTTCATATGATTTTTTAAATTTCATTATCTTAATTAGGAGAGAAGGTAATGCTACAACTTTGCCAACTTAACCACTCTTGTAGCTCCAATGACAACAAAGTTAGCTATGTTAAAAAGATAATTTTGAACACATCGTATTCTAACTTAATTCATATTTCAAATGTCATTCGATATTGTTTCATAACACAATTAAATGTGAAAGAAACTATAATTTACTTGAAACTTATTTTATGTAACTACTTTTGCTTTCTCCTTTGATATTTTCCAACACCGTTAGGATTGCACTTGTTGCTTGCGCTCGCTTAGCTGCTTTCCAGACACATACATATATATGTATCTGGCAAGCATCATATAAGAAGGACGCATGCATATATGTACACATGTACGTGTGCACACAGATAGATGTATTTCAATTTTCTGTGATCAAATAAGATGTGAAGTAAAGCTTTCGAAAATCTGATTTGATTTGTGTATCGTGAAATATCAAAGATGTAGTTCTGTCGCAAGATCTTTCTTGCTTTAAGGATATTAAATGTTTCCACAGTTCTTTAAAATAGACAAGGAAAAATTTAATAAACAAATACCTCCCTAATTAATTATTAGTCAGGTGATTGCACATCATTTTCAAATTATATGTTTTTTAGCTTCTAATAAAAAAACTACAAATGTTTTGAGTTTAGTCTCAAGATCGTATTAACTCTAGTCTTCGTAAAATTCTTTGGTTCGTGTATTTGCATATAATGTATCTTATTTCTGTAATAATAATAATAATAATCATAGTAATACTCGCAATAGTTTCGAGCGCATCCCAGAAAGTGTTCTCTAAAATAGTTATTACAAACTATGGAACATGACAATTCATAGACAGATAAATTGTTAGCAACAGGTCAGACATAAAACTTATCGATAAAAAGAAACGAAGACTTACATAGTAGATATTACGAATCTTTGGTTTAAAAAAAATTTCATACAAAGGGTACTGGGAAAGTTTTGCAATACAGTTTTGTTTATTTATTTTTTTAAGGTAATTTCCTCTACATTCAATACACCTCTCCATCCTCCGAAACCAATCTTTAAAATAGTTCTGCCAAGTTTCACTAGGAAGTAAAGCACACTCGTCGTACCAAGCCCGCAGAAGGTCCTCATCACTGGAAAACCGCCTCCCTTTTAGCTTCGTTTTCAAATGCGGGAACAGTGCAAAGTTGCAGCGAGCAAGATCTGGACTGTAGGGAGTGTGCACGAGAAGTTTCAATCCTGTCGTGATCAAATATTCGGTGCAGGTCTTGGCGCGGTGAACTGGAGCATTATCGTGATGGAGGAAGCAGGTGTCCATTCTTGACTTTGGCCGCAGGTTCTTCATAGATCCAATAACTTTAGGCAGGCACTGTTCAGTATACCACTTAGCTGTGACTGTCTTCTGTGTCCAAAACGACGCGTTCCACAATTCCACTCGATTTGAAAAATACAGCTATCAGTTTCTTCTTTACAGATCGGGATTTTCTGACAACTACGGGTGTGTCCTCATCATCAAAGACCAAAATTTTGTTTTGAGCTTTGGTCGGCACATCGTAATAGTATCATACAACCAAGTCTAGTCACCTGTCACCGTATTGTTCACATTGTCCCTTATTTAACTTTTTTAGCATCTTCCGGCACCAAGTCACACGTCGTGTTATCTCCTCTTCAGTCAGTCGACGCGGCACCCAGAGAGAACAAAGTTTCTTCACGTGCAAATGATCATGCAGAATCGGAGGAATTGCTGGTGCATTTAGACCTGAAGTACCCTCTATCTGTTAGTAGGTCACTCGCCTGTCCTCGCCGAGCATTTTCCTCACACTAGTAACGTTTTTTCTCCGTAACTGACGTTCGCGGCCTTCCTGGCCTCTCAGCATCCTCCACAGTTAAATTTCGCTTTTGGAATTCTCTATATCACCTGAATATCGTTGTGCGATGTGGGCAAACATCACCAAGTGTAAGAGTCATTTCTTCAAGGCACTGGTCTATGTTTAAACCACGCACGAAATTATAACGCAAAACTGCCCTTATCTCATTTCGTGACCACGATGCCATCGCGAGCACTTTACACTCTCACTGCTAATGAATCTGAGCCCATCAATATGGCGCGGCGGCTACTATGCACGTCTCAACATGCAGCAACAAACAGCTTCCTACGATTCATTGTTGCGTCATATTGCAAAACTTTCTTTTCCTAGTACCCATTGTACTGTATATATAATATTAAAATGAGAGATTGAGAATATTAAACGAATATAGAATTGACATTCTAATTTTAATGAAATTATTCAACTTCTTGCAGCAGTTACTAAATTAATTTTCCCACACATTAAAGAGGCTCGTAAAGGAAAATAGAAATACTGTAGTTCTAGAATTTACTTTCAGAGTAATAGAGACGAGAAAAAATGTCTAAAATATTCTTCGAACGGAATTTCTGTCGTACCCTCTTCTCCTGACGATTGACAGCCTCTTACTTATTCTAAAAATATAACGCGTCGAGAAACAAACATTATTAAATGAACAGGGTGAAAGTGTGGCGTGTGTAATAATTCAGAAAAGAAACCTCAAGCACTAAAGGGAAGCGATACGAAGATCGAAAATGTATGTGAAATACTTGCTTACCACGATGTGCGTGATTTTAGCATTTTAAACTCGATCTTTTTTTTTTATTAGATTGCCACACGGAGGGTACCACCTGCGGTTTTCCTTTGATATCTATACGTTGGTATGTGGAAATATATCAGTAAGGTTCACGTTGGCTATGTCAAAAGGGAATATTCAAAGAAAATATTTTTTAAAAGATTCTTTCACAACGACACAGCACTTAGTTTGCTCGCTCGTTTCACATAATGGTGGTTATGTTTCCAAAATATGTGTAAAATGTTACTGAAATCGTTGCTTAATAATGAATGTGTTTTGGGTGACAAACTTTTATTTCCCTGAGGCAAATTTAACTGCAAAAGAAAGCAAGTAAACAGTACATATCATAAATATAATAATAATAATGTATATATTTGCCCAACAGATCTTTACAATCCTATTACAGGACAACTTTTAAGTCTAATTACTTCTGCGTTGACTTACAGTGAACACTAAATTTTCTAAATACTTTAAATACTAATTAACATTAAATACTTAAAGAATGTTAAAAAGGAATCATTCTATTATTAATAACACCCTATCAACTACATATGTTTCATCGAATTCACGAATCGTCTGTATC
Organism: Dermolepida albohirtum; assembly: GCA_031893035.1. Classification (NCBI taxonomy): domain Eukaryota; kingdom Metazoa; phylum Arthropoda; class Insecta; order Coleoptera; family Scarabaeidae; genus Dermolepida; species Dermolepida albohirtum. Next base: position 93,167 of record JAVIWB010003834.1, on the reverse strand, counting down.
GAAAGATATGACAAACACTCTGAAGGAATCGTTCATTAATAACACAAATCAACCTGACGATTCGTGAATTCGATGAAACATATGTAGTTGATAGGGTGTTATTAATAATAGAATGATTCCTTTTTAACATTCTTTAATTGGCATAAAGCCTAGACGTAAGTTTCTGTCTATTACACACTGGAAACATAGTCTCCGATCTATGTGAGATAGAAGCGTTCTTGCTTTGTCGGTCAATACATTTATGTATTGGTCGAGAGAGGGAGATATGATATTATTCATTAAATACTTATTTGTAAGACCCACTACCACAAAAAGTATAAACACACCTATACACTACAAACACTGACGTAAAATCGTTGGTAAAGGACTATAGTTTATATCCACGGCTGTTAAATTATTAAAGTTATTACATATTCGGTGGACCGGCGATACAATCATTACATTTGTCCTTGGAATGGGCAGACGGAAGGTGTTCGTTATTCTAGTCGCTTGCCTGGGAACCAAAAAGTTTATCTTTGCTAGAATTTCAGGTGCATCTATTCCATTATGCAGAAGATGGTAAAGAAATTTTATATCATTGCGGTGTCTACGGAGCTCCAATGATTCTATGTTAAATGTAGTTAGAAGATTAATATGCCTGTAGCCCCGAGGAGGATAGTTCCCAAACTGGCGAAAGTAGAGGTACTTTAGAAAGCGCCTTTGCACTAATTCTAGCACATGGATATGTGTTTTATAAAGAGGTGACCACACCAATGGCGCATATTCGAGTTTCGACCTAACAAAGGCAAAATAAAGTGGTAGTATGCTGTCGATTGACAAGAAGGACTTGGTGGTTCTAATTATGAAACCCAAAGTTTTTAATGCAGCATTGGATATATTATTTATATGGTTATTGAATAATAATTTGGAGTCAAATGTAATACCCAAATATAAAGAAGTAGCGAAAATTCTTATGACTCTCATTTTGATTTAATATTTATGCTACCTGGTCGTAATTTATTTGTCACTTTACTACCTAAAAAGAATTTCGTTCAGAAGTACACGCAATTACAAATGGAAATTACCGTCTCAATCGATATTACCAAATCGTGTAGCTTTTCGCACAATCAAATTGAAACCAATATTAAATATGAATTACATTATATAAAGCTGTGCTTATGTATGTACGTGGGGCGAGACCACAGACAAAAGTAATTCAGTCCTCAGTGTTGTAACACGAACACTAGAACTTCTTTAACCGTATTTCCCAATATTATTGACTAATAAAAGATTAATTTGATCACTAAAGGTTGATATATAACCCCTTGCCACATTAATTTTCATATTCTGTATACGTATTTCGACAACTAAGTTGTCATCATCAGCAGATAATTAAACAGTGTCGCACCTGGAAAACTACGGTAAAAATACCCCACTGTGTACGTTTTGGCTTTCAGCGATACGAATATTTTTACCGTAGTTTTCCAGGTGCGATACTGTTTAATTATCTGCTGATGATGACAACTTAGTTGTCGAAATGTGTATACAGAATACGAAAATTAATTTGCCAAGAGGTTATATATCAACCGTCAGTGGTCAAGTTAATCAACCACAGGCTCCATCAAAATTACCTTCAATAAAAGATTAGTTAAATGTACTGACGAAACAATGTCGAGGATAGTGCTAAATACAGACGTTAGTGGTAAAAATTCGTGAAATGAGTGTACATTTTCCAGTATTTGCAGTGACTACTAAGGACAATGAAAATTTAGTAAATTTCCTTTTGCCTCAATTATACCACTTATAGTTTCTGCTACAAGATTTTGAAACAGAAACTATAAAAAAGCGTTATCCAGAGGTAAATGAATTAATAACTCAAAGAAAGGCTATGTTTCTTAAATCTCCTAAGCGAATTCCTGAATTTCACGGTGTCCTGGCATTTCTCAACTACCACAGTCAATTCCCATACATTAACGAACATGGTTACATGCAGTGTTTCATTATTTTTAATATTTTGAGCTGGAAAAGAACTTAGTTTTACAACTTATTCCATAAAGAAACAGCGGCTTTTTAATATTGGCAGACCTATAAGGAGAATTACAAAAGAATAATAGAGACAAAAGAAAAATTACAAAATCTTCATTATCCTTAGTAATCACTGCAAATACTGGAAGATGTACATTCACACTTGAACACTGTCTTGTGTTAGAAAAGTTCAATAGTTTTAAATAAAGGTTCAGATTTTATCAGGTTGAGAAGAATTTGTAGTGATAGTGCTTCTAGAGGTCGCTTACTTAATTTCAAAGATTTTAACTAGGCCAATGTTATTTAATTACCCTTCCACATCATCAGATGTGGAAGAGTAATTTTTTTTTGTATAGGAATATTTTCTTATAGCGACGAACATCGCTCAGTGAAATGCTATTGGAAACACATTAAATACTGCAAGTGTATAGTCGACTTCAATCAGTTTGATAATGTACTTCCACTAATAATCTTTCTTTCAGCTTAGCACACGTCCTGGACTTTGATGCTTATTGTAAACATTTAGTAATTATTAACTCCTGCAATTCTTTTGTTATTTGCATTTATTACAGAGCTTCAGCTAGCCAGATACGCGCTCGTAATAAATTCACTAACTGCCGCAAATAAATATTTTCTATTAAATAATATTGTGCATATTATTTATTTAGATTAATTAAGGGGACATTTAACCCCTTAACATATTTCATAATAAGTTAGGAGGTACTAATATAAATATTTAAACAAAATCCAGGAATTCCAAATCAATTTCACAGATTTCAATTACGATCCTTCGTTATTCCACACTTTTGTAAAATATCTCCATTCTTTAACCAATAACAACTTTAGTATTGAATTTATGAAAAGAAATATCAAATTTTACGGATGGGAGGATTTCAATACATACATAAAATGCTGTATTTGTCGCTCGATGTGCGGAAATATTCAGGAAATCCTCCTTATTGAACTGAAATAGAAAACGCTGACTATTCCGACTTAAATTTAATAATCTTTTGTATATTTGAATTGGAAAGAATGTTAGATGCAAAAATGTTATATCCCTGAATTTAAACTACTCGGAAGAGATTCACTTTTATATGCGGAAAATCGGTAGCAACAGAAAATGGGAAAGAATAAAAATAGGAAACACAAATGCTTGAAAACTCGTTAAAATAGACATATATTTTGATATGTTTTTAATATTACACAAAGATACCTTAGATACCTTTAAAACAAGGGAGTAGTTCGAGAATTCTGTTTTCCTTTTTGACTATACTATGTGATAAAAACGGAGAAGAGTACCCAACAAAAGCATATTTTTCTAAACGAAATTTTGTACAAACGTTTAGCGTTTTGGCGAATAATAAATGATAAAGAAAAAGAAAGCAATATACTTTTGTGTCACCTTCACTTTTTACATTACTTAATAGTTGAATCCCTCAGGAATGGTATTTTTCCCGATAGCCTCAAAGAAGCAACAATCATTCCAATTAAGAAAGTACAAAGTACATAAACCCCAATGAAATTAGGCCAGTCAATATGTTGCTAACAATAAGTAAGATATTGGAAAAGGTGGCGTATAATCAATTAAGTAAATACTTAGAAAAACGTATGCTATATGAAGTCCAATCCGGATTTAGAAAAGGGCATAACTGTGAATCATTACTGAATCTCGGCGTATCTGAATGGAAGATTGAAGTGAGGGGTAAAAGGTGCGTTGCGGCAGTATTTTTAGACTTAAAGAAAGCATTTGAAATTGCCAATAGAGAAGTCCTACTGCAGAAATCGGAAAGATATGGAGTTGACGGTACAGAACTGTCATCTTTCAGAACCTATTTGAGTAATAGAACTCAAAGAACAAAGTGTGGCAGATATATATCGACACCAAGAACAGTGGACATAGGTGTTTCTCAGGACGCACTGCTTGGAACACTATTATTTTTAATTTATGTTAATGGCATGGAAAAAATTCTACAAAAATGTAAAGTCTGCATGTTTGCTGATGATACACTCATCTATACGTGTGGTGTAAATCCAGATGAATGTGTAAATAACATAAATGAAGACTTAGCAAAAATTGAGAAATATCTTAAAATATAAATAAAGTTAAACACGAATAAAACAAAAACAATGTTGATCAATGGAAATTCAAATTATAACATATGTATTGAAAATGAAAATGTTGAAAAGGTAAAAGAAATAAAATATTTGGGTATAATAGTGGACGATGATTTGAGTTTCATACCGCATCTTGAATATGTTTGCAAAAAGATATCGAAAAAAAATGCATTTTTGAGAAGAATCCGCTATAGGGTTTCAACTGTCACTGCGACTATTATCTACAACACAATTATAAAACCGCATTTTGAGTACTGTTCCACGATATTATTCTTAGGTAATCAGCAAATGAAAGAAAGACTACAGAAATTACAAAATAAAGGCATGCGTTGTATTCTGAGATGCAACAGAATGACACATATAATTGTTATGTTGAACAGGCTGCAGTGGCTCTCCATCAACCAACGACTCGTTATGGACACTCTTTTATTTATATTTAAAATTAAGACAGGAAATATGCCAAACTATATGCAGCGATATCTGGTCAAATAGCTGAAATCCAACCATACAATTTGAGGAACGCTAACGACTATAGATTGCCTTTGGCAACAACAAGTTTTGTCAAAATGTTATATTTTATGAAGGTCTAAAAGTTTTCAATGAAATGCCTCCAGAAATAAAAAATGAAATAAATTATTATGCATTTAAACGTGGGATTATTGATTATGTCAAGAGAAATTTTTAATTTTTTAATGTTAAGTACCAATCATTTTTTAATTTAGATGTATACTTTTAATTTAATGTATGTTTTTTTTGTGAAAAATTTTAATATTTAATTTGAAATTGTATACTTATGTAATAGCAACAAGAAATGCTAAATAAATAAATCAATCAATCAATTAATCAAAAAAACTTTTGTAAATCGAAAAAATTTGTTTATATGTAATATTAACTTTTAACTGACGCATATTGAAACATAACTTTTACACGCGGCATGTATTGAATATGATATGAAACAGTTGAATGTCTTAAAGTTGTATGAGGTTTAAAGATGGGTAAGATCGATCCTTTACATTTTCTGACCTCAAAAAGAATAGCCCAAGAAAACAATAATGGATATTAACATAATGTCCACCAAAACTACTATGGAAGAATCACTGTAAAAGCCATGGAGATAGAAAAGCATCGACGCTTCAACCGTGAGGATGCAAAAGCACTTGAAGCATCTACCACTAGAATTCGTCATGACAAAGAACCACGATGGTCGCACATCTGTTAACTTTCTGAGGCATGATAGAATAAAAAGTGTTCCACATTTTTGATACGTAAATATTCACGGTGGGATGTTTTTATACCATTTTGAAAAATTACAAGTACTTGGGAAAAAATATGCTTTAAGAAATATTATTTATGAATCCATATAGTAACCTGTCGTTAAAAATTTAAACGGCTCTTTATTTTTGTTTCTTTTGTAATTTTACTTCCTTGTTAGTTAAAATAAACCAACTCTTGAATTATATAAATTGTTTTATTTTCGTGAGGTACCCAAATATCAAGCTTCTTAACTAGCCCAAGACATTTTAAATGTTTTTCAATTGTTGTGTGCGATACATGTAGCCTCTCCGCAACCTCTCGAACAGTTATATGACGATCCTCTTCAATTATGATTTTGATTTGGTCATCATCAACTTCAGTAGGCCGACCAGAACGTTGCTCATCTTTGAAGGAAAAATCTCCAGAACGGAATTTTTTATACCAATTCTGACACGTGCGCTCTGTTAAGCAATTAGCACCATAAACTTCACATATCTTTTTGTGAGCCGCAGCAGCTTTCTTTCCTTTACGGAAATAAAATAGTAAAATATGTCGAAAATGTTCGTTTCTGCACTCCATTTAAAATTAACCCACAACTAATAGCTTTAATAAAAATCACGCACTACTTGTTTCTAAAGTTACGTCAATGTGACTAGTATCACGCGACAAACGGTAAAATACAGCACTAACATACGTTATACAAAAAATAAAGCAACGCTCTCTATCAGTAAAAACCGAAAGTACTTAGTTGCCAACCCAATAGAAGAAAAAAGTGTAAAATCTCATATTACAAACTAATTCACCTTTACTAGCTCGATTCGCTTCTTAATTTAGTTTAGAGAAAATTCTTCTAGTTATCAGTATTCCATAAACGATATCTTAGTATTCTTTGCCAAATCCTTTCAAGAAAGAAAAATCCGTGTGCTTACGTAAGGATTAGAATCCAATCACATACACAAAGAGATAGCAGAGTCGACATTTAAAGGAATTATTTACCGTGTTCTAACCGGAAATGTGATTGCTAAAATGAAAAGAAATAATAAAGACTTGCTTTGTTTGTACTTATAACTCCCATATATAAGTCTATTATTTATGATTCCTCTTAGATATTTCAGACTACGCTTTTTGATTTACTTTATAATCAATTAGCGATTCATAAACGTGATTTCGTGTCATTCGTTCCTAAGAAATTCATTGAAACAATATATTTTCGAATGTATGACAGTAATCTGTCCCATTTTTATACAGGCTGGTTGAAAATTCTCGAATATTCGTCAGGTAGGGCGATTCTATGATTATTTCTGAGTCGACAATCCTAATATAAAATGTTGTATTATCATTAGTTAAGCAATAAAGCATAAAGGAAGTGTAAATTTGGCAACATGGCAACCATCAATATTTAATTTAAGTCTTACGAAAATAACAATAGTAATGAAAATTAACTTAAATTCTGAAACCGGTAGCCATTGGTTTGAAGATAAAGCTGTAGTCTTTGTGGAATTGAATTTAGGGTGCGTTGCAACATATCTGGGGTAATTACTTGTATTGTAGCGTTAATTCTATTGATTAGTTCCTCTTCGTTGGCCGGAGCCATCGCAGGAACTCTTTCCTTCAAGAAGTCCCAAGGAAAGAAGTCAAGGAGATTCACATCTATTCACAATACTTCCTCCAACACATTTACGCATTCATTTGCATTTAATCTATTTTAAAAAAATATTGGCCGGCTATAATTTGAAGGTTTAAGATGCCTAGCCAAACATTCACAGAAAACGTTCTTTGGTATCCAAATTCTTTAATAGCTTTAGGATCTTCATCGGCCCAAGAGCGAAAATTGTGATTGTTGCAGACACCATCTTTTGTAAACATGCATTTGCTACTCTATAAAATAAGTGATATCGTTAAATAAGAAAACTTCTTGAATTTTGTTTAAAATTGTTGTAAAACATTATTCTTTCAAATTGTCATTTTCGTATAATGATTGTACTTTTATAACACAAGGCACTTTTAAAAGATTCGGTGAGAACTGAAACAACCGTTATCTTACTCGGAATGTTTATTCATTGGGCTGTTTGTCTATTGCTGTAAGTAGGATCCTGATGAACACTATCCAAAATTCCTTCTTCAACTTGGATCTTACGACAATGTCTTGATGATCTACCTGCATCAAATATATATTGTATGTATATATATACAATATATATGATGACTTTTGTCATCTTGGCTTGCGGATTGAAACAGTGTCTTCAATAATTTTGGTATCGACGTTTTGTCACCACTCATATGAGACATCTTCACGGCTTAATTGCTGGTACCGTTTTTGTTGTTATACTGAGACTATATATGATGACCTTTTGAGCGAAATTGGTTATTCATCTGACCGACATTTGGTCACAATTTGTATGGAGCATCTTCAGAGCTTAATTGATGCTACTGCTTTTTGAACACATTTGGTTATGCGTGTTTGCAGGATAGCATCTCAAATTATATTTGCTTATAAAATTTTAAATAATCACATGTGCATCTCAAACTTATTAGCCCAATTACTATTATTTGCTCCTAGACTTAACTTTGGATACATTTTGGAAAACTTCTTTTTGCCTGTTTCGTTCCGCTCACATCTAATAATCCTTCATAATGTTTTTAAATTGGTTTTGTTTAAACACAAACCGATTTTAAAGCTCTCTGAAAAATTATGAACTTTGGATAATCTTTGCGATGTTACAAATATTTTCATTAAAAAAATCTCTTTATTAGATACATATGTGGGTCATGAATGAAAGCATTTGTTCCAAAAACTTTCGATCTACAACAAAAGATATATACTTGCACCTAGTCCGATACCTAGAATATTCTTTTTGATGTTCCATTTAATTTACTTTTAATTACTTTCAAAATTACAATGGTGTCTCAAACTTCAAACCTTTTGGCAAGGAATAATATCTACTACTTGTCAAATACATATCTACTGGGTAGCTTCGTGTTGTTCATCCTACACGTTATAGCCTTTTTTTCTGTAGCAGGTAGTGTGACATATCATTCTGGAGTGCTTTTCGCGACTAAGCTTTAATAGATATTGTTTTTAATGTTTTCACATCTCCTTAATGATGTCGCTTATTTAATTCTTCATTAATTTTGACATGCCTTTTTTTGTCGTGGTTGATCAATCTCAAGTCGATAGTCATCCTTCAGTTATCGATTTCTTTGAAAGCACGGTTCTTTTACGCGTAATGACACACTCTCACAACCCACAACCGCAGAACATACAACAGTGCATGATTGTGAATTATTTTTTGTACTACTTATTCATGTGGTGTTCACATGGTACAGCGTATATCGCCTTCATGATATACAACAAGTCTGGTCCAGGGCTACATGCAGACCCATGCAAGTATACTTACGTATAATTCGATACCAGTTTGTTTTACTAATCCTTATATATTTCTCACCTGCAACTTAATTGCTTAATTACGTACTGTATACAGCTTTTGTAATTAATTATGTTTTTTTTTTCTTTGAATATATATTACTTTTGTCAATTATGTTTTTATATATTCAGAGCTTTTTTTCAATTTAGTTAAATAAAATTATAAACACAATCGATTTCTTTTCCTAATATTCTTCTTTCTGCTTTCCACATATCCTGGACTTTTGATGTTGACGATAAATTAATTTATTGCGATCCATCTCTTCTTTTCCCACATCATAACGTAGTAATCCTACTCGTATTTATCATTCTCAATCTCCAATCTTGTCTAATGTGTTGTAACGTTAATATTTATTGTGTGGGGGTTTTTCAATATGAAGTTGGATGCTTTAATATCAACTTTAGTTTGTTAGATAATAAAAAATGTTCATTTCTTTCACTTTTTATATTAATTTATTTTTCTTATACCTTATATTATAATTACATTTATAATTCAGTTCGCTTCTCAATTATTAATATATACTAAAAAAGGAAAAAGTTCTTTTCTTAGTACGAGGGCGCGTTTTTATATTCGCGGAATGGGGGACAACGGGTGGAAATAAAAAAACCAAATTATTTTTCTTTTTCAATATATTCACCTGCAAGACGGATACACTTTTCACATCTTTCAATTAATTTATTTATACCCTCATAAAAAAATGATTTCTCTTTATCTGCAAAATACGCCGAAACTGCCTCCTTGACTTCATCATCGGCAGTAAATTTTTTACTCCGCAGCTCTTTTTTCATTTTCGGAAACAAGTAATAATCACTCGGGGCCAGGTCTGGGCTGTAGGGTGGGTGATTCACAATTTCGAAGCCCACCTTATGCAGGGCAGCTAACGCAACGCGGCTCTTGTGGACGGGCGCGTTGTCGTGCAAAAGCAGAACAGCTTTTGTCAATTTTCCCCGTCTTTTCTCTTTAATGGCTTCTTTTAGTCGCTCTAATATTGAAGCGTAATATTCTCCGGTTATAGAAACACCTTTATGTTTATAATCAATCAACAATATTCCTTCCGAGTCCCAAAATACCGTTGCCATGAGTTTCCCAGCTGATTGTGACACTTTAAATTTCTTGGGAGGTGCTGTGCCCTTTTTATGCCACTGCATGGAGTCTTGTTTGGACTCAGGTTCATAACGATTAACCCAAGTTTCGTCTCCAGTAACAATTCTACTCAATACACCATCCTTGTCTTCATTACAGAGGTCCAAAAATGCACGCGAACACTCTACGCGCTATTGTTTTTGCGGCGGCGTGAGCATTCTCTGCGCTGACCTTAGACATGCCGAGATGATCGTGTAGGATTTTAAAAATTGTTGTATCGGATACTCCAACCATTTCTGCGAGTTGTTTCTTCTTTAGTCGAGCATCTTCGAGTACAATTTGTTCAACTTTTTGGATAGTGCTGGCGTGGTCACCTCAATGCTCCTGCCCGGCCTCGGGTCGTCTTCAAGAGGTTCCCTTCCTTGTTTAAATAAACTATGCCACTTGTACACCATGGTTTTTCCTGGACAAGAGTCGCCGTAAACCAATGACATCTCATGCATTATGGTCGCGACTGATTTTCCTTGCCTGGTAAGGAACTTTATAACGGCACGATATTCGATTTTTTACATATTTCACTTTTCGCTCCTGATTATGTTACTTGGTTGACGATAGCTCAAAGACTAACTGTCTAATAACAATGAAACTTCGTATTTATACTAATCATGAGTCGCTGCACAGGCCACGGCCCCAATGCGCCTACTCACCCCTCTACAACCCGCTCATTCCACGAATATAAAAACGCTCCCTCGTATATATTATCTAGTTTTTCTTATTATAGTTCCCTGTAACAAGTTTATGCTGTTGAATAAAAGAAATTATTGTTATGGTGTAAATTTCTCGCAGCCTAAAGTCGGACAACTTTTGTTACAACCCGCACATTTATGGGTTCAAGCTCAGACTGTACACGCCTGATATTTCATGATTTTATAGTCCATCACAAAACGGTACTTACTGTTTTATGATATTTCATATGTCCATTTAAAGGTTGTTATTATAGCCGCGATTGTGTTGATAGAACGATGAATATTAGTTAGATTATGAGATCTTCTAATATTGATTGAGAAACTTTCTGACTACTGCAGTTGTTCTTATAATTAGTGCTTTTCATGTGCTTATGTGTCTATATGAACTTATTTCTAGAGTCTGTATGTGATGGAGAAGTTGTTTTGATGTAATACTTTCTATTGACATCACAACAGGTACTGCTTCTTGATTCCAAAACTCTTTCATGGTTCAATTGCCAGTGACCTATATTTTATCATTTTTTCTTGTTCTTCTTATGTTATGTTTGTATTACTTGGTATTGCAATGTCTATTATGTAAATTTCTTGTTTTTTATTAATATGTGTAATGTCTGACCTGTTCTGTCCTGGTACAGTTTGTAATTCTTATTTTCAAACATAGTTTCTCAGGTGTATTTGTAATATACCAGATTAGATTTACTAGTTGATGTTTGAGTGCAAGTTCTGAAATTCATTATATGTATGTATATATTGCTCTTGAGTACTTCATTGTTCTAGCCTTACACCACCATTACATTTAATACAGATAAATGATCTTTTAACATTATTTTGAAAAAGGTAGATTATGCCGAAACAATAAAGTATTTTGACACAAATCAATTGTTTGTATTATATTAAATTTAAACGTACAATGTTTCAGCAAGAATCGTTTACACATCATTAACCAGATTATTATATTCACTTCATAGCTCTATATTAATTAAATCTAAAAATTTTAATACGGTCTGTTCCACTTGTATTAAGTGATGTAATAGTTGGTTATTTAAAAAGAAATTCCATTAATTTCGACTTGCCCACCTACAGCTTCTTTATTCTCATTGGCTTAATAATACTGTCATTTATAAAAAAATATCTGACACCGATTTCAAACAACGACGTGTGCGATTTTAAATATTCCACCAGGGAATATCACAATATGGCATGCTTTCCAATTTAGTATTTAATTTAAAGCTTCGGTGCGTTTCTCGTCAAACAATCCGAATCTATATAATAGGTGGGTTATAATACACTCTTTTTTATATGTAGATTCAACTATTCATCTATCGAGAAGTTATGAGACATAAAATTTTCAACTTCACTTATAAGTCAAATGTGCAGATTACTTAAAATACCATTTCGCTGATTTAGGACAACATATCTTTTATGAAATATCTAATATATTATAGTACACTTGTAATCATTAATTAAATTGTCTACCTCCTCGTCGTAAAGCATTCTTTTTAGTACATATATAACGAGTGGTTCAAAAGTAATGTCATAATTTTAACTGGCTGCCATTTTATTATAAATGAAAGGAAAAGAGCCCTGTTTTCATAAATAGTTTATTTGAAAGTGTAAAATTGATGAAATTAATTAGAAAAAATTATATCGCTCAAATGGCCACCTCCCTAGTTGATGCATAATTGCGTGTATTTTACGGCATTTAAATTGGCGATTTCTTCTTCAATATTAACTTTCAAGACTTGCAAGGTTCGTGATTTCTTGTGATAAACTCGAAATTTTAAAAAGTCCCAAAGGAGAAATCGGGAGCTGTTAGATCTGGCGATCTGGAAAATCAGTTCAAATCTCCAAAACGGGAGATCACTCGACCTAGAAATTGGTGCTTCAAAATCTCCATCGTTGCTCGAGCCTTGGGAGCGGTTGCTCCGTCCTGTTAAAACCAACAATGATCGACACCCAATGCAGCAACTTGCGGCAAAAAAACTCGTTTAGCATCTGCCTGTAATGCTCACCATTTATAGTTACGGTGGTGCCATTGGCGTCTTCAAAAAAATAAGGGCCAAACACGTTTTCACGGCAAATGTCGCACCAAACAGTCACCTTGAGAGGATGCAATGGCTCCTCATGCATTTCATGTAGATTCTCTGTGCCCCGTCGCTCATTATGATTTTTGACACGAAATCATCCTCTTCTTGCAAAAAGTTTTTTCAAATCTTTCACCAAAATTCGTTGCAACGAACGTCTACAAATGTCCAATTGTGTGCATCGTCGTCTCGTTGATGTTTGTGGATTCTCTCTGACGTCGTCGGCAACAGCAGCAATGTTCTCAGTCGAACGAGCAACACGAGATCGGCCGCTTCTTGCGACATCTGTAGTGGAGCCAGTTTGCACGAGGCGCTCAGCCAAACGGTTAATTGTTCGAGCACATGGAATACGACGACGAGGAAAACGACGACGAAATTCACACCGCGCTAAAACAACAGACTGAAAATTTGTCAAATAACCGGTAACAATAATATCACGTTCTTGAGGTGTGTATCGCTCCATGGCTTGTGGACAACTAATTCTCTATATATCTACGTCATAAATGTCAAAGCACATTTGAGATTTGGCGCGAGTGTTGTTTCATCAAAACAATGCACCAGCTCACAATTCTGTTATTGCGATGGTTAAAATTAATGAATTAAAGTTTGAATTGCTACCTCATTCATCCTATTCGCCAGATTTAGCCCCCTCGGATTATTTTCTGTTCCCAAACTTGAACAAATGGCTCAGTGATCAAAGATTTTCCAACGATAAAGAAGTGATGTCGGCAATTAATGGCGATTTTGAGGAGCAAGACAGTTCTTATTATAAAAAGGGTATCGGACTTATTGAACATCGCTGGGAAAAGTGTACAGAGCTGAAAGGAGATTATGTCGAAAAATATATTCCTTTTCAAAATTTTTGCGTTTTCTTTGTTGGGTCGGGTACTTCTGGGACCACCATCGTACATATTCGATCCAGCTAAACACCTTAAAACGCATAATTAGATGGAATTAATAATCTACCGTGGACCTTCATTTAATCAGTTACCATAATGTAATTTATGGCACAATAGAAGAACTCTGTTTCATTGTCTCCGTAATCTAATGGTGATGGCACATTTCCGGCGAGAATGAGATCACGGGTTCGAGTTCCGCGCGAAGAACAGAAATTTTCTCAATCATTTCTGCATTGCATGTTCGATGTATAAAGCGGTTAAAATTGGTTCTGAAATGTCAGCAATGGTTTGATTATTAACATAGACATCATCCAGTAATTTGGTATGGGTCCTTGGATCATACCTGTCTGGGAGAATGAATTATGTGGAATACAATGGCTTCGCATCTCGCCCATATTTGATGCAGTCAGGGATCGGTGCTTGGCCCGTTGCTTTTCCTGATCTTCATAAATGATATTGCTGATGGTATAGGATCGCATTGTTTGTTGTATGCGGATGACTTGAAGATTTTTAGACGTATTATGAGCGAAGAGGACTGCTTACTTTTGCAAAACGATCTAACTTGCCTTGAGCGATGGAGTTTACGGAATAATTTGATATTCAATACAGATAAATGCAAAATAATGACCTATACAAGGAAGCAAAATGTTAGGATATTCCCGTATTCTATTTATAATTATCCTCTGGATCGCTGCGAGTCGTTTAAGGATCTAGGTGTGATGTTTGACGTCAAGCTGACCTTCAATTTACATGTTGAAAAAATCTACACACAGTCATTTGGAATGCTTGGTTTTCTCACAAGAAATACTAAATGTCTCGGGAATGAAGCACTAATCAGTTTTTATAATTCTTTTGTTAGATCCAGCCTTGAATATTGCTGTGTGGTTTGGAATCCATACAATGCTAAGTATTCGGACATGATTGAGAGAGTGCAGAGAAAATTTTTGAAAATCCATCATTATCGCACTAGTAGCACATTCTTGTCTCATGGTTATCCGTATGATATGTTGTTGACTCAATTTGGATACACGTCTCTGAGAAATCGTAGGGTTGTATCTCAGATCATTTTCGTTTACAAATTACTAAATGGTATTTTGAATGCTCCGGATCTGCTTGGGTTGTTTGGCTTTCATGTGCCGATGTTGTGTGCTAGGAGTCACGGAGTTTTTCATGTACCTGTTGCGGCTACGATGCATCATTCGCACTCGCCTGTTCTATCTGCATGTTGAAACGTAAATATATATTGCAATGATATTGACTTGTTTACAGGATCGCTTGACGCTCTGAAAAGATTTATATATTCGAAATTTGGTTAGTTTCTTCTTTTTTTTTGTTGGTTTTTTCTGTTTCTGTTACATTTATAGTTAATTTACTGTTATGTTTCTCACATGTTTCTTTCATTTTGTTAATTTACATTATCTTGTAATAAGCAATTTACTGCTATTGGATAATAAAGTATTATTATTATTATTATTATTATAACAAATTTTTCTGTAAAAATTTTAATCTTAGAATCAAATTAGCCTTCATTGTTTCTGCATCCAGCGCCTTCATTCTTTTATGCAATGCATTTTGGAAACGAATTTCAATGCTTTTTATAAACTAAACCTCTCTCATTGTAACTTAACGTGTATTTCGTATAATTCAGTCGCAGTCGATTATCTTATTCACCCGAATTAGTACGCAATCCCTTCGAATCTCTTTAGGTAATGCCACGTGATAACTACGGTCTTGGTATTAAACGAACTTCGGGTTAATCTCCAGTAATTTAAAGGATCGGATAAAATTTTTAAAGCTTCGCGGTACACGAAACACGTCCCTGCAAAATAATGTCCAAACTATGGTAAGCACGATTGTAATACTCCACCTAACTTGATATAGTTTCGTTGGACTCGGGATATCGTTAAGTGTTAAGCGCCTTTTTGTACTGTATTATACTGTAATATGGCGGACCTTAATCCGGGTTAGTGACGCGATTTGAATATTTCTAGACGAAATATCCACATAAAATTTAGATTTTAATAAGGATATTATTACCCGCTACCTTTGATTCGGAATGGGAGTTGATGGGACAGATTATTGCCTCCTTAATTATTTCGATAAATAATAAGGATAATATTTAATCGTCAATATTTATTTGGCTTTAATGGTTAGTAAATTTATTATAGGAGGGTATACGGCTAACTTAAGCGCTGCAATAAATGCAAATGAGAGGACAAGTTGAAGAAATTAATAATTAATAATAGGTTGTGATGAGCATCAAAAGTCTAGGAGGCGTGTAAAGCTGAAAGAACGATTATTAGATTAGGAAACAGAACAACAGAATTGCTCTTAAAATTTTATTTACTAATTTATGTCAAACGAATTCATAGAGCTTGGATATATTATATCAGGTGCGCAACTAAGTTCTCGCTGTTTTTCAAGAAATGGCCCAAGTAGTAAGTGCTGGTCGATTGTGGTATAACCAAAACGTCATGAACCAAGCTTAGACATATGGTAAATAAACCGCTTTGACACATTACTGATTTTGTTTTTGCGTCATATACTTTTGGTTGTGTGAAAATGTCTGATTTTGTGCCAAATAATCGTCATTTGCGGGAAGTGTTGCTTTTCTTCTTTTATTCGAAGAAAACGGCGGCTGAAGCGCATAGAGAACTCCAAAAAGTTTACGGAGATGCTGCTCTAAGTGAAACAATGTGCCGTGATTGGTTCCGTCGCTTCGAAGACGGTGATTTCGATGTTGACGACCGTTCGCGTGAAGGAAGACCAAACCTTCGAAGACGCTGAATTGAAGGTATTGCTCGATAAGGAGCCGTACCAAACGCAAAAAGAGCTATCTTCAGCATTAGGAGTTACCCGCCAAGCCATGCCCCAGCGATTGCATGCGTTGGGAATGATTCAAAATCAAGGATCTTGGTTTCCTTATGATTTGAAGCCAAGAGACGTTGAGCGTCGTTTTTTCGCCTGTGAACAACTGCTCCAACGGTAAAAAAGGAAGGGTTTTCTTCATCGCATCGTTACGGGTGATGAAAAATGAAATCATTACAGCAACTCAGAGAGAACAAAATCATGGGGACTGCCCGGTCATGCTTCTACGTCGTCGGTTCGGCCGAATATTCACTCTTCGAAGGTTTTGCTGCGTATTTGGTAGGACCAGGGCGGTGTTATTTATTATGAGCTGTTGAAACCGAACGAAACCATCACTGGGGAACGGAATCGAACTCAATTGATGCGTTTGAGCCGAGCACTGCGCGAAAAGCGGCCACGATACGAGCAGAGGCACGAAAAAGTGATTCTACAGCATGACAACGCTTGGCCTTACGTTGTCAAACCCGTGAAAACCTACTTAGAAACGCTCAAATTGGAGGTCCTACCCCACCCCCCATATTCCCCAGATATTGCGCCGTCCGATTATTACTTGTTACGTTCAATGTCACATGGTCTGGCTAATCAGCAGTTCCGCTTATACGAAGACATCTCAAAATGGCTTGACTCGTGGATAGCATCAAAAGACGAACATTTCTACCGTGACGGTATTCGAGCTCTGCCAGAAAGATGGGAAAAAGTTGTCGCTAGCGATGGGCAATATTTTGAATGATTCACTTGTAAACATTTTTTCACAATAAAGTTGCATTTTCAGCAAAAAAAACAGCGAGAACTTAGTTGCGCACCTAATACTAAAATAAAAATAATTAATAAAAGCCAGAGCAATAGATAAGAAAAAGATATACGTAAACGCAAATGCTGTAACAAAAAAATAAATCGAGTAATAAAATGCTGTGGAATAAAATGTACAAGAATTAGAATAAAATATGTATGTATCGAACGATATGTAAGGCTTCTGGGCTTCCGGACTTTAACCGCGTCACTGCTTTAACAGCCGACGTTTCGTACTCACACATACGGGAGATCTTTAGGGCTCAACTGCTACTACTGTCTATCGCACCGAAACTGTTTCAGTGCGACAGACAGTAGCAGTAGTTAACTAATAAATGTACGTTCCTAGTGTATATATAAGGGTAGCCGTTTATATTTCGGGAACTGGCAATACTGTTAGTGTCGCCTCCGATCTGATGATTGCATCGTGAAGTTTGTCATTTATGATAATATATTTAGCTTGACACTTTTATTATCCCGTTGCTATTTCTATTGTTGACAATAACTTGAAAATTTTATGTCAGCGAAAAAATAGAATTAACTCGTTTTCGTGCAATTACCTTTCATAACCTTCTACGTGGATTACCTCAACAAGAAAGCATCGACGAGCTGAATTCTTTATATGGTGATGAAGCACTATCGAAAACTACAGTATATCGTTGGTATAGTGGATTTAAACTTCGACGGCGTTCTTTGGACGATGAATTTCGTGATGGTCGTCCCACAAATGTTGTTGTATCGAAAAACATTAATGCAGTGTATGAATTGATAATGTAAGACCATCATGCGATATACCGTGAGATTGAGGCATCTCTAGGTATTAGTAACACAAGCGTGCATAAGATCCTGCATGGACATTTAGCGGTCAAGAAGCTATGTTCACGTTGGATACCACATAATTTGACAACCGCTCAAAAAAAGGACTTGCGTCGATTGGTGCGAATAAATGCGCAAAAATACAACGGCGGTGCCTCAAAGAACATTTATAAAGTTATCACAGGTTATGAAACTTGGATCTATACGTGTGAGCCCGATAGTAAACAGCAGTCGACTATGTGGATATTCCAAGATGAACCAAAACCAACAAAAGTTGTTCGCGCTCGAAACACATCAAAACAAATGGTCACCTGTTTTTTCGGAAAAGCCGGTCACGTTGCAACCGTGTCTTTAGAGAGTTGTAGAACGGTTAGTTCCGAATGGTACACAACTATTTGTATCCCCAAAATTTTTGAAGAAATAAGGAAAACAAACCGAAAACGACAGATCATTCCCCACTATGATAATGCGAGCTCTCATAGGTCGGTTCAAACAATTGGATATTTGACCGGGCAAAACATTGAATTGATTAACCATCCACCGTACAGTCCTGATTTAGCAACTTCTGATTTCTTTTTGTCATGGTCAACGGTTTTCGACGCCGGAGGAAGCAATTGAGGCATTCATAATTCGTATTTGGGAGATACCGATTGGAGATTGTTTAAACGAATACAAAAGGGCATTGATTTTCAAGGAGAATATGTTGAAAGGCAATAAAAGTATTTTTGATAATAAAAAAATACTTTTGTTTGTTATTCCCGAAATATAAACGGCTACCCTTGTATAATATCCTAATATAGATTATAAAATTAAAATTTATAAAATTATATTTATATACTTAACGAGGTATTTAGAATATCTTACGATTTCCTCTGAAATTTTATTACCGAATCCTTTACTCGCTCCCCATTTTAGAGTTTTAATTACTATTTTTATTTAGATTTATTTTACTCACCTCCTTTTTCATTTCTAAATACTTTTTCATTAACTTTTTTCTCTTTTACTTCATTTTTATCTCAAGATTTCACCCGTTTTTTATTACGTTTGTAATATTCGTCCCTCCATTTGTTTGTATCCAGCTACTATTATGTTTATTTCAAATAAATTCCGTTCATATTTTGTTTTAGTTATCTATGCAATTAGTATAAATTTACGTACACTTAGAAAGACATCTTTTTTATCCTCATTTTACGACCAACGCGTGCTTATGTGAAAAAAATATCTCTAATTGCCTAATTAATGCATACTTCGTTCAATTCATACAATTAGGAAAGACAAATGTACTTCTTTCTTGATTAAGGGAGGATACAAATAATTACCACATGTTATTTGTCATGATATAGTTAACGAACCGTGAAAATTTTATCAAGTATCTTAGGATCGACGGTCTGTTTTAGCAGGGCATAGGCAAAAAGACGGGCTTGTTGAAAAGTTCAGTAGCTAATGAAGTAAATGTCAGAGTGAACAATCGAATTTCGTCAATGCGAAACAAAAACACTAATAAATTTGTGTTTCGTTTACTTTTCAATTGCCCACGCTTCCTTTCTGTTATGTTTAAGATTTATTCAGTAGATTTGGGAGAGTTGTTTTTTCATGCAAAAACGAGTCAATTTACTTTAAAATATCTTTTAACTCACGCTTCTTTTCGGAGACTTTAACATCTCAAATTGGATTAGTTTTAATTTAATTAGTAAAAGGCCGTGTTGACCAATCGATTTCGTTAATTTAAATAAACTTAATCTTTGGATAATTACTAGATACTAAGAAGTAGATGAGCGCTTTGCGTTGAAGGTATACACGAAGATGTAATTTTAAAATTAAGTTCAGAAAGTTATTGAAAAAGTAGTGGATGAGCCCGCTTTTGTCTTCCTTAGATTTGAAAAAAGTTTCGGCAATGCAACTCAAACTGATATATTGAAAAATAGAAGTATACTATATTACAAGATAATAAACGGTGGCAGAAGTCTACACAGCAGTGAATTTCAACCTGTCGGATACGCGATGACACTAAATGGGGTGGCAGGAAAATATCAGAGAAATAAGAAAAAATTTTTGTTTGAAAATTGTGTAATTTACTGAAAGAAAAGTAGCAAAGTACATTCTGACATAAATTACAAACGAGTTTAGTAATTACATTGGGAAACACAAATTATGCTGACTTAGATCTAACACTTGTTTTTGACTAACTTTTGACACCCAAAACCATCCTAGTTTTTGTCTCTCACATCAACTTTATAAGTTCCAGGATACCGTCTTCTTGTGGTCAAAAGTCATACAAACTGGGCATATAAAGGAAAATATTACCAAATATACTGTTCACAGAGAATAATTTTATTCATACAAGGGCTACATATGGTGTTATTGGATTTCAGTTGGGCTTTCGATACGGTGAGTCACAATATCTTGTTGGCCATTTTGCAGTATGTGGGTTGTGGAGAGGCTTGTCTGGAGTTTATGAAGTCATATTTATCTGGCAGGTACCAGATGGTTCGGTTGAGAAATCGTGATTCATCTTTATTGCTTGTTGAGGGGGGTGTACCTCAGGGTTCAATTTTGGGGCCACTGCTCTTTTCAGTGTACACGAGTATGCTGCCCGCAAACGTCAAATTTTGTAAATTACACATGTATGCTGATGATACTCAAATATATTTGAATTGTTTGCCTTCTGATCTACCCAGGGCAGTGAACAAAATCAACAATGACTTGGTGCGTATCAGTTCTTACTGCAATAGTCATTCCCTGCTCTTGAATTACGACAAGTGTTATGTTATGGTGTTTGGGTAGGAGAAACATGTGAAGGAGTCTGGGGATCGGCTTGGGATTACGTTGAACTGTTGTAGGGTTCCGGTGGTCGCACAGTGTAAGAATCTGGGGTTGATTATGGACAATACATTCTGTTACCGATTGTATATATCGAAAGTTATAAGTACCGCCTACTGTAACCTAAAGATGATTTATGCATTTAGATCTATTTTTAACATTAAATTAAAAAAGGCTCTGTGTGACTTACTGGTGCCCTCGTTATTTAACTATTGTCTACCTGTGTATGGCCCTTGTTTGGATTTCGATGATGTGGGACGGGTTCAGAGAGTGCAAAATTCGTGTGTGCGATACATCTTTGGTGTTCGTAAGTATGAAAGAATAACACATAAATTAAAAACATTACGATGGCTGAATATGCAAAATCGCATTGCTTTCCATTCTCTGAACCTTTATTATAAAATACTTTTGACAAAGTGTCCTCCATACTTGCTGTATAAGGTTAGGTTTCGGTGCGATGTGCATAATATCAATGTAAGAAGGAAGAATATTATTGGTCTACCTAGATACCGCACAACTTTTTTTAGAAGATCTTTCACGTATAATATTTATCACTATTAAAATTCTTTGGATGATCACTTCAAGTCCATGGGATTGGTGCCTTTCAGGCGTGCTATATTTAATTACCTACCTGATAAGCAGTCTTGTGTGTGATGTCTCTTTCCATTGTTAACTTATTCTTGTATGCTAGGGAATTTTTTATATTACTTTTTTATATTATTATTATATATATTATCTTATATTAATTGTAATGACTTTGTTGGGTTACGATTGTGTGCACGGGCAGGATAAATCAATTAGGTTAGGTTTTTATTAGTTCTTAATATTAGGCAATTACTTTGTTATTTATATTTCTTTATAACTTTAAGTGTTTGGTGTTAGAGCAAGAGATGACTTCTAGTCATCCATCTGAACCACCCCTTAGGATTTTCCATTCAGTTGAATGTTTTGTATTTACATTACTTGTGTAATTACTTCTTGGGAAATAAAGGCATATTATATAGTTTCTGCAAATTAAATTGAATTTCTACAGGTAGTAAAGCTCTTTTATCAACCGGCGTACGTATAAAGGTAACAATTTTCGCTTGTAGTTTTTCCTAAAGTATTTAACCTGTGATTTTTGCTGCTCCAACAATAGTCACTCATCATATATACATCCCACCTACCCTGATACCGTGTCTCCATGACCTTACAATCTTGGTGGAACCACTCATCCTGCTCTCAAAATGATCACACTAATATAAGCTGTAGAGAAAAAACTCGACGTGATACAAAAAACTAACTGCCGTTCTGAAATCAGCATGCCTATTTAACTTTGAAACAGATGAAAAATCTAACTCAACAAAAATTATCAGTGACTCACTTGGACCTGCAAAGTCTCTCGAAAGAAGGTTTAATATTTAAAATTGACCCTCTGAGTTCTTTGAAGATGTATTTTCTCGGGATCTAAGCCTCGTGCGAGTTGTGTCCTAAGAAGGACCGTTATTTCGATGTTTCGACGAGATCTCAATCATCATCTCTTGGAGCTGGCGTTTCGCTGGCTGACGCTAAAGGTCGTCTGATATCTATCTGGTGGTGCTCCTACTTATACGTTGCTGTCTTGGTGTGGAACGCCGCCTTAATGACATCACGTGTACTCGATTGCGTGTAATTCGTTCCAATTCTTTTTCTATAATTAGCTATGATCTACGTTTTAGTCTTAAAAGCAGTCAACGTTGAGAATCTGGTTTCAGAAATGTAAGATGTTAAAAACCGTACCAGTATACGAAATTCAAACATTGATTTATTATTAAATTGTCTCTCAATTTCGCCACCTGCCGTGAAGTAATGAATATTTCTTCTTTAGCACTTGTAAAACCTTCAGGACTATTTTGAAGTGGAACCTAATCCACTCATAACTTACTATGAATTTTTCGTCAGCAAAAAAAGACTTTTCATAACTTTAAAACTCTTTGCAAGCATGACTAAATGATTTTCAATTCGTTGCCAAAATAACTTTAATACGTTGCTCTTCGGTCTTGTAAGTTTTAAAAAATTCATTCATATTGGCAAAGATTTCTAGGTTTTCTTGCTCTCTATTTCTGGTAATTACTATTTCCTACAAAAAGCATTAACTTTATCACTCCAAAATAGAAGATTCAAGGTATTTAATTTCTTGTATACGTCGACCAACCAGCTCGACTTCGTCACAAATAAATCATCTCGAATATTTTCAACTTTTGATATGTTTTCCTCATCTAGAAAATGGTAATATGTCTCTTAATTCATAAACGCTTTGCATAATATTCCCACGTAATAACAATTTTGCTTTACCATAAAACAAAAACGCTGAATATACTGCATCCATATCTTCACAAAGTGCAGCAAAGATACTTGATTTATCGGGTCGCTTTTTGATGTAATTTACCACGATTTCAACTATCGAAAGAATAATATTCATATCGCGACATTTCTTTGTAAGCCAGAGCTTCTATGTGAGTTATACTATATCCATCAGTGGAAGTTTTTGTTTCATAATTGCTTGCAAACTCAGGAGTCTACTAAACATTGTACGAGCACCAGTTGTACATATTCTGACGCAATCTTGCCACAATATGTTTCCATCGTTTAAAAAATCATTTAATACGAGGGAGCGTTTTTATATTCGCGGAATGAGCGGGTTGTAGAGGGGTGAGTAGGCGCATTGGGGACGTGGCCTGTGCTGCGACTCATGATTAGTATAAATACGAAGTTTCATTGTTATTAGACAGTTAGTCTTTGAGCTATCGTCAACCAAGTAACATAATCAGGAATGAAAAGTGAAATATGGAAAAAATCGAATATCGTGCCGTTATAAAGTTCCTTACCAGGCAAGGAAAATCAGTCGCGACCATAATGAATGAGATGTCATTGGTTTACGGCGACTCTTGTCCAGGAAAAACCATGGTGTACAAGTGGCATAGTTTATTTAAACAAGGAAGGGAATCCCTTGAAGACGACCCGAGGCCGGGCAGGAGCATTGAGGTGACCACGCCAGCACTTATCCAAAAAGTTGAACAAATTGTACTCGAAGATGCTCGACTAAAGAAGAAACAACTCGCAGAAATGGTTGGAGTATCCGATACAACAATTTTTAAAATCCTACACGATCATCTTGGCATGTCTAAGGTCAGCGCAAGATGGGTGCCGAGAATGCTCACGCCGCCGCAAAAACAACAGCGCGTAGAGTGTTCGCGTGCATTTTTGGACCTCTGTAATGAAGACAAGGATGGTGTATTGAGCAGAATTGTTACTGGAGACGAAACTTGGGTTCATCATTATGAACCTGAGTCCAAACAAGACTCCATGCAGTGGCATAAAAAGGGCACAGCACCTCCCAAGAAATTTAAAGTGTCACAAT
This sequence comes from Dermolepida albohirtum, assembly GCA_031893035.1. Classification (NCBI taxonomy): domain Eukaryota; kingdom Metazoa; phylum Arthropoda; class Insecta; order Coleoptera; family Scarabaeidae; genus Dermolepida; species Dermolepida albohirtum. The sequence goes on along the minus strand of JAVIWB010003834.1, from coordinate 68,885 downwards.
CAGCTGGGAAACTCATGGCAACGGTATTTTGGGACTCGGAAGGAATATTGTTGATTGATTATAAAGATAAAGGTGTTTCTATAACCGGAGAATATTACGCTTCAATATTAGAGCGACCAAAAGAAGCCATTAAAGAGAAAAGACGGGGAAAATTGACAAAAGGTGTTCTGCTTTTGCACGACAACGCGCCCATCCACAAGAGCCGCGTTGCGTTAGCTGCCCTGCATAAGGTGGGCTTCGAAATTGTGAATCACCCACCCTACAGCCCAGACCTGGCCCCGAGTGATTATTACCTGTTTCCGAAAATGAAAAAAGAGCTGCGGGGTAAAAAATTTACTGCCGATGATGAAGTCAAAGAGGCAGTTTCGGCGTATTTTGCAGATAAAGAGAAATCATTTTTTATGAGGGTATAAATAAATTAATTGAAAGATGTGAAAAATGTATCCGTCTTGCAGGTGAATATATTGAAAAAGAAAAATAATTTGGTTTTTTTATTTCCACCCCTTGTCCCCCATTCCGCGAATATAAAAACGCTCCCTCGTATAATATAATAAATAATGCATGTGCTCTTGCATTGAGTTCGGTTGACTTGCCAAAAACTAATTCTTCTACTGCTAACATACCAACACAAAATCGAACAAATGCAATTGAATGCGTATCTTTATGACTATCTGCTACCTCATCAAGCTGAATTGAAAACAATTTGTCATGCAACGTTTCGAAAATCCAATTCTCTGTATTTTCAGTTATATCATTATCATGGAAGCCGTGCTGTAATGGTATGCTTTCTCCATACTTCACTCCAACTTCAGGTGTTCTTTGATGCTATAGTTTAGGGCCCTTACTCTTAGATATTGTATCTAAACAGGAAAATATACATAAGTTTTAAAACCTGATGTTGACCGAATAGGACACTATTTACAAAAGAAAGTTGAAAACTAGTTAGAATGAACTACTAGAGTCAAGTATGATGAGTAGGACATATAATAGAAATCGATTAAGACGAACAGTGAATGTAGTAGTAGACAAAGTAATAATGAACAAGAGAATAAAGGATAAGTTAAAATACAAAAGTAAGAATCTAGAAAGCGATGACGAAAATGAAAGCGAATGGGAATTGGAGGTGGCTGAAGGTAGTGAAGTTTAAGGAAAAGAGATATTAAATATAATTAAACACGAGAGAGACAACGCGAGACAGGGAGGGATAGAAGTAAACTCGTACACTCGTGCAGTATTAACTAAATAACTACATCTGAAAAGTGTTCATTAAAATTTTATTCTCAATGTCGATTAGTAGATATTTTATAGGTTTTATATATTCTTTATTTCACTCAACACTTTTTCTGATGACTTAGAATTTCATTCAATTTTTAAAAAAAAACGACGTTCTACGTTTCAGTTATACTAACTAATGTATGAAATGTACGGATGAAATAATAATTTAAAGATACCGTGGCGAGGTCCACCGTGTGTACCTTGCAAGTTTACCGCCTACCCAAACTTTCTTCCTCATGCAAAGCCTTTCCTGCATATTACGGCATTAATGATATACGATCCTAGGTGCCTGGAGCTATATATGTGAAAATTTTAAACGGAGCAACGTGAAAAAATCCCAATTATTCATCAATTTCATACTGAATGCTACTTCACGCTTCAAATTAAATTAAGGAATTACACTGAAAATATATTATTCGTTGAATCCTAATTTTTTTAGGGGCAAATTCACCAATTCAGTTGGATGATTCGCTTAAAAAATAATTTATTAAAATATAACAGTGACATTAAACATTATATTTTTCCTTAGTACAAGAGAAACTCAAGTTTTCTATCTAATGATGAAACAAAAGACGATTTTTTTAATAACTTTATTCCATCAGAAAAAAAAAATTGTTTCTGTTGGTCTTCAAAATAGACACTTTTTCAAATTTCAAAAACAGTAGTGCGACTTATCAAATCCGGACTATACACAGTCTGTCGCAGAGAAAATTGAACATTTTTGAAACAGTAATTCTTAGTGGCGCCATCTATTAAAAAAATATGTGTCGGTAAGGTAGATGTTTCACCAATGTTATGTCAACATATGACATTTGCATCATTAGAAGCAGAAAAATTGCACATAAAGTAACAGTGTGTATTTGGCATTGGTCGAAAAATGAATTTCGAACAAAGAGCGAATATCAAGTTCTGTTTCAAACTTGGTAAATCGTTTACTGAAACGTTTAGTTTGATGAAATAAGTATATGGTGACGCGTGTTTATCACGTACGGGTGTGTACGAGAGGTATAAACGATTTAAGGACGACCGTACAGACATAATTGACGATGAACATCATGGAGTAATAAAATCTGTAGTTATAGAAAGTAACATCGAATTTGTGCGTGAATTCATCAGAAATGGGTCGAAATCCTCATTACGATATGTAGGAGTTGAATTTAAAAAAAAATTTTCAAAAATTCAATTCACAGCATTTTGACACAGCATTTGGGAGTGAGAAATATTTGTGCAAGCTTTATACTACACAAACTAACTGAATACATCACTGTACAGACTTGATTAAAGACTCAAGAAAGTACGAAAACTTCAGGTATTATATTGTAAAAAGCGATGAGATGTTCTGTTTTCAATATGATTTAGAGACCAAGCGTCAAAGCTCCGAATGGAAGCAAAATAACATTTTGCACAGCATTTGGGACTGAGAAATACTTGTGAAAGGTTTGTAACACAAGCTAACTGAATCCAACTTTGTATAGACTTGATTAAAGAGTTAAAAAGGATTAAAACTTCGGGTATTCATTCTATTGTAACTGGCGATGAGACGTGGTATTTTCAACTAGTCAAACAGTCAATGCCGTATATTATCTTGGTGTTATGAAGCGTCTTTTGGCGTGTATTCGTCATGTGCGCCCTCAATATCGTAAAAATGGTAATTGGCGTTTGTTAGATGATAATGCACCATCTCTTTACTCGACACTTATCACTAATTTTCTAACTACAAATGGCATTTTAGCCACCCATTCACTGTATTCACTGGATTTGACCCCCCGTGATTTCTATTTTCCATACTATAGTTTTCGATGAAAAGACAACGTTACGCCGACGTCGAAGCCATTAAAAAGGCGTCGACAGCGATCTTGAAGGACATCTATAAAGATTCACTTAAAAATTCATTCCCCATGTTAATTGACCGTGCAAAACGTTGTATTGAAGTCGCGGGTGACTACTTTGAATAAAATAAATAAATTTTACCAAAATAGTAACCTTTTGTTTTTATTTTAAAAAAGTTTAGTTTTCTCTGCTACAGACTGTGTATGATGAGCAGTCCAGCATATGAAATTTATACTCGCGGATGATAGATTTTGGCTGCCTTGTGCACTCGTATATTATCATGAAGAAAAAGGACTTCTTAGTGATGCTATATCGACATTTTGATAAACAGCTCTATGTAATTTTGTTAGCATATTACTGTAGGTGACTACTATTATTTTAGCCATTTTGATGTGAAATTAACAAAAGAAAATCGAAATTAGTCCGAAAAGACGGTGGCCATGAACTTTTTGGCAGAAGATTATATGCGGTCCTTTTTGATGATGGATAACCTTAATTGTGTAAACTCTTAAATTTTTTTCTGGATGATGTATTGAAAAAGGCAGCCTCTATAGCCAAAAATGCCAAATTGCTTTAAGAAAATTGTTGTCTAAGCGTTTTTTTGTTGAGGAATCAACAATTTTGGGAGCGACTTCGCCGAAATTTTACTCATGCCTAAATTATCGTATAGAATTTTTCAAATGACCATTATCGAGAACCTCTATTTCAACTTTCATGCAAATATTAGGATTTGGTTGTGTTTGAAGCAATTTCATTTCATGATTAACCTTCAATTGATTCACGTCTCTTCCTAAACTATTTCGACCGATATTTCACGTTTAAATGTGACAGAATGTATTATCATTGAGTACAATCATTCGCTCGTGAATTGTTTTAGGAGAATTCTGTTTCTTGTTCAAAAATTTTATGCTACGATATTTTAATTTTACAAAAATACTTCTTTGTTGCAGAACACTTTATAAAGTGCACAATAATAAACAAACCTAAGTCTCAAATTTGACACGTAAGTAAAAATAATGTAATTATTATATGTTACTAGGCAACGCACAAATTGTTATTTCTGTCATCGCTAGATAATTTTTTAATGCCCCTCGTACATTGTATCATATTTTAATATTTGTATATCCGCCTTTAAAGATCAGAAAGAAGTACGTACGCTTTCCCTTCAATCAATTAGTAATATTTAATGTACTTCAAAGTTCAAATCTTAGCCTGCTACTATTTAAATACTTTATAAATTTTAAGCAACGTAATTACGCCTCTTCTTTGCTCTGTGTTTACGTGACTGGTAGCAATATAATCCAAAAAAAGTCATAATTAATTGAACTGTCGTACTTTTCCAATTAGTCTTGGTTTTTTTGTATTGATTTCTTTGCAGCAACATCAACAGCAAACAATATCAATGAAAACGTCGCCTTAAAGCGTAGAAAAAACGATAGCGTAAGAGGGAAGAGTGAAAAGAGCATAATTCCTACCCGGATATCAAAAAAGAAAGTGACCACTCATGAAACCATATGAGTTTGAATTTTATTTCAGTGGTCGTGTCTGGAAAATAATTATATCAGTAACAGGTTAAATTCCATGGAGGAAATAAGAAAAAGGAAATAGTTCGTACAATAAATGAAACCTTACATGGTAGATAAAAATTCGTAATGTACTGGTTATTACATCGCTATATTTAAGAGAGAAATTAATTAAATAACTATGCCCTTTTCGTGTAGAATCGAACCTCAATCGTCCGCTTACCAGGTGGACGTTCTACCAATAAACTACCAAGGTCTCTGAGATTCGATTAATTCGATAAATATCATCACGGAAACAGATCTTCAATTGAAAATTCGTGGGTGTATATGCAATTGTGTATGCATTTATATAATAGATGCCCTTGAGTGCACTATCTACACAAAAAGAGACAGAAATTTAGAAAAACTAATGCCGGCCCTACTGTATAATGTTGCATTACAAAATAATATAAACAATACTATACTTGCAATCTTTAAAATCTGTTTCTTTGGAATTTTTTAATGTAGTTTGCTGCAAGTAACGGATGGGCCATCTACCGGTTTAAATTTGAAGCACCGGTTATTTCGAATCTGGCAATACTTATGTCATTCTCTTCTGTCACAAAATTCAATATATTATCTCCACTGAACGAAATGAATCGATTTACGCTTGAGCAACGTTGGGATTTATTGGAAATTTATTTCTAAAACAAAGACAATTGCTCGGAAATTGCACGAAAATGTTGTACAAAATTTGGTTGCCAAGAAGGACTAACAGTGCCCGATATACTCAAGTTTATAGCTAAAGTTCGTGAAACTGGTTTCATTGTTGATGCGCCAAGACGTGAGCGTGTCCGTACAGTGCGTACACCGGAAAATATGGAAGCTGTGACTGAGAGTGTGCGTGAGAATCCATCAACATCAACTCGTCATCGTTCTCAAGAATTGAACATTTCATGCACCAGTTTACGTCGAATTTTGCCAAAAGATTTCGATATGACGCTTTACAAAGTTCAATTGGTTCAAGAGTTGAAGCCGCATGACCATCCGCTTCGTTTTTGCTTCGCTAGATGGACCACCAAGAAACTGCACGATGATATCAATTTTGCCAAAAAAAAACATCTTTTCGGATGAAGCTCATTTTCATCTTGGTGGGTACGTTAACAGGCAAAACTGCCGTATTTAGAGCTCAGAAAACTCACACGTGGTTTTACAGAAGCTAGTGCATCCATTACGGAGTGACTATTTGGTGTGGCTTGTGCCGCGGAGGCATCATTGGCCCATATTTCTTTGAAAATGAGGACGGCGCAACCATTACGTTCAATGGAGACACCTGTCGTACCATGATAGCCGTTTTTTTGTGCCCGCTCTTCATGGTATTGATGTGAATGATTCAACAGGATAGTGCAACTTGCTACACATCTTATGCCGCAATCGATTTATTGCGTCAAACGTTTGATGGCCGTCTAATGATCCGAAATGGTGATGTCAATTGGCCGCCAGGAAGCTGCGATTTGACACCGTCGGACTATTTTCTGTGGGGCGCCGTTAAAAACAAGTATTATGCCGACACATCAGAGACAATTGAGCATTTGAAGGCCAACGTTCGTGATGCCATTGCCGAGATACGACTCCATACACTCGAAAAGGTGCTCGAAAATTGGTCCGATCGAATGGGATACTGTGAGGCCAGCCATGGTAGCCATATGAATGAAATAATATTTCATCTCTAAGCGGAACAATTGTACTTCACAAAAAAAAATAAATTTGGCAAAATTTCTAACCGTTTAATGCAAAAATTTTTTGAAAGAAATTCTATTCTCCGTGTGGGACTTATACCCGCGATCTCATTTTATCATCACTATTAGACCACGGAGACAGTGAATTGGAGTCAATTTAATGTGCCATAAATTGAATTATGGCACATTCCTGAACAGAATGACATCGCAGGTTCAACTTCCGCACGAAGAACAGAAATTTTTTTTCAAAAAATTTCTGCACATACATATGTATAATTAGAACTTCTACCATTCACCTAATTATAACAGATCGAAAATTCAATTTAGTAGAATAAAACATAAGTGAAGCGATTGAGAGAAAAAGCTTTCGTACAATCGCATTCTATCTCATTACGGCTAAGTAATACTTTGCTTATTGATCAATAAACCTTTCAATTCGATACCTCCGAAAGTAACGTAAGTAAATACGAGATTAAAATCGTGATGGAGATATATGGCCAACAAAAAGACCTGGTGGGTAAACAATACCGTTAAGGAAAAGACGATGGAAAGGATTTGTTTTCATCTTTAGAGTAAGTGTGTACACTGGCGTGTTGCTGACAGTTAGCGGATAGATGTAGGGTTGTCCGTAACTTGATAAACACATATTGACAGACCATTGTTCATATTAGTAGTATATTCGATTACGGTTACATATGTCATATCTACTCGAAACAGAAGACATTTTTACGCGAAATATTATTCCCTCGACGATGGAAAACGCCACTTCGATAGAAACATTAAAATTAATGAGAAATTTTTTTTCTAATAACTGAGCAGATGTGCTAAAAGTATTGGTGCAATAAATAAAGAAAAATTCATTTTAATATTCTAATCGTCGCGTTTTATTACGAACTTATGTGTAATATTCAACCCCATTATTTTAACTACCTTGTCCGAAATAAGGGATGCTTCCATTTTTCACAGTTGCATATACAAAGGGTACTAGGAAAGTTTTGCAATATGACGCAACAATGAATAGTAGGAAGCTGCTTGTTGTTGCATGTTGAGACATGTTCGTACGTGCATAGTAGCAGTTATTCATTAGCAGTGACAGTGTAAATTGCACGCGATGGCATCGTGGTCGTGAAATGAGATAAGGGCAGATTTGCGTTATAATTTCGTGCATGGTGTAAACACAGACCAGTGCTTCGAAGAAATGAATCTTGCACTTGGTGATTTTTGTCAACATCGCACAACGATATTCAGGTAGTATAGAAAATTCCAAAGGGGAAATTTAACTGTGGAGGATGCTGAGAAGCTGGGAAGGCTACGAACGTCAGTTACGGAGGAAAACGTTACTACTTTGAGGAAAATGCTTGGCGCGGACAGGGGAGTGACCTACCAACAGATAGAGGGTAATTCAGGCCTAAATGCACCAGCAATTCGTTTGATTCTGTATGATCATTTGTACGTGAAGAAACTTTGTTCTCTCTGGGTGCCGCATCGACTGACTGAAGAGCAGATGACAAGACGTGTGATTTGGTGCCGGTAGATGCTAAAAAAAGTTTAATGAGGGACAATCTCGGTATGTGAACAATATCGTGACAGGTGACGAGACTTGGCTGTACTATTACGATGTGCCGACCAAAGCTCAAAACAAAGTTTAGGTCTTTAATGATGAGGCCACACCCGTAGTTTTCAGAAAATCCCGATCTGTAAAGAAGAAAGCAATAGCTGTATTTTTCAAATCGAGTGGAATTGTGGAACGTGTCGTTTTGGACACATAGAAGTCAGTCACAGCTAAGTGGTATACTGAACAGTGCCAGCCTAAAATCATTGGATCTATGAAGAACCTGCGGCCAAAGTCAAGAATATCACCTGGTTCCTTCATCACAATAATGCTCCAGCTCACCGCGCCAACGCCTGCATCGAATATTTGACCACAACAGGATCGAAACTTCTCGAGCACCCTCCCTACAGTCCATATCTTGCTCCTTGCGACTTTGCACTGTTTCCGCATGTGAAAATGAAGCTAAAAGGGAGGCGGTTTTCCAGTGATAAGGACCCTCTACGGGCTTAGGGCAACGAATGTGCTTTACTCCCTAGTAAAACTTGGCAGGACTGGATTGAAGATTGATTTCGGAGGATGGAGAGGTGTATTGAGTGTAGAGGAAATTACTTTGAAAAAATTAAATAAAAGTATTGCAAAATTTTCCTAGTACCCTTTGTACTTAGCCTCAAAAAAATACGTTTTCTTAAAAAAGCTTAAATTTAAAAATATAGTATGGGAGTGGTTTAAAATACAACCGATTTTGAAGATAATCTATATTAAAAGTAAACATTTTAACTTTACTAAAATTACAGGTAGATAGCGAGAGAAGTGTGTACTTTCAAGGGAGTTGTTCTCCTTTATTTCGTTATGCTTTATGTACACGATCTGTGTTTTGTCGCCGCATCGCTTGTTGATGTGCGAAGCGAATGTTTGAATTGGTGGACTGATTAAATACCACACTACACTTACTCGTACTACTTGTTTGTTTGTACTTAAACATTACACACTGTGATGTACTGAATAAAATAGTAAATACTCGACGTCCCAACAACTTTCTTTTTAGTGAAAAATCGTAATAATTCCCAAGCAGTATATTCATTACATCGTAATTAATAATAGAAATAATTATAGTCGAACAAAACAATGACAGTAATGGTGGTTTAGTTACATTCTAGAGCACGTTAGATGATCTAGCTTCTTCGGAAACTGTACGTACTTGGCGGGTGTCAAAATAAAAACGATAATAGAAAATTATAAGATATATACGAGGTGTGGCTAAGAAATAACCGGACTGTCTTAATACCACTTTCCATTCAAATGATTATATGCCGATCATGTTGTGACCTTTATTATCTCCTCTTGCACCAGACAACCCTCTATTCTAATTTTCCACTGTTTGAAACAATTTTGCAAATTCATGTCTGTTAGTCCTGACATGGCCTCCGCCGCTTATCTTAACTCTACTGATTTAAATCTCGTTCTCTTTAGCACAGGCTTGATCTTTAGAAATAGAAAGAAGTCCTTGGGGACTAAGTCGAATCAGTACGATGGCGATCCATCACTGTGACGTTGTATTTCATCAGAAACATCATAACTGTTAATGCGTTGTCTTGAAGGATCCACGAGATGTTTCTTCACATTTCTGGTTGTTTTTTTCTAAATCGTTCATGAAGAGACTCCACAATCTCTTGTAGTAAAATTAACTAATTGTTTATCCATCTGGTACTCGACGTCGACATGAATAAGGTCCCTTGATATCAAAAAAAAACACTATCAGTGCCTTGAAATTAGATTTGCTTCATTGTACTTTGTGTGTCTTGTCGAATTGGGGCTCGACAATCGTTATGTGTTCGAATTGTATTGGTAAAACCGCGACTCGTCACGACTGTTTGTTCTCTAAAAAAGTTTGGGTCATTTTCGATATTTTTAGGGATGTCAGCACAAACGAGCATTCGATTCTCCTTATGTTCTGGTGTTAGCAGTTTCAGCACCACACACACTTTGTGTGCGTGAAAATGATAAAATTTTGATTAAAAAATTTGACGAACAATCTTTTTATCGATGCTTACTAACAAAGGAAGAGCCCCAATGTTCAGGCGCCTAGCTTTTCGAATGATTTCACTGATTTGAAATTTCGTATTGTTCGTGTCCGACTTTTGCACCTCTGGCCGACGGGAATGCTCGTCTTTATTTATTTCCTCCCACCCTGCTTTAAACCATTTCTAAACCACTCGCACAATTGATTGCGAGACAAACGTTGTTCACTTTAAGCCTCCTGTAATAATTTGTAAGCTTCTGTGGCGGTTTTGTTGAGTTTAACATAGATCTTCATAACAATAGGTTGCTCAAATTTAGCGTTCATTTCGATTTCGACATGAAGATAAAACACGACCTACTTCACGGAGCCCCTGCAACTTAACTGTATGCTTACTACTCTTGCAAATTTTTATAACACCTCAAAAGATAATAATGGACAAGACGGACCTCGGCTGATCCAGATAAAATCGGTGAGGATCGTTAAAACAGCTAATCCAATTATTTCCTAGCCACACTTCGTATTCCCATTTCTGAGATAATAGCAAAAGCACTTAATCACTTTGAATGTTCGTGGTTTGTTATTAAAGAATATGTATTCAATTTTGCGTTAAAAATGGGATAAATTGCTCCAAGGCACTTGAAATGTTGACTGTGGCATTTAGCGAGTCCACTTTGTCTCAAAAAAGTGTTTATAAGTGGTACAAGCGCTTTACAGAAGGCCGAGAAAATGCACGTCAAGTTCGATCAAATGCGAAGGTTTCGCTCACTATTTTCTTCGATTACAATGGCGTGGTACATCATGAGTTCTTGCCAACAGGTCGTACGGTTAATAAGGAATACTACAAGGAAGTTATGCAACGTTTGCGTGAAGCAATACGGCTCAAACGATCGGAATTGTGGAAAAAAAATCATGGATTCTGCATCACGATAATGCACCACCTCACACATCAATGCTGATTTTTTGGCCGAAAACAACACCCTAATCATGCCTCAACCACCTTGTTCACCAGATTTGGCTCCCTGCGACTTTTTCCTAATCCCGAAACTGAAGAGACCAATGAAAGGAAAGCGTTTTGCCATAATTGATGAGATAAAGTCAGAATCGAAGAGCGAGCTGACGGCCATACCGAAAAGAGCATTTCAGAAGTGCTTTGTGGATTGGAAGAAGCGCTGGCATAAGTGCATTATATCTGAGGGGGATTAGTTTGAAGGGGACAAAATGGATATTGATGAATAAATAAATACTTTACAAAAAAATTCAAAATTCACCTTTCCTTTTGAATAAACCACGTAATCGAACAGATCATCTGTTGATCAAACAGTGATGTGTGCATATAAACCTCAATTGCCAAACGCGATATAATTAGCAAAAAATAATTATTGTCGATCGTAGGACACATGGCAACAACGACCGTTTCACTCAACTCCAGAGCTCGTCAAGTGGTCTGGCTTTGTCGGCAGCTCAACGCACTTAATATTACATTAATGAGGTTAAAGAGCGTTGTAAAATCATGGATTTTCTTTGTGATTATAATTACTTTACTTCCTATTCTACTCTTCTAGGCTTACTATAATCAACATCTCAATATTAGAAAGAAGAGACTTCTAGAAAAGTGTTGCAATATTTCTATTTTATACTTTTTAAATTGAGGTGAGGAAGTCGCCTTTGAAATTATTTTTTTTATTTTAATGAATTTTCTTTCAACAACTGATATGTTATCAGGTTGTAACATATATTCTGTCCGATTCTCGCAGCAACTCGCATATATACGCATTACGACGAAACGTTGCGAAATCTCTGCAATATGAGTCATATTGGTTTATTCGCAATAAGTTAGTCAGTACTTCTGCAACTTTTGAAGAGTGTACATATTGTTCTCAATTTCTTTTTCGTCCATTAAAGATGGAAGTGACAAAAGAACATATTCGACATGTTATGCTTTACGAATACAAAAAAGGAAATAACGCGAGTGAGTCGGCTAGAAACATTCAAGGTGTCTATGGCAATGATGTTGTTAGTGAACGGATGTGTCGGAGATGGTTTGAAAAGTTTCGAAACGGTGACTTAAGTTTGAAGGATGACGAGCGTACCGGGCGGCCTTCTGGATTTGATAGGGAGGTCCTTCGAACTCGGGTTGAAAATAATCCATTTACAACAGTGCGAGAACTTGCACAAGAATTTGACGTAAGTCATATGACTATACATCGTCATTTGCAATCATTGGGAAAAGTGGTAAAGTTAGGAAAATGGGTACCGCATGAACTATCGCCAGCACAACTCCAACATCGTTTTGATGTGTGCATTTCAATGCACTCTCGTCATCTCCGTGCTCCGTTTTTAAATCAAATTGTTACCGGAGATGAAAAGTGGGTGCAATACAAAAATATTAAGCGTCATCATCAATGGCTTAGTCCTGGTGAGAAGGCGGTGCAAACGCCTAAAGCTGGACTGCATCCAATGAAAACATTGCTCTGTGTTTGGTGGGATATTAAAGGTGTAATTCATTTTGAGATGCTGGGAATGAACGAAACCATCACTGCCGCACTTTACTGTCAGCAACTCGACCGTTTAATGGAAGCCCTGCGAAAAAAACGCCCAGCACTGGTCAATCGACGCGGTGTTCTGTTCCATCAAGATAATGCCCGCCCACATACGGCTCGCATCACTTCTCAGAAATTGGAAGAACTTGGCTGGGAAAAAATTTCACATCCACCGTACTCCCCAGACCTTGCTCCTACGGATTACCACTTATTTCGAAGCTTACAAAACCACCTTGATGGAAAAAGCTTCAATTCCCAAGAAGATGTTCAAACCGCAGTAACTTTATTTTTTGATTCAAAATCCGAAGAATTTTTCCGTAGAGGAATTCATATGTTACCTGAAAGATGGCTAGCGGTAATAAATAATGAGGGAAAATACATTGACGATTGATAAATAAAAACTTTGTACAAAAATTTAATAAACAAGTTTTACAAATTTTCGGACAGGATTTATGTTACAACCTGATATATACAATTTGGCAACCTGTAGAAGAGAACATGAGAACATAAAGAATGTTTATAAATTGTTACGTCTTGTGTAATTGAAATTATCTCACATTCAGTATTACGCCTGGTGGGCTTTTGCAATGAATAAAAAGTAATTAATTCATGATGAACATCAAAGGTTCCGACCATATGGAAAACTGAAAGAAAATGAATAAAGAGGAAAACAGAAAAATTGTCCTTAAAATGCTATGTAACTAAATTAAATGAAACGAATAAAGCTTTGAAGAATATAAAATTAATAAATGGATACTTAAAGTCACGAAGTCATTAATTAAAAAACCGTAAGGAGGCGTTGGCTAACGTACTTTCATCCCCTAAAGTAGAGGTATTGCGAAGACCCGAAGACATTTTAAACAAGTATGGAGGCTAGTTTTAATCTACTTCTTTTACTGTACAGTAAAAGAAATATGGAGGCCCTAACCTAGAATGTTGTACCACACTAATATAACTTGTGATTTATTTTGTACACTTTTTTCTAAGGAACAGATTTTTACAGAAAATAACAAACATTAATCTGGTACGTAGACTTCCGCGGTCGTGGTCCATACTATCTGCTTCTGGGCTTCCGAGCTGGAACTGCGTCACAGGTGTAACTGCTGATGTTTCGTATCCATTCGTATGGGACATCTTCAGGGTTCAACTACTGCTACTGTCTGTCGCACTGAAACAGTTTCAGTTATACCAGCGACGTGGTTCCAGCTCGGAAGCCCAGAAGCAATAACAAACATTTATTGGGGAATAGACTACAACAGCGAGCATCAATATCATCTACCTTCAAGATGAACATATCAGTTCTATACGATATTGTTCCAAACATTTCAAACATGTGCCATAGATGTTAATTGAGATAGTCAAGTTTTTATTGATTTTTTTAAATTCGAAATTCAGATAAGTAAAACTGTCATACAAGTATAAGAACTACGTCAAAGCACAAGGTGGTTCGGATACATTTTTTACTATTCAAACTTTAAATGTACAGAATTCGATAGAGACAAACTCCTGAAGATTAAGCATAAATAACAAAGCAGTCCTATAAGATATTAAAGAACTTATTTCATAGCTTGAAAAAGCAATGTTTGACATTTATTTCACAAACGCATACACAATCACTAGGTTTTGGAAATGAAATCTTCTAAGGCCGGTTGTTTTCTTCTATGCAATACTGAGAAGATTATGTTTTGGTGGATGTTCTCTGAAGTTTGAACACTACGAGACCTGCCAAAAGGCTTCGTTTGGTTTTCCTGTCAAAAACTTTAGCATTTCGACTGAGTCTAAATTGTTTGCAAAATAAGCATTGGGTTGTGGTAAGGTGAGGTTATAGTACAGTATGTAAATGGTAGATATTACTCTTTCAAAGCGTGACGCAAAATTTAGAATGATCTTTAGGGTTGCTTTACTACTTAAGTTTAATATTCGGGAATTATTCCTATCACAGCCTGTAAAACAAGAGTATTTTTGGAAATAGAAAAAAATTTGGAGAAGTGATAAATTAAGAACGCAAGAGTATATAGCAGTGGAACACTTGGTGTTAAAGAACGAAGGATTAAACTGAGAAACAATAGAAAATGATAATGAAATGATGTATTGTTTAGCTGCTGTCATACTTTAAAGGTGTTATTCGCAAATTATAAAAGCTAACAAAAGGAGTATTATACAAAAGAAAAAATTCCACCAACCCTCTAGCAATGAATAAATTACTACCAAATTATTCATCTGTTGTAACAGTAAGGTTATCGTGAAGAAGTTAATCACTAAGATTGATATGTAACCCCTTTCCACATTAACTTTTGTACTTCTGTATTTCTGTGGGGTTATATATCAACCTTAGTGATTAAGCTAATCAACCACAGACTCCATCAAATTCAACGTGAAGAATTTACATTGAAACAACTTTATATTATAGTAACCATCAATGTCTTAATATGCTTCTTAGATTCTATGATATGCACGCGTAAAAAAAAACTTGAATATAACAATACCATAGGCATAGAACAAATTCTAGCTTAGTTAAATAATACATAACTTGTTTTTTAACACTTAAATAATGTCGTGAATAAAATTTCGATAAGATAAAGAACATACTTCGATTAAGAAGCAGTAAATTAAATAATTATATAAAATAAGAACTAAAATTACCAAATATGATCAATAAACAGAATCAATGTGATTAATTTCTAATTTTTCCACACTAGCGAGGCAGTAGGAGACACAAAACTTCTAAGGAAATATTTTTAAAGCTAACGCCCATATAAATTCTAATTTTGGCTGAAACTATCTCATGCTATTGTTCCCCTGTTAGCTTTCGCTTCCTCTTTATGACGGTAAAATTTCCCAAAGTTAAGGGTAAGATTAATGTCTCTAACGTTAACTTGGTGAGACCCGTGGTGTTTTATTTACGATTTAAAAGACACACATTCTGCTTGTTCGTACTTTACCAAGTCAATAAGTCGCTAAATTCTCTTTATTTTAAAGATGCTTGCCAATTCAGGTTTAAATTTTCTATTTCGTTTAAATATTCAGAGACATTTACACACATAAAGATAAATAATATGTATAGCGGTATAAATTTGATTAATATATGTATACAATTAATTAAAATATTGGGTTGGCAACTAAGTACTTTCGGTTTTGTAGTATAAAATAAAACATTTTTTTTTAAACAAAGAATAGTTTTTAATCAATTATATATTTTCCATTTTGCTCAATGACCTTTTGCCATCTTTCTTTCAGCTGCATGATTCCGCGCTCATAAAATTTCTGGTCCTTATCAGCAAAAAACTGAACCAGGTGCGAGTGAAGGTCACCGTCATTTGTGAAAGTTTTACCATTCAAAGAATTCTACAAACTTCGAAATAAATGGTAATCAGATGGTCCTAGATCAGGGCTGTATGGGGGATGTGGCATCACTTCCCAGCCAAGCTCCAATAGTTTCCCACGAGTTGCCAAAAATGTGTGAGGCCTTGCAATATCTTGGTGGAAAACTACACCTTTCCGATTTGACAATTCTGGCAGTTTTTCTTTGATTGCTTCATCCAGTTTTATTAATTGTTGACAGTAAACATCAGAATTTATCGTTTGGTTCCTTGGAAGCAGCTCAAAAAACACAACGCCTTTGTAATCCCACCAAACTGACAGCATGATTTTTTTTGGATGCAATTCAGCTTTCGATGTGGTTTGAGCTGGTTTATCGTGTTTGCTCCATGATCGTTTTCGAACTATGTTACCGTACAGGACCCATTTTTCATCACCAGTGATGATTCTTTTTAAGAAAGGGTAGGTTTCATTTCGTCTAAGGTGCATGTCGCAAAAGTCGAACAGTTATATGACGATCCTCTTCAATTATGACTTTGATTTGGTGATCATCAACTTCAGTGGGCCGACCAGAACGTTGCTCATCTTTGAGGGAAAAATCTCCAGAATGGAATTTTTTATACCAATTCTGATACGTGCGCTCTGTTAAGCAATTAGCACCATAAACTTGACATATCTTTTTGTGAGCCGCAGCAGCTTTCTTTCCTTTACGGAAACAAAATAGTAAAATATGTCGAAAATGTTCGTTTCTGCACTCCATTTAAAATTAACCCACAACTAATAGCTTTAATAAAAATCACGCACTACTTGCTTCTGAAGCTACGTCAATGTGACTAGTATCACGCGACAAACGGTAAAGTACAGCACTAACATACGTTATACAAAAAATAAATCAACGCTCTCTATCAGTAAAAACCGAAAGTAGTTAGTTGCCAACCCAATACATTTTCTTTATTCAATTCCAAGATATTTACAAGTCAGCAAACAAATTCTTTACATCTCTTATTATAGTGCTTCATTTCACTTTTAGTAAGGATTTGTAAGTTTCTTTCTTAACGAAGCTCGGCACTTATCTAGCAAGATGTGTTAATTAAACTTCGTAGAAATTATTTTTCTAAATTGGGATGGATTGTCAGCTTCCAAAGTTGGATCCCATAAATAAAATTGGGTTTAATAATTGATTTATACTGTATGATTCAATAGATGAATACGTTTTCAATGGGCTGTTATTTATATACATTTATTGAGCATCTATAATATACTTTACAGACGTTCAATATACTCCTCTACGTCTACAGGATAACATCTATACGGTAGCTGAATTCATCCCATATTTAATGAAGAATGTGTTGCATTATTAAGTTTACGGCAACTGTGTTACGGTCTCTTAGAACAATTAAATTTATGAGAATGAGGTGGCACATAAATTGCATCTTTCACGTATCCTTACAGGAAAAAATCGCAAGATGTAAGATTTGGAGACCTCAGTGGCCATAATCGTAGTGTCTGGTTTTCATTCCCCGTGCGACCTATTCATCATTAATGTAGAAATTAATTCAGGAAACGTTAAAAATTCAGGCACGAAATGGGGTGGAGAGCCGTTCTGTTGAATGTTATCCTCTGAATCTTTAATCATCTGAGGAACGAACAGGATTCTAAGATACTTCAGCAATAATGATTTTACCAAAAAAGGAAGATCCGCAAATCTTCTTCAGGGATGACGCAACACACGTTAACATTCAGGCTGGCTTTTTTTTGTTCCAGTATTACACAGGGATCTTGTAGTTCCCATATGTGAACATTGTATCTGTTGATTTACCCATTAAAGTGAAATGTTACTTTATCGCTACAAAGGACACGAGCTGAATTAATTCATCGTCCACATATGATTCGGGGCACATGATTCGAAAATTTTACACACTTTATTTTGTTATTTATGCTAAAACTGTGCCAGTCATAATTGGTATAGATTGTACATTAACTAGTGCCTCAACAAACAGCACCTGATGGCTTGATAATAATTCACCTTCAAAAATGTACCTCACTGAATAGCTTCCATAGACGATAAAAAAAAGGAATTTGAGAAACTAGCGGTGAATATATGTTCTCCATCTTCCTCGGAATATTTTTTCAAAGTACAGATTACATGTAGACTAGTACATCAAAGTTTACTGACCACATCCATATCATAATGATGCTGCATCCTGTACTTAGTGGTTTATCTTTCAAACTAATTTTGCTCCAACAAAAATCGTTTATGAAAAATGAATATAGTCACTAATTTCTTGTGATCTGTAGTAACTATAACCCTAAATGACTACAGCAAGGTCGATCTGAAAGGTATAGTGCGATGGAGCAACATATATAATTCCCCTGATCAAGGGGGGGTTTTATCGAGTCGACTGTTATTTCCTTTTCTGCTCATGCGAACAACATGAAAACGGTACAGAACAAAACTAAACCATCTAAAAGCTTCTAAAACTACGATGCAAGAACCTTCCATAAAAGAAGCAAGTCAGGAAAGCAAGAATATTCCAGGATCATCTCCACAGATAGAGATACATGAAGCTATGACGTTCAATACGTGTACCATAGAAGAAATGGACCTGATGTAAGAAGAGGAAACTTGATCAGGTAGATAACCTGAAAATGTGCGTGGAAGTGTACGTGTGAGTGTTTTTGTGTACGTTTACATAAAGATACGTGTGAACTAAAATATCTAAAGTTAAAATGAAGAGGTCGAAGAAACAGGTTCAAGTTTACATAAGGTCTGAAAGAACCCTAATTAAAACCAACTTTAACAAACATATAAAGAGAATCTAAGAAACTAAATGGAAAGAGAGATGAGGATTACAATAGTTCTGAAAAGATCACAAGTCGAATAGGATTTATGGCAAGGTAAGGTATTGAGTTGATCATACATCATGTCCTCTCAATTTGACAATCTGTTTTCATTTTACTTTCACATCGAAGAAAAATGTGGGAAAAATGTTTTAATTTTATCAATGGATTTACTGTTTTTTCAAAAAAAAGAAACAAATGGCATACCTTCGAACATAGCAAATTGCTTTGAAAACCGGTCTCTTTGAATATGAAAATATTGTTTATAATGAGAAATACTATTTTGAGAAATTGTACAATTTTTATACTTTACTGCATTGTCTCCTGCATTAAAGGGATATCGCTAGTAGTACTATTAAGAGTTGTCTAAATTTATCCTAAAAAGAATGTAGGAAGCGAGTAAGTATCGGAGTCAATTCTGGAAACTACCACGTGTAGAAGATTCTTTTTACTTTATTTAATTTGTAAGTAAATTATTGTTGTCTTTTATTTTATTTCAGTTTCATTGTACAATTTGTTTTCATTTAGTCTTATTATCATGTATGTACATTGCGTAGGTTTTCCACTTACTTTTCGGTAGTTCATATATTTTTCATCTCTTTCAGATGTTAGTTAAGTTTATCTGTATCATTGCTTTTTTTAATTGTCTATTTATTTCTATTTAAGCGTATGTAATATTCATACGAGGGTAGTTTGATAAGTAGTGAGAATGGAAAAGAAAAACAAATTTTTTAAATACAAAATAATTTTTATTTTTCAATATATTCTCCTAAAAGAGCAATACATTTATTCCAACGGTGCTCCAATGCCTTTATGCCATCTTTAAAATGCGATTCCGGAAGGCTTGCAAAATACTCAATTACGAAGATGATAAGCTCGTCGTTAGACGAAAATTTCTTTCCACCTAGTGCCATTTTCAATTTTGGAAAAAAAACCACGTTCTAACCATTATTTCGAGTGTTGTTTCATCGCAAGTAACAAATCGCCTACAAAAATTAACCGGGTTGGGCATATAAAGCTGCAAACACTCATTGGAAATGCGCAAACGAGTGAACTTTTGATCAGTCGTAAGCAATCGCGGCACCCATCTTGCCGAAAGCTTGGAAAGGCCCAATTCTTTCGTTAAAATGTGGTGTACGCGCTCTGTTGAAATGTTTACCATGTCTGCTATCTCTCTCACTTTGGGTCATCGATCTTGCGCAATAGTATTATAGATATTTATAATCATTTCCTTAGAAGTCACGATTTTGGGTGCTCCAGAGCGCGCTTCACCAAACAGCTTGTTCTACCACGTTTAAATTCATTTACCCATCTACTTATTGTGGCGGATGGTGGAGCAGATTCACCTAATATTTCCCGTAACTCATCTTTTATTTCGGTAGCTTTCATACCCTTAATTACGAAGTAATTAATCACCGCACGATACTCTGCTTTTTCCATTTTAACAAAACGACGTGTTGCTTCTTTTTCAATCAGCTGTCAAAAATAAACTAATCAACCGATTTATCTAAATATTGGAATGTAAACATATAAATAGGCAACTTAAGTTACAGTGCATTTGTTTTACCAATTAGAGCGCTACCTATGTGTTATTCTCACTACTTGTCAAACTATCCTCGTACATAGTAATGCACATTCTAATGAAATATCTACACAAAATTACGTTTTTGTCACGTTTAGAATTTACATATCAATCATTTAGTATAATCACTAAGGTTACTATATAACCCCTTTCCACATTAATTTTAGAAATTCTGTATACGTACTTCGACAACTAAGTTGTCATCATCAGCAGATAAATTAAGCAGTGTTGCACCTGTAGAACTACGGTAATAAATACCCATACGAAGCAACTAATCCCGCACACGAATCGTACCGTTGAAAGCCAACACGCACACTGTACACTTAATTTATCTGCTGATGATGACAACTTAATTGTCAAAATACGTATACAGAATTACGTAAATTAATGTAGTAAGGGGTTATATAGTAACCTTAGTGATCGAGTTAATCAACCACAGGCTCCATCAAAATCAACCACACAATCATTTAGTAATTTAATCTATGAGAAAAACAATAGAATTCGTGTACAGAAGGGTATACTGAAATACTTAGAATTACATTTATTTTTTGTGAATCTATGGAGAATTTAAATTAATTTTATTTGTATTTTATACATGCTCCCTTAACACCCAACAATCCACTTGGTATACATCAAAGAGTAGCGCTCAAAGTACATTTCTAATGCGAAATTCTTTAATCCCGGGGAAAATCTTTCACAAAAGGATGATAACAATAAGTTTTCCTTTTATATTCATTCTAGGCAAGCCGCGTTTCAAATATAAATCCCTGGAGTTCTTATTTATATCGAAAATTATATAAGATGCAGATAGAAAAGCCCGAATAAAATTCATCACACATCTGAATATTAAAAACGAAATTTCAATAACAAAATAATTTGAAAAAAGTTCTTTTCACGTCGAATATATGAAATTATTACAGTTTATAAGAGCTGCGTTAAGAACTCAATTTTTTAGTTTATAATTATTGCTTATAAAGTGGAATCTCGATTATTGGTGCTCGGTTAATCCAGGCGACGGATTTGTCGTGGTTGATAAGTGCTTGCTTGTATCGGCTGCGACAAAGCCAGACTGTCTAACTAGTTTTTTGTCTGTAGCTTTGATTAACTACCCTTTATTTAGCTTATTTTTGGTTTATATACACACTTACCTGATTTCTTGGTTAACAGATGGAGCCTGGAATGGCGGTTAGAGCAATATAAGTGCTCCAACTTTTATCTGAGAAATAGACATGCAGTTCTCTCACTATTTTATATATTCAATTATTATTTTGCTGTTTTAATAAGTAGAGTTCCTTCCGTGTAATAAAGAAGCTCTTACACTAATGAATTATAATTTTATTTTAAACACAAAATTGCTTTCGTTCGAGGCATAAATATATTGAAATAACAATAATTGCGTTTATTAAAAATACTTTTCTATTTGTCCCAAAAGTATTTATTTGTTCTTGAAATAATCTTTTACTTTAACATTTAATAAATATTTGATATATGTACATGCTTGGTGTATTGTTAATAGGTGACCAGAAATGGTAGTCGAATAATTGTATTATTTCTACCAGTGTGACAAATACACTCTGTTGCTTTACTTTTTTTTGTTTTTCTTGTATTGCTGAGAGTCGCAATGAATTTATTGTAAATGTAAAGGTTACATTGTCATATTTTTTGAATTAGAATCAGTGAAAAAGTGTAATAGATTTATGTAAATTTTAATAGGGACTGTGGTTGACTGAATTAAATAAAAAAAGGTAAATAAAATCCCTTATCACATAAATGTTCGAGTTCTGTATACGTATTTCGACAACTAAGGTATCATCATCAACAGATAATTAATCACAGTGTCGTGGTAAAACTCGCACAGAGTAATACTGTATAATCATCAGATACACACTTATTTATTTCACACCGTTTAATGTATCTTATAACTATCCTTAGACCCATTATGGATCTCTGTTAAACACATTGTTTTTGTTCTTTGTAATGTACGAGGGAGCGTTTTTATATTCGCGGAATGAGCGGGTTGTAGAGGGGTGAGTAGGCGCATTGGGGGCGTGGCCTATGCAATGACTCATGATTAGTATAAATACGAAGTTTCATTGTTATTAGACAGTTAGTCTTTGAGCTATCGTCAACCAAGTAACATAATCAGGAGTGAAAAGTGAAATAAGGAAAAAATCGAATATCGTGCCGTTACAAAGTTCCTTACCAGGCAAGGAAAATCAGTCGCGACCATAATAAATGAGATGTCATTGGTTTACGGCGACTCTTGTCCAGGAAAAACCATGGTGTACAAGTGGCATAGTTTATTTAAACAAGGAAGAGAATCCCTTGAAGACGACCCGAGGCCGGGCAGGAGCATTGAAGTGACCACGCCAGCACTTATCCAAAAAGTTGAACAAATTGTACTCGAAGATGCTCGACTAAAGAAGAAACAACTCGCAGAAATGGTTGGTGTATCCGATACAACAATTTTTAAAATCCTACACGATCATCTCGGCATGTCTAAGGTCAGCGCAGAGAATGCTCACGCCGCCGCAAAAACAACAGCGCGTAGAGTGTTCTCGTGCATTTTTGGACCTCTGTAATGAAGACAAAGATGGTGTATTGAGTGGAATTGTTACTGGAGACGAAACTTGGGTTCATCATTATGAACCTGAGTCCAAAGAAGACTCCGTGCAGTGGCATAAAAAGGGCACAGCACCTCCCAAGAAATTTAAAGTGTCACAATCAGCTGGGAAACTCATGGCAACGGTATTTTGGGACTCGGAAGGAATTTTGTTGATTGATTATAAAGATAAAGGTGTTTCTATAACCGGAGAATATTGCGCTTCAATATTAGAGCGACTAAAAGAAGCCATTAAAGAGAAAAGACGGGGAAAATTGACAAAAGTTGTTCTGCTTTTGCACGACAACGCACCCGTCCACAAGAGCCGCGTTGCGTTAGCTGCCCTGCATAAGGTGGGCTTCGAAATTGTGAATCACCCACCACCCTACAGCCCAGACCTGGCCCCGAGTGATTATTACCTGTTTCCGAAAATGAAAAAAGAGCTGAGGGGTAAAAAATTTACTGCCGATGATAAAGTCAAGGAGGCAGTTTCGGCGTATTTTGCAGATAAAGAGAAATCATTTTTTTATGAGGGTATAAATAAATTAATTGAAAGATGTGAAAAATGTATCCGTCTTGCAGGTGAATATATTGAAAAAGAAAAATAATTTGGTTTTTTTATTTCCACCCCTTGTCCCCCATTCCGCGAATATAAAAACGCTCCCTCGTATATGCTTTGATAGCTATCTAATTCACGGTAATTATTTATATTTTCGATTAAATGTAGACAGTACACGCACCTTGTACAATCATTTCTCGTTGCCTCAATATTTCACTAACCTTATGTAACAAGCATTATCCTTTTTAACACATTTTCAATACAATGTCATAGTCACCGTCCACATTTCTACTGAATAATATAACATTACGTTCAATTATAAGATCAAGACACCGGCCGCGGCAATCCTACTCAAACTGAAGCCAAAATTCAGCCAAACGTTTGAATAAATTGTGTATAAAAAGGAGCTTATGATTCTGTTCTAAATATTTTCGTGAAAGTGTTTATACAATTGGACTAGACTTGCTAAAAAAATAAAGTCGTTAAATGTTATATTTATCGAAACGCGTATTTCAAGAATCATGTAAAAATACGTAAAATTAGACCACCTCGATAACTTGAATCATTAAAATGATATAACACTGAATTATTTGATTAAAAAATGTTTAAGGAATGCTCAAATTTAACCAGGATTTTATTTATAAAGAAGTAACTACACTGTTATAACAAACACATTTATATTTATAATATTCTGAGTTTTAGAATGCATTTATGCCATTGACGTGCTTGAAACCTTCTTTAGAGTCAATCTTTAGATTGGTCGCGTATCCACTTTTGAATAGCTTCTAGAATTTCATTCTTTTAGCAGAGCATTCTCTGACTAAAGATTCTTTAAAAGACCAAGCGAATAAAAGTTAGAGGGTGCTGGATTGGGAATAAAGTCTTCGCTAAAATTTATTTTAAAATGTTTTTCTACATAAAGAAAAAGCATAACTTCGTCGCCCCTTGGTAAATTTAATAGACATTAGTTGACTAAATTATTCTGAAGAGATAAATAGCTGCTTACTACGTCAATGTTCGTATTTTATATAAATATTTCGACAACTAAGTTGTCATCATCAACAGACAATTAATTACAGTATCGCACCTAAATTCGCGGTAAAACTCACGCAGAATAAATCCACACTAAAATATTAACATTCGAAACTTACAACTTAGTTATCGAAATACGTATGCTTGTCAAACTTTTCAGTCTACCAGGACGTTCTTTGTCTTTCACATCGAAATCACCACTTTTGAATTGTCCAAACCACATGTTATTAGAATTGGAGCATGCTCACCGTAAGTTTCTACCAGCAAACGATTATTTTCAGAGGCCTTTTTCTTCTGATTAAATAAGAAAAGTAATGCGCGCCGTAAATACATTTTTTCAGGCACGATACTCGACATTTTCAAAGAGGTATAAATGTTGGACAGGTTTACTTTGGCAAAATATAACGTGTATGGCTTTGAAGCTTGATGTTAGTAGAATAAAATGACATGTGCGTCAATCATAACATTGCATACTTAAGCCTAGCAACATCTGTTGGAAAAACCGGTAATGACTTTCTAGTACACCTGGTATTTATTTATACATATCTGAAAATCCAAATAACACCTTAAAGCGATATCGATATATTACAATATATATAAAGGTTGTTTCAAATTTCGCGGTTTTTTAAGACTAAATAAGAGACACAATTTGTACTCACTTTCAAAAACTTTTTATTGGTAATTGAAGTATCAGTTATGACATTTATAGGCGAAAAATAATATCTGCCAAATGGCCTCCTCTTGCAGCTCCACAGACGTCCAGTCTTTTGTTAAAATTTTCAATGACATTTTGACATAATTGAGGCTCTATTTCACCAATGACACTAATAATTTCATCTTTCAAAGCAGGAATTGATTGTGGATGATTTTTATAAACCTGACTTTTCATATAACCCCAAAGAAAATAGTCTAATGGTGTCAAATCATATAATCTTGGTAGCCAATTAACATCACCGTTTTTGAGATTACGCGTCCAGGAAATTTTTCTCTCAATAAATCAATTGATTCGTGTGCATAGAGAGCTGTAGCGCCATCCTGTTGAAACCACATACCCTCCAGATAAATATTCATTAATTCCTGTCACAGAAATTCAGTTATCATCGCACGATATCTGTCACCATTGACAGTTACAGCTTCACCAGCAGCATTTTCAAAGAGGTAAGGTCCAATTACACCACCTGACCATAATGCGTACCAAACAGTAACTTGTTTAGGATGCATAGGTTTCTCATGAATAATTCGTGGATTTTCCTCAGCCCAGATACGGCAATTTTGTTTATTAACATAGCCACCAAGTTCAAAATGTGCCTCATCTGAAAACATTATTTTTTGAGAAAAATCAGCTGGATGTTCATTGATGAAATTGACAAATGAACGACGTTTTAAATGATCTAATGGCTTCAGTTTCTATGTTATTCGAACCTTATATGCCTTCAGAGCTAAATCCTTTTGTAAAATACGCCATGTTGTTGATCCACTAAGTTGTTGTGAACGTCGTCTAACGGACATTTCAGGATCTTCAGCAACACTTTCACGAAACAAACCAATATTTTCTTGTGAACGACCACTACCACTGTATTTTTCACTTTTTTGATCTTCCACGGAACCGGCCTCTTGACATTTTTTAATAATTCGACCAACAGTGCTTTCAGATGGACGATTATGTAAACCATAAAATTCACGTAATTTTCTAAAAACTTTTTTCGCAGAACGCTGATTTTCATAAAATAATTAAACAATTTGAACGCGTTGTTGTACTGTGTACGAAGCCATTTTTATAAATGTCACACTTTTTAAATGCCCACATACCCAGACAAATTGAGTGCGACATCTATATTTTATTTATTCTTAAAAAAAACCGCGCAATTTGACACGCTCTTTATATATATATATATATATATATATATATATATATATATATATAAGAGCGTGTCAAATATGCATATATATATATATATATATATATATATATATATATATATGCATAATATACGAATATTTTTAAAGTTTTCTCCTATTTTTGCTTATAACAAGCAAGTATTAATTTGGAGAACCTCAAAATATTAGATTATACTATTTGCATGTATTTGATGATTGTTTATTTTGCGTGGTTTCTCGACTAAATTTTGTTAAGGAAATGAGACCATTTCCGACTTATACATTAATTTCCTTAAACTCATGTGTATAAAGTAGATAAAAGATATTTCTGCACAATAAAGGACTCCCGCATTGTACATACATGAATATGCCCAGAAGAGGTCCTTTGTTTCGTAACTTTATGGATTTTTTAATATAACATCCAAGAACAGAATTCGTAAAAGGAAAACTTTCGAGAGTTTGATAAGTTTGTGGAAGTTTCTTGAAAATGCAATTTTACATAAAGGTACAAAATATTTTCTTTAAAAACAAAAAGGAATTCAAAAAAATTTTAAATTGACCTGTATGTGGTAGAATAGTATAGAAAGTTTAACGTTTCTTTCTATTGTTATGGCGAACAGGTGTGTCAATAAATAAATAAATATATAAATAGATGTAAAGGCATATAATAAATCATATACGATATTTTGTTGAGCGCCACCAAATAACAGAGTATTTGGAAGTTAGACTACCAGGTCTATCGGAAAGTCATTACCGGCCTTTTCGTAAGAAAACTACATAATTTTCAAGAAAATGGAATCTTTTAGGCAATTTATGGATGCCATCCAAAAAAAAATTGTTTGTCTCTTGAGCAAAGTCATCCATCTAGCCATTTTCTAATTTCTTCGAAAGAAGCGTGTGTCCCATTGATCCGAAAAGCTGATAGTCGGACGGGGCAAGGTCTGGATAGTATGGCGGATGCGATAATATGTCTCATCCAAGTGCTTTCAACGCTTCCTTGGCCGGTCGTTATCGTGTTGTAAAATCACTTTACCATGTCTTATGAATCATTCTGGTTGTTTTTCTATCAATGCGTGATTCAAATTCATAATTTATTGTCAGTAGTGATCAGTATTAACTGCTTCATCAGACTTAAATAGAGCATTTTTTGCGCCCAAAACGATTTGGCCTTGGAGTCGACGAGCCGGCTTTGCCAGTGATAACCATGATTTTTTTATGCTTAGTGTTTTCGAAATAAATACGTTTTTTATCACCCATCACTATTCGATGCAGAAATGACTTCCGATCATACTTTTGAAGCTTGATTTTATAGACGATTTTTCGATTTTCCATTTGTCTGTCATTCAATTGATGTGGCCCCCATTTCTCCAACTTTTGGATTTTTTCCACTACTCGTAATCGGTCGTTAATCGTTACTTGGACTACATTCAATGCTTCTGCCGATTGTTTTTGAGTTTTGGTTGGGTCTTCATCCAATAACTTCTACAGTTTCGCATCTTTAAATCTTTTCAGTCTACCAGAGCGTTCTTTGTCATATTGAAATCATTACTTTTGAATTGTCAAAATCATGCCTCACATGTTTTTATGGTTGAAGCATGCTCACCGTAAATTTCTACTAGCAAACTATGACTCAGCTTCTGTTTTCTGTTGATTAAATAAGAAAATAATACGAGCTTCAAATGCACTTTTTCAGGTACGAAACTCGACATTTTCAAGGAGGTATAAATATATGACGGTGTTACTTTCGCAAAATATAACATTGCATATTTAACCCTAGCGACATATATATATATATATATATATATATATATATATAAAACTGGTAATGACTTTCCGGTACGCCTGGTAAACTCAAGATAGGAACTCCTTAATCAGCGGTATGAGATGAAATACGAAATCTCTGGAATTAAAATTTCTTTAATTTTCAGCTTTTGGAACATCTTATAGATACATATTGTGTTTTGAATGTTGCTAAAATAAATAAACAATCTTTAAATTTGTAAACAATCGTTTTTTAATTAACTAAAACAACGCTTTTGGAACCCATACTGTGAACCCTAAGAACTTATAGAAGAACATAATCACTATCAACGAAAGTAATGAAAACAACTACTGCAGAATAAAGCAATGACTACAACGATCGTTTCGCTCAGTCTACAGCTTGTCAGATAGTTTAGGTAGTCTGGTTAAATTCGCTTTAGTTCGCTTTCTTTGCCTTAGGCACATGGGACTTTTTCTGTACAAGTCGCGTACAGGCAAAGACATATATGTGCCTTCACTAATATCTGGATGCTTAACATGTAGTTCTTTCACCCACCAAATGCGTGGAGCTCTCTAATATAGTCACAATACTTAGAACTACATTTATCAAAGGTATTGGAACATTCAGTTCAACAAGTTTAACATTAAAATTAAAGTTTCGCGTTGAACTTTGTCAAAAACTTCAATGGAAATAAAAATAATCTTTATTTTTTGACAATAATAATAAAATAATCATTCATCATTATTCTATACAAAAAGGTAATAATAAAAACATTATAAAGGATATTTTTAATTACATACATTAGATTACATCTGCTTAAAGCACAAAAGTCCGCCCTTATTTCCCTTACTGCTGTAGAGTGTAACAAAATAAAGGATAAAAATTACGGTTACATCTGAATTAATTCGGTACTTAATTGAGAACCGAAGAAATACGGTTCTAATTCTGGAATCATCAGTTTCAAAGCCAAGGGACGTAATAAGTTTCTACCCATTTATTTTAGGGAAGGAATTTTAGGCAATTTTAGACAAAGAATTTTGCTTTTATTTAGACGTAATATTGATGACGGTTACTTTTTTTAGATACCTTAGAAATTAGAAATAATAGTAAAATAGAAATTGATATTTTCCGATAAGAAACCAATGGTAACAAGTCTAATTACGGCGGATTCAATTCATAGCATACAATGAAACATGCCTTGCTTCAACTTTTTTATTAATCGTTTGCTAAGTTCCCCATTAATAAAGGTGAGGTACGAAAAGAATTAAATTTTATTAAAAACATCGAGAGATACATCGGTTTTGATTCGGAAATAATCGTGGGGCTAGTTTGTCGAGCTAACTTAAAAAGACTATGCCTGGTACCACTCTAAATCAAGAGCAATAAACAATTTATACGTTCATCGTTTCAACGAGTTACAAAAATTTAGAGCTTTTTAAGGAAGCCAGATTTCAAGTTACATTTCGGTTCAGAAACGCTATAAATTCTTGTTTAGGAAACAAAAGGAACAAACTTGTCGTAATTGTGATAAAAAAATACATCACTTAATAGGAACCCGGAATAAAGGACATATCTCGTACACTAAATTTAATCGGCCTGATAAATTTAGTTTAGTGAAACACGTGTTAGAAAATAATCATAGTGTAATCGCAGATTATCTATATTTAATTAAATATATAAATAATTACCAAGAGCATCTTAATAATAAACCATTTGTCGGGGTGAGCGTGAGGAATTTTTCCTGTATAAACATTAGCGCATACAATTGTAATATTGTGATTAATAATCCACTGATGATGACAACTTAGTTGTCGAAATATATATACAGAGTACTAACACTGATGTGGTAAGAGTTTTTTTGCCTTTTCTGATTAATTCAATTAACCACAGTTTCCAACAAAATCTATCTTCAGATACGTCCTGATTACTATTTTTAATAAAGCACAGATTACGATAGAACGAATTCAATAAGTTCAGAAATAACTGCATTTCGTAATGTAATTTTGATTATTTTTCCTAATTTTCACGAAACATGAAACAGGTCAGTCGATTTAATGTAATCGTTCATATTCCTTCCTTAAGCGTCTTTGTCGAGACATCAAATGTAATTTTATTTACAACTAACATTTTGTCGAAAGCTACGAAGGGGTATTTTTTCAAAAACAGGAAGAGCTTCCGGATTGGAAGAATTAAACGACTACAATTACTGTTACCTAAGAGATGGTCAAAGATCAATTTGAAATGAAGACGCTGTAAATATAAAGCACTTTTCAGGTCGCTCATAACAATTTCCTATTTTGTAAAAAGTATAGTCGTATAGAATGGAAAGCATAGACTTTACTTAACAAAGCCTTTACTAAAAATTACGACGTTTGCCTCCTATCTGAGGATTGAATCGTGAAGTTTGTTATTTTTGACAATACATTTACCTTGATAGTTTTATTATATGATCGCTATTTTATGTCAGCGAAAAAATGGAATTAACTCGCGAACATTTTCGTGCAATTATTTTTCATAAATTTCGGCGTGGAGATTATCTCAACAAGAATGCATCGACGAGCCGAATTCTTTATACGGTGATGAAGCACCATCGAAAAACTACAGTATATCATTGGTATAGTGAATTCAAACTTGGACGGCGTTCTCTTGAATGTGAATTTTGTGAAGGTCGTCCTACAAATGTTGTTGTGTCGAAAAACATTACTGCAGTGTCTGAACTGATAATGTAAGACCGTTATGTGACATACCGTGAGATCGAGGCATCTCTAGGTATTAGTAACACCAGCGTGCATAAGATCCTGCATGAACATTTAGCTGTTAAGAAGCTATGTTCACGTCGGGTACCACATAATTTGACAATCGCTCGAAAAAGGAATCGCGTCCATTGGTGCCAAGAAATGCACAAAAAATACAATGGCGGTGCTGCAAGGAACATTTATAAAGTCGTCACAGATGATGAATCTTAGATCTAGACGTATGAGTCCGATAGTAAACAGCAGTCGACTGTATTCCAAGATGAGCCAAAACCAACAAAAGTTGTTAGCGCTCGAAGCACATCAAAACAAATGGTCGCCTGTTTTTTCGGAAAAACCGGTCATGTTGCAACCGTGCTATTAGAGTTGAAGAACAGTCAATTCCTAATGGTACACAACTATTTGTTTGCAAAAAGTTTTTGAAGAAATAAGGAAAACAAACTGAAAACGACAGATCATTCTCCACCATGACAATGCGAGCTCTCACAGGTCGGTTCAAACAACTGAATATTTGACCGGGCAAAACATTGAATTGTTGATCCATCGGCCGTACAGCCCTGATCTAGACCTTCGTGATTTCTTTTTGTTCCCACACGTGAAGAATAAACTTCGTGGTTAACGGTTTTCTACGCCGGAAGAGGCAGTTGAGGCATTCAAAACTCATTTTGGAGATACCCTCTTCACAGTGGCAGCAATGATTTTGGGATTGGTTTAAACGAACGCAAAAGTGCATTGATTTTCGAGGAGAATATTTTGAAGAGCAATAAAACTATTTTCGATAATAAAAAAAAATTTTTTGTTTGCTGTTCTCTACATATAAAAGTCTACCCTCTTATGTATATATATATATATATATATATATATATATATATATATATATAACGAGGGTTGCTGCGAAAGTTATTAAGGGAAACTATGGAAAAGTATAACTTAGTCAGTACAAATGTTTGTGTTAGATTTACTTTTTAGTCTGAAGAAGTTACTGTGCTGGGGAAACAATTCTATTATATATTATTTATCAATAAAGATATTTTGTAAAATCTCACGACTGTGTTTTTGTGTTTAATATAGTTATTATAGTTAAAAATGTACTAACGATAAGTAAAAATAATATAAAATATAAATATGTACCCAAATAATTTAGTTTAAAAACTATTTTTAGAAAAAGCGCCATTGCAATAAATGTAAAGAATGCTGAATAAAGCCACATTATAAAAATCGAATTACATTTAAAGAACAGGAAGGAAATGCCCACTAAAACCAGGAATTACATATTCCAACCAAGTTTCTGTCTTATAACTTAACATCTCTTTGCGGAAACAGACAAAATGGATATTTAGTAAAGTCTCCAGGGACAATCTCGTAAAATCTCTTATCTCACCGAGTAATGCGACCGCGTGTGTATAAGGGACGCCAATTTTATTAGTCTATTTTTCCCACAATCCCTTGTTTCCCTTGACCAAGCATTCGTTTCTAATGTATTGTTTTATACAATTTATTTAGTTAAGATTTACTTTTTTCTCTGGTTTAGGGTTTATTTTCATATTTAATTTTAAGGCAGTTTAGATATAAATTATATGCATATAATTGTTTGAACTGGTAGGAAATGACATTTTAGTTTTATTACGTTATTAAATTACAACATTAGTGCAATATTAAAAAACATCTACGTAACACTATCAGCGAATATTGATAAGTAGTTGGCCCTTTTCTTGTTAATCTTGTCTTCCTATTGTGTGGTATGGGGCAGTTAGATTAGGTTCCTTTTTCCGTCTTATACTTTCTGTTTTCCGTTTGTTCGTTTTCTTTGGTTATTTTTTTCTTCCCTCCTCCAATGATTTCCTAGGTTTTTGATGCTTTATTATATTGTAAAAGGAAGAAAAACGAATCGTGAGCCTAACGAAAGAAAACAATACTGACAAAGAATCTTATTTTCTTTTATAATAATAATAATAATACTTATTACGTTCCATAATGTCAAAAAACATAGAATATGTCATAAGTATAAAATATATAACAACGAAAAAACAATCACAAGTTAAAATAGATAGTAAGTATATATACAAGTACATGCGTGTAGTTGACCTATGCTATACGCCAATGTCCACAATTGTTTTAAAGAAATCTTCCACACTGTAGAACTCTCGCTCTATTAGCCAAAACTTAAAAATATTTTAAACCGGGCTAACGGCAAGCTCTTGATCCGAAGCGGTATGTGGTTGTATATTTTTACGCAATGGTGAACAACATTTTTTTGTATTTTTGTAAAATACGTTCCTGGGGGCACAAGATGCATATTACGAAGGTTTCGCGTAGCATGTGCGTGATTCGTTTCGTATTTTTTAAAAAAATCATTATAGTTTATTTTCACATGTAGCGCGCACTGAAGTATATAAATTGAGGGCATTGTTAGTACTTTGGCAGATCGGAACACACCTACACAACTCTCTGTTGGTTTCATGCCATAAATTGCTCTTATACATGACTTTTTGAGGATAAATATCCTCCGCCAGTCGATGGAATTGTCCCAGAACACCACACCATACTGGAGCCTTGAATGTACATAGGCGAAGTAAGAAAGTAGTCCCGCCTCCACACCAACGTTACCAGAAATAGCACGTAAGCAGTAGCAGAACCGAGTCAACCCTAAGGCCAAGAAATGGCGCGTCATACTTAGAAGCAAGCACTTCATCACCCACCACCACATCTGTAGGTAAACTGTTACCAAATTTCAGCAGAGGGGTTTTGGATAGATTTAAGTGTAGGTTATTTGCCGCAAACCACCTCCCTATGGCCATACTTAAGTCTTCATTACCAGAGTCTATGACTTATGATTCTTCAATTTGGTAACTCTTCGAAATAGAACTGTCAAAATTTTGATTAACTCCGATCATAAGGACACGTTTGCTAGTCGAATATTTTTCATATTAAATACTCATATGAGATCTACCTCACCAATTCATCTAAGATCTTCACAATGTCAACGAGCTCCCGCATTTTTATCCGACGATCATTCGAGACCCCACCATGAACTTTTTGGGCATTCCAAAATGTTTGTTATTCTGAATAAATGTTCGACCAAGCTAATTGCTGTTTAATGTTGACAACAAACGAACACTATTGTCAAAAGTGAATTCCATCTCAGTCTTTATTCTTTTCGTTAAACATTTCGAAGCGATGTATTTAATTACGAACTTCAAAATCGTATGAAAAATTATTGAATGTAGAGTAATGAACGATAATTAGAATTAGATTATATAGGAAAAGATTATAGCTTCTAGAAATAATCTCTTGTTGGTGCTCAGGCCACCATCTACGGGCCAGAGCGAAAACATTTCATTCTATCTTCCTATAACGCACTTTCAAATATATTGAGAAACTTACTAGGTGAGTTACATACAGTCGACAAAGCAAGACTACCTGATCATTCCTGAACAAGCCAAACGCATAGTAATCAGTGCTTCGTTGCCTGTAATTTTTCAATAATTTCGATGGTACAGGGCAATAGCCCTGTGTTTTTCGTTTCTCCTCTTTCCTTGGCTACTTCCTTTGTTCCTTCCTTCTATATTTCCTAGATCTTTCTCTCGTAGTTTTTTCCTGTATTTCCTATAATAACACTCTTCTTCTAAGTCTACCTTCTGGCATACGGTTATATGTCCAAACTATCTTAGCCAATTATTAAATGCATATGGAATTGGATATATACACGTGTATATACACGATTACATGCATTCTACGATGTAAGTTCATGAAAACTCGTAATTTCCTACTTATTACACTGCTTTAATGAAGGTCATAAATATGTAATGTAATGTAGTTTATGATGCGTTTAAGGAGACTACCAGCCCGGTAAACAGTGGACGAGGGTTCGATTTTCCTTGAAGGGCATAAGTTTTTCATTAATTTCTGTCTTCATTACAACGGTGTAATAAACAGGAAATTTCGAGTTTTCATATCTTAGCTGATACTTTATCATGGATAGGCTCGATCCTTAGTTACTGTCTCGTTTGTTTCGTATTTTGTTTCTTCTTGTTTAGGTTTTGATCTATCTAAGAAATCTTAGCTTCATTATATTTATTTTAAATCTGCACTTTTCTGTTACCAGGTGTTATTGAATGAAGATGGGACCAATTTGAGTATCGATGTGATATTGTTCGTGTCACTAATGGAGGACATATTGAACATCTGTAATTTGAACTTGAAAAGTTCGTAAATATGTGTGTAAAGTTTCATAATCGGATGTTTTAAAGTTTAATAAATATGTATATGCATTCGAAATACGTATATGCTTTTTGAAACAACCTGTATTTATTAATCTGATAATAGCCAAACCCTCAAGAAGTTGTAAAAATTGGAGAAAATATTTTAAAATTAAGTTAATATATCGTTCGTTTTGATTTTCCTCAAGTTTTTAGTGGTCTAGTAATGTAAGTACACTAACAAGGCGAATATGATGATTTTTTTTGTAATTGTTTTGCAAAATACAGATATGAATTTAGTAATTTAGTACCATTTTAAGTTTCTCTCTACAAATAGCAACTCCTATATAACATCGTCTGTAACATTTGCTTCTGTCACAGGATAAAGCTCTCGACATTTTAATAAAAGTTAACAGGAATTATTTTATTAGCAACTGGACCATACACCTGGTAATTTCGAACGTTTTGCTTAGCGACACCATAATATGTAACTAACTCTTTCACAATATTCCGATGAAAAGTTAAATATCGACCGCGTTTGATGTCTACTTTAGCTTTCGCCGCTTTTAAAATCATGCGGAAGCAAATTAAGTTAAAAGGCACGCTCTGAGGCCTCAAGTTTATTCAAAAGGGTGTATATTTCATAAAGTCCTTAATTACTTTATGACGAAAAGACTAATATTTGCTGCTGTGCCTTTTTTTAATGCAATCCTGCAGTTTATTCTCCTTAACGTTTTGTAAGTAATTTTAAAATGATTTTTGAATCAGTGTATCAACGCAGGAAAGTTAAAATTAGCTTAAATGAATTTTTGTTTATTAATATTAGATATTATTATTAGTAATATTAACGAAATCGCTCTGTATACACAGCCACGAAGATCAAATATTAACTCAAAACTCGCTTCTGTTAGTTCATACTCGTTCTGTTTGTGTTACACGCCTTTAACATTAGAGGGAATGGTTAATTGTTGAGGTCGTTACTTTGTGAAACTCCAATAAACAAAGGAATAAATAAAACTCTAAGAAATAAATGAAATACTTCTTCTAGATTTCACAATATTATATACATATTTACTGTAACTGGCTTCGTCCGTTAGGACATTATCGAACAAGAATAAAACAGGTTACAATCTCCCTGGTAACAGGTGGCACAAAAGTAATGTCGTAATTTGAATTGGGTCCCATTTTTGCAGATGGCGCCACACATCACTGTGCTTTAACATTTATGACGTAGATATACAGAGAATTAGTTGTTAACAAGTGATGCTGCGATTCACACCTCAAGAAGGAATTATTGTTACTGCTTATTTGACAAATTTTCAATCTCTTGTTTTAGCGCAGCGTGAATTTCGTTGTCGTGTTCCATGTGCTCGAACAAATAAGCGTTTGGCTGAGCGCCTCGTGCAAGCTGGAGCCACTGCAGATGTCGCAAGAAGTGGCAGGCCTCATATTGCTTGTTCGGTCGAGAACATCGCTGCTGTTGCCGACGACGTCAGAGAGAATCCACGAACATCAACAAGACCACGATGCACACAATTAAGCATTTGCAGACGTTTTTTGCAACGAATTTTGGTGAAAAATTTTAAAATGTTCCCCTACAAAGTGCAAACTGTTCACCAATTGCTGCTTGCTGACCGTCGAATAATGTTAACTTATAAAACAATGAACTGCGGCTGACACAAGTGTTCCGAAAAGAGTAAATACGATTCTCTTGGCCGAAAAGTTTATGGCCACTGTCTTTTGGGATTACAGTGGGATTCTTGTTATCGATTATCTTGAAAAAGTCAAAACCATGACAAGGGAATGTATGCATGTCTTTTGGATAAACTACATGATGGGATACAATGCAAAAGGGTCTACTTGAAGAAGAAATGAATGCTCTTTCTTCAGGATAATACGCGTGTTCACACTTCGTCAGTTTAAGTGGTAAATTTCATGAACTACATTTCGAATTGCATCTGCATATAATTTATGTGTCAGATTTAACCTACGCAGATTTTTTCTTTTATCCCAACTTCAAAATTTGGCTTGATGGCAAAAGATTTAAGTCGAATGAAAAGACAATTACCAAAACAAACATCTATTTTCAACGATTTGATAAAGTTAATTTTTCTGAAGAAATGAATAGATTTGAATAACTCTGGACTAATTATGAACGAGCAATAAAGAGAATACGTTTAAACAAATTGTGTTTTCTTGTTTAGT
The DNA here is from genome assembly GCA_031893035.1 of Dermolepida albohirtum. NCBI lineage: Eukaryota > Metazoa > Arthropoda > Insecta > Coleoptera > Scarabaeidae > Dermolepida > Dermolepida albohirtum. The sequence continues at coordinate 31,696 of JAVIWB010003834.1, read as the reverse complement.
TTAATCACTGAGTTTGATATATAACCCCTTTCCACATTAACTTTCGTTATTCTGTATATGCATTTCGACGACTAAGTTGTCATCATCAGCAGGTAATTGCAAAGTGTCGCGCCTAGTAAACCACGGAGAAAAATACCTGTACGAAAACAAACTCCGTACGCGATCTGTACCGTTGAGAATCAAAGTGTACAGTGTAAATTTTGGTTCTTTGCAATTATCTGCTGATGATGACAACTTAGTCGTCGAAATGCGTACAGAATTACGAAAGTGTGGAAAGGGATTATATATCAACCTTAGTGATTAAGATGATCAACCATGGGCTCAATCAAATTCAACCTCTCTTGTATAGCCTGACTACTGATTCACTCGTCTAGTAAAATGTAAAATAACAAAAGTTTTCTAAGCAGTCTTTATTAATTCTGAAAATAATTAGATAATTTCTGACTCAAACTTTTAGGTTAAATATTTTTCGACTTTGTAGGATAAAGTTTCAACTCAAATAAGAGTTTAGATTGTAATATTATTATTATTATTACCTTTTTAAATTACAGGAAAATCTTGTAATAGCGCGTATTGTGCCATCTTTTAACTTTAAATAATAATAATTTTATTGCTATTGATAATCGTATGTATCCGAACATTTAATATTAGGTTCCATTGTATTTATCTATGATATATCAGAAACTTTTCGTTGCAGGAAACTTATTGAAAATTTCGGGAAGAAAACGATACCGTTTTTCCGAGAACTGCTATAACACAGTATAGATGACGCACCAATACAGCATTCGATTGATTAGATTTTCCCATAAGTACATTAACGTATATTTTAAGTGCAAATATGTATGAAGTTAACATTAATATACCCCAAATTTCGAAATTAATGAATCGTTTCAAATTAATATCGTGGATTTATTAACAAGTAAATAGTTTGCTATGCGCTATCTGCAGTTGAGAAATAAAATTTAAACATTAATTCCTACGATAACTATATTTTCTGTTCGATATTCAAGTGTTACTAATAATGGTTCATCTATCGTCTTATAGATGGCGATAAGCATATTAAATCGTCATAAATAGGTAACTAATTATTATCCTAACTTAAATAACATTTTAAAGTGCTTTATAACACTAGTATAATTCAAGAAACAACATTGTAGTTAATAATTTATCGATTTCTAGATTTTAATAATTTTATTTAATGTTCTTTCCATTTTTAAATTTATCGATTATCTACAAAAAATAAATATCTATAATTATACCTAAAAAAATGAATTTTATCTGTGTAATATATACGGTGGTTAGAAATTCAGGGATAATAATCAGGAAGGACGATTATGTGATTAACTCTGAGTCGAAAATTTCGATTGAGCCTGTGGTTGATTAACTTAATCACTGAATGTTGCACACTCAGTGTGCGTTTTGACTTTTAACGGTACAGATCATGTGCGGAATTTGTTTTGTACGGGTATTTTGCCGTAGTTTTCCAGGTGCGACACTATTTAATTATCTGCTGATAATGACAACTTAGTTGTCGAAATACGTATACAGAATACGAAAATTTATGTGTAAAGAGCCTTCAGTGATTGAGACCATCAATGTTGAAAATGTACTACAAAAAAATTTTTATAATTTTTTGAAATTTTCTGTGTGGAAAACCATATGGCAACCTTACCCGAAATAATGCCTTATTATTTAAAAATAATTATTTGTCGCATTTTGACTTTTGTCAGTTTAACGTTCATTATTTTCGCTTCAATTACTTACCTTAAATGTTTATGATATTCCAAGAAATTTGCGATTTGACATTTGGGTTTTGCAATGGAAATGCGTACTTGGTAGAAGACGAATATGTAATACGAAGCACCCATCTACCAACACATTACGAAGATTCGTTCCAGTCAATGTGACGCAGGTAAACCAAGACATCGTCATACTATCCAAGTTGAAGAAGAAACTTTGGATATTGTTCATTAATATCCTATTTACAGCACTAGACAAATAGCCCAGGTCATGAACATTTCAAGTAAGACTACAGTTCTTTCAGTGCTACAGTTTCATCTTGATACCAATGATTACCAGTTTCAACATTTACATTAGTTTCCATTAACTTCTCTGTTTCTCTTAAATATCAATCGACATTGCTAAAGTAGTTGGACAAGGTACTTTACTAGTGGGAAATCGCCGATAATATTCACCAATTGCGACGTGTCCACTTCCTTTACGTAATCCATAAACAAAGTAAATATCCGCGTATACTTCCTTCGAAAAAATTAATATACAATACTTTCAAGAGTATTTTAATGGAACACGAAAAAATAAACACTCTAAGTTAAGTTAATTGACGTTTATTGTCACTATTAATAATAACTGATGAATCCCAGCCATCCAGACTTTTTAATAACAACGAAGTCTACTACGATATGTAATATCTGTGTTGGTCGGGTTATCTAAACCTTTAAATACTTGTAGCTCAATTATGATAGAGTTTTGGGCATATGTTCATTAAACATTTTAATCTAAAATTACGTCAGCAACATATACTGAAGCTGTGATAACTATCAGACACGCGGTATGTATGTATATAAGGTTTTCCAATAGGGATGATATGATTTTGAAGTGACATTTCGGCCATTAGTAATATGTCATGATCTGTCATTTGTTTTTCATTGTATTCAGTAGTGTTTACAATTCCATCATGGAGAGATATACGCAAGAACAACGTTTACAAATTATTCAGTTTTATTATCAAAATAATCGATCTCCAATTGCAACTTTTCGTGCGCTTTTGCCATTTTATGGTTGTAATAATCGTCCAAGTGTGATCGCTATTCTTCGAATTGTTAAAAATTTTGAGGTTACATTTCCTTTACATAATTTTCAAGTGCCAATAAGACAAAGAACCGCTCGAAGTAATGCAAATATTGCTGCCGTTCAGGCAAGTGTTACTGAAGACCGTAATTTGCCGATTCCAAGACGTTCTCAACAATTGCGACTGTCTCAAAACACAACCTGGCGGATTTTGAGAAAGGATTTGGGTTTGCATCCCTATAAAATTGTTCTCACTCAAGAAATGAAGCCATTGGACCACCATAAACGTCGTGAATTTGCTGATTTTGCCTTGGAACAACTTGAAAACGATAACGATTTTTTTAAGAAAATCATCTTCTCTGATGAGGCTCACTTTCATCTGGATGGTGTGGTAAATAAACAAAACTGTTGATTCTGGTGGGAGGAAAATCCACAAATTATTTATGAAAAACCATTACATTCACCTAAATTGACAGTTTGGTGTGGTTTTTGGTATGGCGGAATCATCGGTCCGTACTTCTTTTAAAATGAAGCTGGCTGGTAACACCGTTACTGTCAATGGAGAGCGGTATAGATTGATGATAACCAACTTTTTATGACCGACCTTGGAAGAAGTTGATCTTGACAGCATTTGATTCCAACAAAACAGGGCTACGTGCCACACAGCAAATGCAACAATAGAATTACTGCGAGAAAAGTTTGGAGATTCGATAATTTCAAGAAATCGTGATATTAAATGGCCTCCAAGAAGTTGTGATTTAACACCATTAGACTATTTGTCGTGGGGTTATTTGAAGTCATTGGTCTATCGAAATAAACCAGACTCTCTTCAAGCTTTACAAGTCATGACATACGACTAGATTTAGTGGAAAAAGTGCTCGAAAATTGGGTTCATCGAATTCGTTCCTGCAGAAGAAGTCGCGGAGGCCATTTGAATGACGTTTTATTTAGAACTTAATTGTATCGACTGTACTTCACATTAAATTAAAAACTTTTGAATTTTCTTATCAATAAGTGTGTTTCTTTTTTTAAAGAAATCATATCACTCTTATTGAAAAACCCTGTATATATATACCACAAAAATTTTCTATACGTCCCCATTCAATATATTTTATGTAAAGTTAGATGGTGCCATTAGTGTTGAAAGTTTTATTTTGCGTAGCATTCATTCGACCGCAACCAGACATTTAAAAATCGCCTGTAATCTGCTCGTTGGCTAAACTGGATCATAAAATTTCGCCGAGAATAAATATCGGGTGATTGTAGAAAAGGACGCGTCCTTTGGGATGTTTCCATCGGACAGTTTATAACTTTTTTTAAACGGTCTCTATAAAATCGACTGCTTCAGAAATAGGATATCGTTGGGTTGGTCCCAAATCGTGCTGTGAAAGATTTCAATCTGACACACGAAGTAAATAATTTTAATATGCTTTTTTATTTCCATAAAATATATTCTTAAAAGCGATAATTAATAGACGTTGTACACTATTGTGAAACGAATAACGTAGCATCAAAAATGAAATGGCTGAACACGAACAGATTGCCTAATCACGGCCGTCGAATTATGTGAATATTTTTGATATTATACTACTGTGGGCAAAAAATAGTAAGACTTTGTTCATAATTTTCAAATTCTTAATTTATTCTTCCAAATCTATTTCGTCCCCCTTAAAGTAACCCCCTCTGGCCCCAATATACTTGTGCCAATGTTTCTTCCAATTCTCGAAACAGTTGTTAAAGTCAGTTTCAGGAATAGCCTTCAATGCGCGTAGCGATTCACGTTTAATGTCTTCAATTGACTCAAAACGGTTTCCCCGGAGCGGTCGTTTGAGTTTACTGAATAGCCAGAAGTTACACGGAGCTAAATCAGGCGAATACGGTGGTTGCGGCACGATATTGATTGAAAATTTAGCGCAAAGCTCACGAAGAATTAATGCAGTATGTGACGGTGCATTATCGTGGTGTAAAAACCAAGAGTTGTCGGCCCATAATTCTGGCCCCTTTTTACGAATAGCATTGCGCAAACGACGCATAACACTGAAATAGTATTCTTTGTTGACAGTTTGGCCGGGCCGGTCGGAAGGAATTCGGAGTGCACCACACCTCGGTAATCGAAGAAAACTGTCAACATAACCTTGATTTTTGACTTGCTTTGGCATGGTTTTTTGGGCTTCGGCTCACCTTTGATACGATATTCGGCCGATTGATCGTCTGTTTCCGGATCATAAGCGTAGATCCAAGTCTCATCTCCAGTTATGATGCCTTTCATTTTGTCTTGATAGTCGGAAAGCATTGTTTCACAGATGTCAACGCGACGCTGTTTTTCGAAAAAATTGAGTAATTTTGGAACAAATCGTGCTTTCACTTTTCTTAGGCTCAAATGATCTTTCAAAATGGTTTTCACTGATCCTTCCGATATTCCAACGATGCCAGTAAGGTCTTCGACTGTTAATCGTCGATTCTCAAGCACCAATTCCTTGATTCTATTGACGTGTTGATCATCAGTTGATGTTGATGGCCGTCCTGGACGTGGTTCGTCATCAACGCGTACTCGACCCTCTTTGAATAATTTGTACCAATCAAAAACACTTGCTCGCGACAAACAATTATCACCGAAGGCCTTTTGCAACATTCTGAACGTTTCGGCGACAGAAATTATAAGTAGAATTATATAGCTGTGAGTTGATGATGACACGGAAGGTACAACAACATGGACTTGTTCAGAAAATTGTGGAGTTAAAATGCTAGTTGAATTCAAGTCTAGTAGGAAACCACTTCCATCCGTATCATATTCTTTTTCCTTGCCACAACTTTCTATAAATGGTTTAATTTATTTACAAATTTATGTACAATATTCCGAAATTCGTGCGAACAAATCCCATATGATCTACTTACAAATATGCTAGTTTTTCTCGAAACTATCTTATATGTCCTCTTAAATTGTAATATTTACTTTTTTGATGCGTTAAAATCAGCAGAGTGTGTTACATCAGAGGCTTCGTACGTAGATCGTGAACAATATTTCTTAATTCCATAGCCCGAACAAATTTATTAAATACCGAGTCTGATATTTACAGCAATTTTTCTCTTTGAGTTCCCCCTTATTTTAACGCTTTTTCCCACTTATAAAGCTGCAAAACTGATTGACTCTCCTGTATTTGCTCTGTATGGTAGAGATAAACGACTTTTCTTTCCACTTTTCCAGTAATCAACTGTATTTCGTTTAGTAATAACTACTTTAGTTTCGTTTAAAAATGACGTTTCCTCGTTCTCAATAAATTTTTTTTAGTTTTCGTGTGTGGACGGTTGAACTACTTCAAGATATTCGGTATGCGAGGACGGTACATGTTCAAGAATTTCTCTGTAATGTCAATATTCATTTCAAAACTTGCATCGTCTATATTTCTGGTTGTCAACTCATATAAAATATCGTGTAGTTCGTGCTCGTAACAATTTTACATGGTGCCTTTGTTTTCAGAAAAGTTACATGTTATCATGTTGTTCAATACAGTGGACGAGAGAAGGAGGCGTTGATTTATTCATTATTTTTTCTGTATCGAAATGATATGATAAACGCTACGAAAGTATCGTTCATTAATAACACAAAATCTGTTTGACGATCGGTCAATCCTTGTAGTAGATAGGGTGTTATTAATAGTAGAATGATTCCTTTTAACATCATGTTATCATTAACTAATAAACGATATGCATGCAGTTTATTTATTTTATTACTCCCATTCTGACACAAATGTAAAATGATAAGCACGTTAACAGTAGTAGGTATTTTAAATAATCCTGCTATATACACTACAGGCCAGTGAGGGATCAGTAGATGAAATTTAAAAAAAACATGCACGCTTAGTGAAACAAAACGTATATTTCTACGAAACTATATCTACGAAACAAATGAACAGTTTTCCTTTTAAATTAAATAATTTCAACATCTTCTGTAGAATTTCTTATCATATTCGACTTTCGTCGAAGTATCCACCTCTGCGCTTAATGATTTCTTTACAAATATTAGGCAACCGCGATACAAGTTTCTGGAGCGTATCCATTGGTAAATTATTCCACACCCTTGTAAGTTGCTCCCAAAATTGTTTCACATAGTTTTTACAAAATTGGGAAGTGTGTTTGGGATCATTATCTTGTTGTAGGTGAAAACCTTTACCAATTAACCTTAATCCAGACGGAATTGCATGTTCCTCCAAAATCTTCAGGTACCCCTCTTTTTTAAAATGCCTTCAATGCGGTTCAAATCTCCGACACCATCAAAGGAAAAGGATCCCCAAACAAGCACAGAACCTCCCCCGTGTTTAACAGTTGGCACTACACATTCGGGTAACATCCTTTCACCCACTTGTCTTCGAACGAAAACTCGTCGATTACTACCAAACACTTGGAACTTTGACTCATCTGTCCATAACACCTGATTCCACATTTCCATGTCCCAGTGTTAATAGTCCTGGGCCCATTGTAACCGTTTTTTACGATTTCGTGGATTCAATAATGGTTTTTGAGCTGCAATACGCCCATGTAGTCCCGCCTTTGTCAAACGTCGTTTTACAGTAGTCAGTGACACCGGTTTTCGACGGCCTTCATTCAGCTCTGCTCGAAGCTGAGGAGCTGTGAGGCGCCTATTTCGTTTTGATAGTGTTTCTAGGCGCAAATCCTCTTGTCTGGTAGTTACCCTTCGCCTTCCACAACGTTTTATTGGTTGTAACGATCCACTTTGTGAATATCGTTTCACTGTTACTTGCACCGCGTGATAAGATAAATTTTAACTTTTAGGCTATTTGCCGCAGTGAAAATTTTTCACCATGTAGCGTTATTATAGAACTACGAGTTTCTGCGCTAAGTTTCTTTCTTTTCGGCATTTTTATAAGTTACTTTTACATCTGTTCTCAAATACTCGTATTGCAACTTACTCGGACAAACGCTGCACGAAAACTAATTTTTAAATTGCTAAATAGTTTATTATGAATTCCTAATACCATTATAATAATATTGTGTTGTAAACCCTATTAAATTTATTGGGGTATATAAAATATTTCTATTAAATAGACGCTATAAAACTATTAAAATGATTTACAATATTTTTCAGAAACAAATATATTTATCTAATTTATAATAATAATCCGAATAATCCTTCTCAGAATTACATTTACAACTGTTATTTCAATTATTCTCACCAAAACAGGTAAAAGTCTAAGGGATGTGTCTAAAATACAAGTGTTTTGTTATTTATGATAAGTGATCCGTCACTTATGGCCTGTAGTGTATAGACAAAGAAGTAATCTTATTTACATGCCTTTGTCATTGCATTACTAATGATAACGTTATCGTTGCTTTCAAACTCACAAATTAATACCAACATTATCTTTTAATAAATACTATTTAATAAAGATGCAAATGATTCATCTATGACGCAGACTAATTATCTCTTATCTAATTGTTCAAACATATACCTTTTTGTTGGTTATTTTAATTGAAAATGAATGCAGTGCGTACTAATAAGTGATGAGTACCTGAAAAGCGGACAGTTAACATAAAATAAATAACATGCCATCAATAACAATCTAATCTTCATGCATATATTGTTTAACCTTTCCAAAATATCAAAAATATAACATATGTGTAATTTTGCTGAAGCATTGATATCAATAAATGAAATCTCTTTTTTTTTTCGAGTGTCTTTGAAAATATAAGTATTTTCCTGTTGACTTTTCCACGAAGACTAAATAGTAAATTTGATGCTAAACTTTATTGTAGAATTCTGCAACAGAGTATCTAAAAATAGGGATCGTAGCATTCCTCTTGTCTTATGTGATAACGGTAAAAACTTTTAACTCGAATACATGTCATTTCGGCAAAAGAAAGGCGGTAAATTCTACGTTCTCGTGAACAGAATTAAACTTCATATACCTGGTTTGTTCAAAAGGAAAGGTGAATTTTGAATTTTCGCGGGGCTGTGTACATTCGATTATCGAAATTTTTTTTTTGTTATGTTTGTACATATGTGTTAGTCATATGTTGGCATTATCAGCCAATTTGGATTAGTAATTTGTTGTTGACAACTGAAAAGCTTAGTCACGTTTGTGTGTGTTCTTCGATTTTTGACTTTTGAAAAAAATGGATTAAAGAATATGTATTAAATTTTGCGTTAAAAATGAAATAAAGTGCTCCAAGGCACTGGAAATGTTGACTGTGGCATTCGGCGTGTCCACTTTGTCTCAAAAAAGTGTTTATAAGTGGTACAAGCGCTTTACAGAAGGCCGAGAAAATGCACGTCAAGTTCGATCAAATGTGAAGGTTATGCTCACTATTTTCTTCGATTACAATAGCGTGGGTCATCATGAGTTCTTGCCAACAGATCGTACGGTTACTAAGGAATACTACAAGGAAGTTATGTAACGTGAAACAATACGGCTCAAACGATCGGAATTGTGGAAACAAAATCATGGATTCTGCATCACGATAATGCACCAGCTCACACATCAATGCTTGTTCGTGATTTTTTGGCCAAAAACAACACCCTAATCATGCCTCAACCACCTTATTCACCAGATTTGGCTTCCTGCGACTTTTTCCTGTTCCCAAAACTGAAGAGACCAATGAAAGGAAAGCGTTTTGCCACAATTGATGAGATAAAGTCAGGATCGAAGAACGAGCCGAAAACCGCATTTCAAAAGTGCTTCGAGGATTGGAAGCAGCGGTGGCATTATATCTGAGGGGGATTACTTTGAAGGGGACAAAATGAATATTGACGAATAAATAAATACTTTCCAAAATAAAATCAAAATTCATCTTTCCTTTTGAACAAACCACGAATATATATATATATATATATATATATATATATATATATATATTCATTTTAAGCATTCAATCAAATAACTCCTTTCGAAATTGGACCAATTCTTTACTATAATTTTATATGTTTATTTAGTTTTTAAATATGTACATATTTGCAATTAATTGTATTATATAGTAGTATTGGAGCATTTTATAAAAAATAGTTTAAAAAATAGATACGTACATATATTGTTCATATAATAAATAATATATTTCTAAAAATAATTCAGTGTCAACAATAGTTATTAAACAAAATAAAATATAATAAAGTGTAAATGATCCGATTAGCGTCAAGAGAGTAAAGAACGTTTAAGTGTTATTCAATACGAGGGTGGTCTGAAAACTTTCCGACCCCAACGTGAAGATGGCAGTACTCATCGATAAAAGCTAGGGAATGTAGTTGTGTATCTATTGTCAGGTACTCACCAAAGTTTCGGCCATTTTGGAAGCGCAGTTGTTATTCGACTGCCGTTTGAGTGAGTCGACGTGAGTGTCGAGTATCGAGCTGTTATTAAATACTTGTTTCTGAAAGGCAATACGCCTACGCAAATCAAAGATGAGTAGGACTCTGTGTATGAGGACTCTGCACCGTCATTTATCACAGCGAAATTTTGGGCAGCTGAATTTAAACGTGGCCGTAAAAGCTATATAACTAACAGTGTTGCCAGTTCCCGAAATATAAACGGCTACCCTCCTACAACACTTCCTGTGATTGCCGGATATATTTTAAAAACAATATGTATGTCCAAATGAAAGTAAACGATTCGCCCTTTAGTCGATATGTTTTAACCAAGATCGCACTATTACATTGTTCAACAAATGACATTGTAAACAATTTCGCTTTCAAATAAGCCGAGCTTAATTAAGTCAATAAATCTTATATTAAAGAGTTTTTACCAGCGACATAATACCTTCTTGCCGCAGTAAGACGTAATCTAGAAACGGCTTACCGTCCCTTTCTCCTACAAACAACTCGACTTTCCTTTACTATTACGACGAAGATGGACGACTCACGTTTTATTTTCGCAACGAAGTTAAAAGTTATTAATGAAACGTAAGTACTTAAGAGGGAATCCTACCCTTTCATCTACATGGATGTCGTGGAAAAGTTTGAAATGAATATTCTTTCTAACTTTTCTATCGGTGGTGAGAATTTAATAAGTTTGCATCTGGTGACAGAGTTTTATGTAACAACAAGCTATTAATTTACAAATCGAAAGGCAATAAAAAATAATAAAAACCTTTTTAATTTTATTATGATGATGTTTTCCTGTTTAGATGGAACAGTTCTATATAAAATTAATTCGGTATATGCAAGAGAGAAATATGTAAGCAATTAAAAGTTTTTTAGGAAACTCTAGTTTACTCGTAAATGAATATTTTAGAATCTGACCTAAATTGCATTTATTATTAAGTATGTACGAGGATAGTTTGACAAGTAGTGAGAATGACACATAGGTGGCGCTCTAATTGGTAAAACAAATGCACTGTAATTTAGGTTGCCTATTTATATGTTTACATTCCGATATTTAGTTAAATTGGTTGATTTGTTTATTTTTGACAGCTGATTGAAAAAGAAGCAACACGTCGTTTTGTTAAAATGGAAAAAGCAGAGTATCGTGCGGTGATTAAATACTGGGTATGAAAGCTACCGAAATAAAAGAAAAGTTCACTCATTTGCGCATTTCCAATGAGGGCTTGGACCTTTATAAGCGGAATCCGGTTAATTTTTGTAGGCGATTTGTTACTTGCGATGAAACTTGGATACACTACAGTACACCCGAAACTAAACAACAGTCGAAACAATGGTTAGAACGTGGTTCTGCACCTCCAAAGAAAGCAAAAACCTCTTCATCGGCAAACAAGGTGATGGCATCAATTTTTTGGGATTCAAAGGGCATTTTGCTCATTGATTATCTTCAGAAAGGTGCCACAGAACTTCTACAAAAATTAAATGTCAAGATTCGTGCTAAACGGTCAGGAATGGCAAAGAAAAAGATTTTGTTTCACCAAGACAACGCTCCCTCGCATACCAGCACAGTTGCAATGTCCAAAATCCACGAGTTGCATTTCCAATTAGTACCGCATACGCCTTATTCGCCAGATCTAGCCCCTTCCGACGTCCACCTTTTTCCAAAATTGAAAACGGCACTAGGTGGAAAGAAATTTTCGTCTAACGACGAGCTTATCATCTTCGTAAATGAGTATTTTGTAAGCCTTCCGGAATCGCATTTTAGAGATGGCATACGGACATTGTAGTACCGTTGGAATAAATGTATTGCTCTTTTAGGAGAATATATTGAAAAATAAAAATTATTTTGTATTTAAAAAATACGTTTTTCTTTTCCATTCTCACTACTTGTCAAACTACCCTCGTAGAACGTACTACTTCATTTAATGTACCAGGGACGGCATAAAAAATTAGAACAGATCTTAGTTGGGAATTTAGCATTACTTAATAATTGCAAATGGAAATTTACTTAATAGCAAATGTATTTGCTTCTACATATAGTAACGAGGAAAACTAGTTAATAGTATTCAAAGCAAATTGTCATTTAATGTATCGATTTGACATTTAATTGATAGTGAAATAAAACGCGCTGTACGCTTACCTAACGATCTTTTCCCTGACTTCCAACGCACCAAAACTAGCTCAAAATCTAGGAGATTTAACAGGGTTCGCTTTACATGCATATGTAAAAGGCGCCACAGTACTGTTTATCCTTAAAGTCGTTTGCCAATACCGAAGCAAAGGAATCAATAAAATACGCTCAATGCTTAATTATCTTAAAACGGGATTTCTTGTTTTTTTAAATTTTAAGCACAACTTAAATAAAGTTGCCAGTAATCAGAAAGAGAGGAGAAGAGAAAAAAAGTCTGCAATCATAGTAACCAAACCTGATATATTAAACACATAATATGGTACAGACAACTGATAAACTAAAGCTATTGGCACAATACATATACAAAGTATGTTGCGGAGAAAACGACCTTTTTTAAAATAACAACAAAAGCTTGATATTTTGGTAAAATTCATTTATTTTATTAGAAGTAGTCGCGTTCGGCGTCAATATAATGTTTTGCACGGTTAATTAACATTGAATTTTTAAGTTCAATTTCGCTACCGACGCGTTTCCTTTCACCAGCAAATGTAGTTTTGGGGAATAGATAGAAATCACAGGAAACTAAACCCGGTGAATATGGTAACCGGTTGATGGTTAAAATGCCATTTGTAGTTAGAAAATCAGTGATAAGCGTCGAGTGCTGAGATTGTGCATCATCATGTAACAAACGCTAGCTACCATTTTCACGATATTGACGATGAATACGCGCCAAAAGACGCTTCATAAAACCAAGATAATATACGGCATTAACTGGTTGACTAGTTGGTACAAATTATTTGCGCACTATGCCTTTCGAATCATAAAAACAAATCACCATTGTCTTCACTGTTGACTTCTCCGAACAGCTTTTCTTTCTTCGCTTGGATGCTTCCATTCAGAACTTTGACGATTGGTCTCTGGATCATATTGAAAGCACCACGCCTCATCGCCACTTACAATAGAATTCCTGAAGTTTTCGTCCCTTTTTGAGTCTTTAATCAAGTCTGAACAATGTTTTAACTCAGTTAGCTTGTGTGGTACAAACCTTGCAGAAATCTTCCTCAGTCCCAAATGCTGTGTTAAAATGCTATGAAATGAATTTTTGGAAATATTTAATTCCATTCCCACGTATCACAATGAGGATTTCGGCTCATTTCCGATAAATTCACGCACAAGTTCGATTTTACTTTCCGTAACCACTGATTTCTTTTGCACCATGATATTCATCGTAATTTATGTCAGTACGATCGCCTTTAAATCGTTTATACCACTCATATACTCTCGTACTTGGTAAACACGCATCGCCATTCACTTGTTTCATCAAATTAAACATTTCAGTAAGCAATTTACCGAGTTTAAAACAGAACTTGATATTTTTTCGTTGTTCGAAATTCATTTTTCGACCAACGCCAAATATACACTGCTATTTTATGCGCAATATCTCTGCTTCTAATGATGCAAATGTTATGATATTTTGATATAACATTGGTGAAAGATCTGCCTTAGCGACGCATATTTTTTTAAATAAATGGCGCCACTAAGAATTACTATTTTAAAAAAGTTCAGTTTTCTCTGCGACAGACTGTGTACATATGCAAAAATAGCCCTAAGATTTACATGAAATATCACCATTAATTAAAATTGCTTACTCAAAATGGAAGTTTTTCAGCAATTTCAATTTTGGTGGTAGGTTTCGGACGTCCATTATGCGGTTCACTTTTAACAATTGTGCGACCACATTTAAATACACGATCCCATTTCTTAACAATGGAAAACGAAGATGTCGAGTTCTCCATATCATCCTACACCTAATTATGAACATCTGTTCCTAAACCTTTTAAGGAGTAGCTAGAATTTCAACATTATCCATCTCGTCGAAAAGTCGAGACGTACTTAAACAATTAATAAACGTAGGCTATTTGAAATTTGACAATAAACGTTGTAGAAAAACAACTCGCCTGTGCACCATGAAAACAGTTTGAAACTGTGCCATTTATTCGTATTTCACGAACTTTTCAGTCCATGATTGCACACTAGTTTGAATAAATTAAAAGAACTTTTTCCAAACATATCTTTACATATAATTTGAAGAAGTTCAGACTCTTTCGTAACCTTTAAGTCATCAACCAAAATTTGCTTGCGTAAATGAGCTAACAATAAAGAATGTAAAAGTTATGTTCAGTCATAGAGTGATAGGATATAGAACAAAAAATGAAATACATATCCATTTTAGTTTCATGATGATAAACGGTAACGAAGATTTAGATAGAAGTCTAGCGTAGAAGGAAGAAAAATATAATTTTTTAATCAGAAAATAAATAAAAACTGACTTATTTTCTTGATAAACCCATGTACCAGGTTGGCTGAAAAGTCCCCGGTCTGACACATAGATGGCCTTACTGTTATTAAATCCATATGTTTTTTAGATAGTACTAACCTTCAAACGAAACGTGTCAAAATTTGACAGCAATCAGACCATTAGTTACTGAGATATTGCGTTAAGTGTGAAGCTATTTTTGTTATTTAAAAAAATGGAAAAAAAAGAATTTCGTGTGCTGATAAAGTACTGCTTTTTGAAAGGGAAAAATACCGTTGATGCAAAAGCATGGCTTGATGAGGAGTTTCCGGACTCTGCGCCAGGAAAATCAACCATAATTAATTGGTATGCTAAGTTTAAACGTGGTGAACTGAGCACCGAAGACGGCGAACGCAGTGGACGACCAAAAGAGGCTGACACCGACGAAAACATCAAAAAAATTCGCAAAATGATTTTAAATGACCGTAAAGTAAAGTTGATCGAGATAGCTGACGTCCTAAAGATATCAAAGGAACGTGTTGGACACATCGTGCATGAATATTTTGGCATGCGGAAGCTCTGTGCAAAATGGGTGCCGCGCGAGCTCACATTCGATCAAAAACAACAACGAGTTGATGATTCTGAGCTGTGTTTGAAGCTGTTAAATCGTAATAAAACCGAGTTTTTTCGTCGATATGTGACAATGGATGAAACATGGATTCATCACTGCACTTCAGAGTCCAATCGACAGTCAGCCGAGTGGACTGCACGCGATGAACCGGCTCCAAAGCGTGGAAAGACGCAACAGTCAGCTGGAAAAGTTATGGCGTCAGTTTTTTTGGATGCGCATGGAATAATTTTCATAGATTATCTTAAAAAGCGCCAGTCCATCAATAGCGACTATTATACAACGTTATTGGACCGTTTGAAGAAGGAAATCGCAAAAAAAACGGCCCCATATGAAGTAGAAGAGAGTGCTGTTTCACCAAGACAATGCACCGTGTCACAAATCGATGAAAACAATGGCCAAATTAAGTGAATTGGGTTTCGAATTACTTCCCCATCCACCGTACTCTCCAGATGTGGCCCCCAGCGACTATTTGCTGTTTGCAGACCTCAAGAGAATGCTCACCGGGAAGAAATTTAGCAGGGATGAGGAGGTGATCGCCGAAACTGAGGCCTATTTTGAGGCTAAAGACAATTCGTACTTCAAAAATGGTATCGAAAAGTTGGAAGAACGCTATAATCGGTGTATCGCCCTCGAAGGCAACTATGTTGAATAATAAAATCGAATTTTGCCAAAAAACTGTGTTTTACTATGGTAGACCGGGGACTTTTCAGTTCGACTGTTAGGTTCTTTCAATGTCGATCTAAAATATTTAAAAACAGTGTAAAACGATGAAAATGCGCAAAGCACTTGCCTCAAGGGAATTATGTCGATGACAGATAAGATTCCTTCTAGTACAGAAAAGATGTTTTTTCTCTAAAATAAAAAAAAACGGTGATTCTACATTAAACTTTTGTTCAAATTTTATAGTAATACTACTACTATCAAATAACTCAACACATTTAAAGGTCGTTGTTTCTCTATACATTTAATAAAACATGGTTTAATAAATATTTAAAGAAGCCACTGTTTCTAATTAATTTTCGCCGCAAATTCATTCGCGCAAAATATAGCTGCGCAAATGTTTGAAGTGACTAAATGAACGATAGATGAGATGTGAGATAAATAACATATTCCCCAGGCGCTTCAACGTCTTATACTTCGTTATTCTGTTACAAATGCTACTCTAGATAACGCCAGCTTTAGGCGCAGAAAGCTTTATATTTTTCTCAGTTGGGATTTACTTTTCAAACGGCTGTAATTCCCAGAGACCTCGTAGTCCTCCTATCGAAAACTTGAAAAGGCAAATCTGATTGTCAAAATTGTTATACTGTATTATGATGTATATGTACACGTTTCGAACAATGTCATTTAGGTAAAAATTTTTTAAAGTTTTCTTTGTGATCAATTTTGTTATGAAAAACTGTGTGTATAAATAAAGAAAAATTCAATACATACTTTAGTATTTTATTGTTATTTCTTTTTCTTTATGATACATTATATTATGTCTTTGTGTTAGACTATGAGATCTGTCCCGGGCGTAGGTATTGCCAAAACTCGGTAGGTATGCTGGTGATTCAAAAATGCATTCTTGTAGAAATAAAAATCTTTCCATTTGTGCTATATGACCAGATTATTAAACACTCAAATACCTCTTAATTGTAATTTATCGTAATGCTCTCGGGTAGCCGTTTATATTTCGGGAATGGCAAACAAAAAAAATTTATTATCGAAAATAGTTTTATTGCTTTCCAAAATATTCTCCTTGAAAATCGATGCACTTTCGCATTGCTGCCACTGTGAAGGCGGTATCGCCAAAATATGAGTTTTGAATGCCTCAACTGCTTCTTCTGGCGTAGAAAACTGTTGAACACGAAGTTTATTCTTCACGTGTGGGAACAAAAAGAAATCACAAGGTGCTAAATCAGGGCTATACGGCGGATATCTCATCAATACAATGTTTTGCCCGATCAATTGTTTGAATCGATCTGTGAGAACTTGCATTATCATAGTGGAGAATATCTATCTGTCATTTTCTGTTTGTTTTATTTATTTCTTCAAAAGATTTTGGCAAACAAATAGTTGCGTACCATTCGGAATTGACCGTTGTACAACTCTCTAAAGACACGATTGCAACGTGACCGATTTTTCCAAAAAAACAAGCGACCATTTGTTTTGATGTGTTTCGAGCGCGAACAACTTTTGTTAGTTTTGGTTCATCTTGGAATACCCACACAGTCGACTGCTGTTTACTATCGGACTCATACATATAGATCCAAGATTTGCCACCTGTGATAACTTTATAAATGTACTTTGAAGCACCACCATTGTATTTTCTTATTCTGTGCATTTCTTGGCACCAATCGACGCGAGTCCGTTTTTTAACGGTTGTCAAATTATGTGGTACCCAGCGTGAACATCTTTTGATTAATAAATTCTTTTTTACAAGAATTTCTTGCATTTATACCTCCCACAATTTGTAAAATAAAATTCTATAAGTATTCCAAGAGATTGCCCAGAATATTATTCCACAAGCTGCTACTGCTTGAAAATTGGTGAAATATTTGAGACGAGTCGCCTGGTGAGTTGCAAATTGTTTTGTCTTCCTCATACTGCATATTGTGGCAATTAACTATTTTGATATTTGAAGTATATGTTCAGATCAATTCATTTGACTGTCTAAATAATATCCCAATATTTTAATGACTAACGCTCATCAACTGTCATCATTGTAAAAGCAATATCTTGAGTTTTCAATATTTAATAGAAGGTTTTTAACAATGACCCACTTTTATGCTGTTGATGTTGTATCCGTTTATTTCATCTTTACATGTTTTTTCGTTTGGCCAAAGTCATATCATCAACATAAATACTTGTGAGAGCTTGTATTATGCTGAAAGGGAGATCATTTATGTATATAACAAATAAGAGTGGTCTCCAGTATCGACCCTTGGGGAAACACCTTGAGTGACACTAGTTTCAGAAACAATATCCTTAAATATTACGTATTGCCTTCTGTTTTCCAGATATAAACGTATCAATGCGTGACCACTCAAACGTATTTCATTATAAAACAACTTACTCAGAACGATAGAATGACCAATAGTGCTAAATGCTTTGCACAACGCACATCATGTCATCTAATTTTTTTTTACTTCAAATCATTATATATCTCTTCAACCGTTTCCATAATAACTGTTATGGTTGATATTTCCTAAAATTTCCAACTAAGTATAGCCACGATTTTGCTGCTCGAAGAAATTGGTCCTCCAAACCCTTGTGAAGGCGGTGAGTCATTATGCTGTTATTCTGCTTTATATTTTCAATCACAAAATAAAGTCACTGACCCGCATTTCATCTACTACTATAAATCTTCCCAAAAACTTTTCTGGATATGCGTTAACTATTCAAATTTTTTTATTTTCGAACCTAATTCATGGCTTAATAGTATTTCTAGTTTCCCTATCGAAAAGTGACACATTTCTACTGTAAATTTTACCGTAACGCATCGGTTATTGAGTACCATGACGCGAAACAAAACAGATTTTTTCAAACACGACTGTTTTAACGAATACTCACGAGAGGATTTTCCAAATTTAAAATCCTGAGACTAATTTTAAGTTTCATATGAAAATTCTTTTGCAGAAGCGCTCCCTGAAAACTCTTATTTCAATTTAATCTATTTTTAAATGAATATTAACACAACTACCAATTAAATTTAAGTTTTGAATGAAACATGATATAAACTATAAACTTTGAATGCGAAAATATTAATAAAGTCTACAGAAATAGTTTCTTCATTTGTCAATAGAGAGCTGTATATTAGGAATGACAAATCATGAACTTTTTCCATGTTACGATGAAACCCGCTTATTGGAATACTCATATTGTCCGCCAAAATTATTCCTATATGCGGATTATTCCATTATCCATTTTTAACTGAATTTTTCTTATTACTAGTAAGTCAAGTATGTACGTATATACATACATACTTTGTATTCTTTATATCTGCGATTTTATAACTATAAAATTGACTTCAGTATGATACTGTAAATTTATGTTGTGATTTTCATAAAATGTATTTAAGAATACATACAAAAGAAATAAAACACATTTCAGCGTAATACATATTTTTTAATTGATACTATTTTGTTAATTTCAAACTCTACACATCCTTAACAAAATAATCTGTAATTTTATTTTGGTTTCTTTCTTTACACAAAATATTTATATATTTGGTTATCTAATGCATAGAAATGTGCAAAATTACAATCAGTTTTTGATTCTAAAAAACGACGTATAGTGTCACATGCTAATTTCACTTCTTGAGATGATGGCACGGTTGATGGAGTATCTTTTGAATTGTATCTTCTTCTGCTTCTTCTTCCTCCTTCTGTTCCATCACCTTGTTAAAATTATCACGCCAATCACTTAAAATACTGTCTTTCCTTTTTAACAATTTACTCACTTGTGCTAGAGACACACCAAATTTTTTGGCAACATCCGATTGACTGCAAATTGTTTCTTCTAAAAACTCAAGCAATTTTACATTTTCCTTCAGAGCAAGGTCTTTTCTTTTCAAGATTGTCGAAGAAGCCATTTTTCACTTACTTTCACTCACTTTCGATTACAATTATTATCTAAATACTGTTTAAAATCACTTAGGTACAAGATTTTTTCGCAATACGTATTTATCCGAAGATTATCTGTAATTATGTACTACTGTGGGCAAAATGTAGTAAGACTTTGTTCATAATTTTTCAATTCTTAATTTATTCTTCCAAATCTATTTCGTCCCCCTCAAAGTAATCCCCTCTGGCCCCAATATACTTGTGCCAACGTTTCTTCCAATTCTCGAAACAGTTGTTAAAGTCAATTTCAGGAATAGCCTTCAATGCGTGTAGCGATTCAGGTTTAATGTCTTCAATTGCCTCAAAACGGTTTCCCCGGAGCGGAGCCAGAAGTCACACGGAGCTAAATCAGGCGAATACGGTGGTTGCGGCACGATATTGGTTGAAAATTTGGCGAAAAACTCACGAAAAATTAATGCAGTATGCGACAGTGCATTATCGTGCTGCAAAAACCAAGAGTTGTTGGCCCATAATTCTGGCCTCTTTTTACGAATAGCATTGCGCAAACGACGCATAACACTCAAATAGTATTCTTTGTTGACAGTTTGGCCGATCGGAAGGAATTCGGAGTGCACCACACCTCGATAATCGAAGAAAACTGTCAACATAACCTTGACTTTTGACTTGCTTTAACGTGTTTTTTTGGGCTTCGGCTCAACTTTGATACGATATTCGGCCGATTGATCGTCTGTTTCCGAATCATAAGCGTAGATCCAAGTCTCATCTCCAGTTATGATGCCTTTCATTTTGTCTTGATAGTCGGAAAGTATTGTTTCACAAACGTCAATGCGACGCTGTTTTTCGAAAAAATTGAGTGATTTTGGAACTAATCGTGCTTTCACTTTTCTTAGGCCCAAATGATCTTTCAAAATGGTTTTCACTGATCCTTCCGATATTCCAACGATACCAGTAAGGTCTCCCACTGTTAATCGTCGATTCTCAAGCATCAATTCCTTGATTCTATTGACGTGTTGATCATCAGTTGATGTCGATGGTCGTCCTGGACGTGGTTCCTCATCAACGCGTTCTCGACCCTCTTTGAATAATTTGTACCAATCAAAAACACTTGCTCGCCACAAACAATTATCACCGAAGGCCTTTTGCAACATTCTGAACGTTTCGGCACTAGAAATTTGATTCCGTACACAAAATTTAATGGAACTTCTTTGTTGAATAATTTCACTCATTGTAAAAATCCCCGAATGCACTTTTTGTACTTCAGAAAGACAAGCGTATTCTAAACACTAATGATTATTTTGATGTGACATTTGACACAGATGTCACTGACAGTCATACCAACCTAGAAAAAAATATTTCGACAAATGGGTTTTCGCGCGAAATTTAAATTAAAAAGTCTTACTATTTTTTGCCATAATAGCTTTCTAAAAGTAAAGTAAACATTCATAGTAACTTTTGGTTTACATCCCCTTTTAGTTAAACAGGTAGAGAAATTTATTCTTTTTTGAAGACAAAATCCCATTAATGTTCCTTGAAAAGTCATTCCTTTACCCAATATATTCTATTAAAAGATATTCTTATAACCTAATAATTTTGTTAATACTTAAAGGGAAATGGTTTTGTTCTTGAGATTTTAATTCCTTTAACCGATATATTCTATTAAGACGGTTTCCAATAAACGGGTTTAACTGCACCACAAGATCTTACAATTAAAAAGATTATTGGTTGCAATTTTCGTTTACACGGGAATTCAGAAATATTATACTACTAAAATTGAACTCAGGAAACGTATTATTCTGTATCCTCGATTATTTTTATCATTGACGATAAACCCACTTCTACCGCAGTAGTGCTTCTATTATAAGTATGTCCGATGTACACCAAATAATTAAGATAGCAACACCCACTAGAATTTCGATATTATCGAGTATATTATGAAAGCGTGTTACATGCTAACGAGTTTACTTTGGACTATAAAAGTCCCTGGAAATTCACCCTGAAGTACTCTTTAATAAAAGTGAATCGATGTTGAAGTTCAAATGATATTTGATAAGAGATTATTTCGTAAACGAACAAAATTTGTAATAGTATTTATAATTATTTATATATTCATGGCGCAACTTTAGAAAATGTAATTACAAAAAGTTGTCCATACGAATTGTACTAATATAAGTGTTATGGTTATTTGTAATTTAATCTCTTCTCGTTTTATACATCAGACTTTCGTGATGATATGGCTAATCTGTTTTGCCAATACGGTTTCGTTGAATTAGTATTTTTCTGTTTTATAATTTTACTAAGTTCTATATAAAGGTATTTCAAATTGCGCGGTTTTTTTAAAAATAAATAAAATATTGTTGACGCACTCAATATGTGGGCATATAAAAAGTGTGATGTATGACATTTATAAAAACGACTTCGTACACGGTACAACGACGAGTTCAAATTGTTGAATTATTTTATGAAAATCAGCGTTCGGTGAAAAGAGTTTTTAGAAAATTACGTGAATTTTATGGTTTACTTAATCGTCCATCTGAAAGCACTATTGCTCGAATTATTAAAAAATTTGAAGAGACCGTTTCCGTGGAAGATCAAAAAAGTGAAAAATACAGTCGTAGTAGTCGCTCACAAGAAAATATTAGTTTGGTTCGTGAAAGTATTGCTGAAGATCCTGAAATATCCATTAGACGACGTTCACAACTTGGAGTTAGTAGATCAACAACATAGCGTATTTTACACAAGGATTTAGCTCTGAAGGCAAATGAGGTTCAAATAACACAGGGACTGAAGCCATTAGATCATTTAAAACGTCGTTCATACATATGTCAATTTCATCAATGAACAGCCAGTTGATTTTTCTCAAAAAATAATGTTTTCCAATGAGGCACATAAGGCAGATAATTAAACATCTGCTGATGATAACAACCTAGTTATCGATAAACGTATACAGAATACGAAAATTAACGTGGAAAGGGGTTATATATCAACTTTCGGTGATTAACTTTCCCCTTTTCACTCTTATTTTAAGTCGTGAAGTTAATATCTAATGAAACATATTGAGGAGTTTTAGGCGATTATGACAAGGTATCTCGAGTATTCCGGATAAATTGTCTTACAATGGTATCGTAATCGAAGAACTGCAACTCGTTGTCGACTTCTAATAATATCAAAAATCAATCAATACTTTTTCGTGATATTCGCGTCTATTTTCGATTTGCTTACCACTATGTCTACTTTTAAAAAGAAAATGATAATCACCAGATGTCCAGGCTTTATTATTAAAGACACACGATACATTTTCGCAATTCTTTATAAATTTGCAATAATTTATAAATTTGGATCAGTGCTTTTGCAGAGCAATGGAAACGAGCAAGTATTGTATCAATATTCAAGAAGGGCAACACTTTTCTTATTAAAATCTATAGATCTGTATGTATTTTTTCTAATCTCGCTAAAGTGTTCGAGCATTACCTCTGTGTGTCGATCTACTTCAACGTTAAGTCAAGTATTTCTCCCGAACAGCATAGGTATATTCATGGACGTTTTCTTGACACATCAAAACGCCGCGCTTATCCCGTAAAATACAAAACTGAGTTTCCTTTTCTTTGATGAAACATCGTTTAAATAATTAATGTGAATAACACTTTCTTCTTCTGGGCTTCCGGGCTGGAACCGCGTCACTGGTATAATTGCCAACGTTACGTACCCACTCGTATGGGACATCCTCAGGGCTCAACTACTGCTACTGTCTGGCGCACTGAAACAGTTTCGGTGCGAGAAACAGTAGCAGTAGTTGAGCCCTGAAGATGTCCCATACGAGTGGATACGAAACGTCGGCAGTTATACCAGTGACGCGGTTCTAGCCCGGAAGCCTAGAAGAAGAAGGTGTTCCATTGTTATTTACATTAATTATTTAAACGATGTTTCATCAAAAAAGAAAACTCAGTTTTGCATTTTACGGGACAAGTCCTTTCACTCTACCTTTTATCGTTCGGATGGTTTCATTCTTATTCGAAAGATGGAAGTATAGTCTATTCGCTACATCGGTGGAACGTCTCCATACGAAATATCATGTGACAGGAACAATTGGGCGACGAGATTCGAAATTATCTGATGAATCTTGGATAGACGAAATATATCTCAATCAAAATCTCGTCGACGATAAAAAGATGGAGATAAGATGGACAAATGTTGTGATCTAAGGTTCGAATTACTTTATTCACATGATCTGACGTCTTATTATAATCATTACTTCCCTCAATTGCAAAAAGTCTTAGAGAACGTATATTTTCTTCCAAAAAATAGGTGCTAGTAATTGTGTTAAAGGCACTGCAGGTTAAGCTAGGACTAGATTATGTTTGAACTGAATTTTTATTTGTTTCTGTAGTAGATTAAAAATTTATCAATACGTCCTCGTAATATTCATTTAAACATAATATAAATTAACGTATATGTGGGAGACGTCCATTTCGCAAATATTAATTTATCACATATTTAGTAAACCATACATCTTTGCCTGAAAAATATCGCGATGTTACTCTAGTCAGTAACTTGAACACAAATATTAAATTGGCTTCCATATAGGAAGTTCGGATGCCATGACAATTCAGTGGAATACCACTCAATTCTGCCGTTTTAAGATAACACTTGTCGGAAACCGACAGATTAATGGAAAACGCTTCGGATCCTCGTTCGAGGAAATAGGACGTTAAAGGTTAACACTCCCATTAATGCCCCGGAGAATGGAGAAAAAAAGGACCGCCGACAATGTACTAATTATGCAAACGTGATGATTTCGGAACGGAATGCGCAGAAAACGAAAAAAGTTTTTAGCCTTTTAAATTTCGACAATATATTTTTAATTCGTGAACATAAAATGACAATAGTACGGTCGTATCCGAGCCGGATACCGCGAAACGTAATTAGCAAAATTCCTATTTACCAAAGGATGAAGACAGTCTGTTGCGATGGCTCACTTAATTAAAAGTATGGCAAGAACAAGAAATTCTAATTAGATTTTTAATTTTTGTTAACTAGGGGTTAACCGAAACATCTTTTATTAATTTTTTTCTTAGTTTAGAGATAGCTTTTATAAATCTAATTACAAATATTTTTCCATATATTTTCAAAAATTTACAAAAATTACGAAAAAGTCCTTTGATTAAAATGTACGAGGGTAGTCGTAGAAATACCTGACAAAAAAGAAGAAAACAAAAGAAATTTGGAAAAGAATATCTTTATTTTTCAACGTAGCCTTCTTTTAAATTGATACACATTTCCCAGCGATGTTCAATAGCTTCGATACCCCGTTTATTGTGAGAATTGTTGATCTCCTCAAAATAGCCTTCAACTACACAATGCACCTCATCATTGTTGATAAATTATCTGTCACCGAGTCATTTTTTCATGTTTGGAAACAGAAAATACTCCGAGAAAGTTAAATTTGGCGAATAGGGCAAGAACCAGCAATTCGAACTTTAAACTCATTGATTTTGGCCATGGTTATGACGGATGTGAGTACCCGTGCATTAATGAAACAATATTGATTTTTTCGCTAAATGTGGCAGATTTTTCTTGATTTCGTCATTTAAACGCTTCAATATGTTCGCATAATGCTCGCCGCTGATTAATTTTTTTTTCGGAGAATAATCAATGAAAAATATAGCACGCACATCCCAAAAAAACTGACGCCATGACCTTGGAGCCGATTCTGCCCTTTCAGCCCATTGTTTTGACTATTCTTTCGTCTCCGGTGCGAAGTGCTGGGCCCGTGTTTCATCCATGGTTATAAATCGATGGAAAAGTTTAGCTTTATTGCTGTGAAACTTCGGCAAACAATCGATTGAAACATCCTCACGACGCTGTTATTGTTCCATTGTGAGTAATCGAGGCACCCATCTTGCGTACAGCTTTCTCATGCGCAAATTTTTAGTCAACATGAGATGTATAGCACTTTTTGAAATGCCTACTGTACCTGCTAGCTTGCACACTTCCAGTCAACAGTCATTCAATACCATTTTGTGGAATTTTCACCATTTCATTCGCAGTCATCTCATTTCATCTTGGCAGCTCGTACGGCCTCGTTTAAAATCTACCACTTAATATTTTACTATGGCAGACAAAGAAGCAGACTCTTCCAGAGTAGAATCTAGTTTCACATTGATGTTGGTTGGACTTAGACCTTTCAAATGAAAGTATTGTATTACATAATGATGACTTTTGTCCATGTTTACAAATTCACTGAAAGTGTTCATTATTATTGGCTGCCGAACAAATACTAAACAACGTAACGTCATCAAACTTCAAATTTAAGTTTTCTACCAGTCATTTATTTTCAAACAACCGCCATCTACACGTCAGGTGGGATACTTCTGGGACTACTGTATGTACAACAAATATACACAAATAAATACGGATATTTGTTAACATGCTGGTCATGGGCGTTAAAATATTCACTTGGTCGACTGTAAGTCACACTTCGTTCCACCTACAGCGTCTTCCTGGTGCATTAGCCATAGGACAATTGTTTGACCATCCCCACTAGAGGGGAGGAGTAGGGATCACGTATACGCCTTTAATGCATGCATGATTCAGAACTTACTAAGTGTTGGTGATTGTAACTAATGTTCATCGTTAATATAACAATGTAATACCCAAACACAAACATTAAGACAAACACTTCATACAAATATGAAATTAACAACTCAGTTTGTGGTAGTAACAGGCAGTTCATTCGAAGGATACGGCTCCACCGTCTCCAGTATCTTCATAAAGATGGGTTTCAGTAAAGTTTAATTGAAGATTTAAATAGACCATAAAGAAGTCGTATAAAGCAACAGTTGGCACGTCAATATTTATTCGGCTCCTATATTTACAAAATACTGTGCTTGTTTTAATAATAAAATATTCATTTAAAATCACTGTTCTTTTTATTAGAAGCCATTTTTGTGTAAAATCCGTATTTTTCATTTAAACATGCAACTGTAGTGAAAATTTAGTTATTACATATTTATTAATATTACATTTCGTAAAAACAAATACGAATTTCAATAATTTATAAAATTGCTTATGCAGTTTTCATAACAATTAAAAATCCAGAAATGTTGGAACAGAAAATGTGCTGATAATAAAAACAAACGTGTAAAATATGCAGTCCTTTTTAAAATAAAAAACTTAAAAATTTTAAATTAAATTAGCATATTAGCATAAATTATGCGTATAGCATACTGCAATATTGCTTTTAAAAATATAAAGGCTGTCTCAAATTTCGTGGTTTTTTAAAGAATAAATAAAACACATAATTTGCATTCACTTTTAAAAACCTTTTATTGGTAATTGAAGTATCAGTTATGACATTTATATGCGAAAAATAATGTCTACCAAATGGCCTCCTCTTGCAGCTCTACAGACGTCCACTCTTTTGTTAAAACTTTCAATGACATTTTGACATAATTGAGGCTCTATCTCACCAATGACACGAATAATTTCATCTTGCAAAGCAGGAATTGATTGTGAATTGTTTTTATAAACCTGACTTTTCACATAATCCCAAAGAAAATAGTCTAACGGTGTCAAATCACATAATCTTGGTGGCCAATTAACGTCGCCGTTTCTTGAGATTATACGTTCAGGAAATTTTTCCATCAATAAATCAATTGATTTGTGTGTAAAGTGAGGTGTTGCTTCATCCTGTTGAAGCCACATATCCTCTCGATCAATATTCATTAATTTAAGCCACAAAAATTCGGTTATCATCCGACGATATTGTTATCGATCACCATTGACAGTTACAGCTTCACCAGCAGCATTTTCAAAGAAGTAAGGTCTAATTACACCACCTGA
The DNA here is from genome assembly GCA_031893035.1 of Dermolepida albohirtum. NCBI lineage: Eukaryota > Metazoa > Arthropoda > Insecta > Coleoptera > Scarabaeidae > Dermolepida > Dermolepida albohirtum. The sequence goes on along the minus strand of JAVIWB010003834.1, from coordinate 4,096 downwards.
CCATAATGCACACCAAACAGTAAATCATTTAAGATGCATAGGTATCTCATGAATAATTCGTGGATTTTCCTCACCCCAGATACAGCAATTTTGTTTATTAACATAGCCACCAAGATTAAAATGTGCCTCATCGGAAAACATTATTTTCTGAGAAAAATCAGCTGGTTGTTCATTGATGAAATTGACAAATTAACGACGTATTAAATGATCTAATGGCTTTAGTTACTGTGTTATTTAAACCTTATATAACTTCAGAGCTACGTAAATCCTTGTGTAAAATACGCGATGTTGTTGATCTACTAAGTCTAAGTTGTTGTGAACGTCGTCTAATGGACATTTCAGGATCTTCAGCAACACTTTCACGAACCAAATCAATATTTTCTTGTGAACGACCACTACGACTGTATTTTTCACTTTTTTGATATTCCACGGAACCGGTCTCTTAAAATTTTTTAATAATTCCACTAATAGTGCTTTCAGATGGACGATTATGTAAACCATAAAATTCACGTAAATTCACACAGCAAGAGTACGTATGAATATTACCAACAGATTGTCTCTAACTTATCCCTTCTGTTCGCTGGACCTCACAGCTATTAGTTCCTAACGCGGAAATATTTAAAGGGTTGAGTCTGAGAAACTGCCACAAACAATCAAAGTCTTCTAACAACAGACGAAGTACCGACGACAGAACTTGATATGAACAGTACTTGGGTTGCGATATAATTTCCAAAAACTAAATTATGGAAACTTACTTTTTTTAAATGCTTCTTTGTATACAATACAGGCCATAAGTGAGGGATCAGTAGATGAAATTTAAAAAAAACATGCACGCTTAGTAAAACAAGACGTATATTTCTACAAAACTATATCTACGAGACAAATGAACAGTTTTCTTTATAAAATAAAACAATTTCAACATATTCTGTAGAATTTCTTATGATGTTCGATTTTCGTCGAAGTATCTACCTCTGCGCTTAATGATTTCTTTACAAATATTAGGCAACCGCGATACAAGTTTCTGGAGCGTATCCATTGGTAAATTATCCCACACCCTTGTAAGTTGCTCCCAAAGCTGTTTCTGCGATTGTGGACAGCTTTCTCTCACGTTTCTATCTAATTCATCCCATAGCGATTCGATAGGGTTGAGATCGGGTGATTGTGGTGGCCAAATCATATTTATCAGCACCCCTTCCTCCTCTTTTTGATTCACATAGTTTTTACAAAGTTGGGAAGTGTGTTTGGGATCATTATCTTGTTGCAGATGAAAACCTTCACCAATTAACCTTAATCCAGACGGAATTGCATGTTCCTCCAAAATCTTCAGGTACCCCCCTTTTTTTAAAATGCCTTCAATGCGGTTCAAATCTCCGACACAATCAAAGGAAAAGGATCCCCAAACTAGCACAGAACCTCCCCCGTGTTTAACAGTTGGCACTACACATTCGGGTAACATCCTTTCACCCACTTGTCTTCGAACGAAAACTCGTCGATTACTACCAAACACTTGGAACTTTGACTCATCTGTCCATAACACCTGCTTCCACATTTCCATGTCCCAGTGTTGATAGTCCTGGGCCCATTGTAACCGTTTTTACGATTTCATGGATTCAATAATGGTTTTCGAGCTGCAATACGCCCATGTAGTCCCGCCTTTGTCAAACGTCGTTTTACAGTAGTCAGTGACACCGGCTTTCGACGGCCTTCATTCAGCTCTGCTAGAAGCTGAGGAGCTGTGAGGCGCCTATTTCGTTTTGATAGTATTTTTAGGCGCAAATCCTCTTGCCTGGTAGTTACACTTGGCCTTCCGCAACGTTTCATTGCTTGTAATGATCCACTTTGTAAATACCGTTTCACTGTTCCTTGCACCACGTGATAAGATAAATTTAACTTTTGGGCTATTTGCCGCAGTGAAAATTTTTCACCATGTGGCGTTATTATAGAACTACGAGTTTCTGCGCTAAGTTCCTTTCTTTTCGGCATTTTTATATGTTACTTCTACGTCTGTTCTCAAGTACTCTTATTGCAACTTACTCGGACAAATGCTGCACGAAAACTAATTTTTAAATTGCTAAATAGTTTACTATGAGTTCCTAATACCATTATAATAATATTGCGTTGTAAACCCTATTAAATTTATTGGGGTATATAAAATGTTTCTATTAAATAGACGCCATAAAACTATTAAAAGGATTTACAATATTTTTCAGAAACAAATATATTTATCTAATTTATAATAATAATCCGAATAATCCTTTTCAGAATTACATTTACAACTGTTATTTCAATTATTCCCACCAAAACAGGTAAAAGTCTAAGGGATGTGTCTAAAATACAAGTGTTTTGTTATTTATGATAAGTGATCCCTTACTTATGGCCTGTAGTGTACATCAATGTTGCGACAAATTAAATATATTTTTTTAAGTTAATTTTCAAAATCGCCGATTATTTTGTCCCGCGATGCTTATCCATGGCATCGTATCTATTCAAAGTTCAAGCATGTATTGATTAAGCTATGTTACTGTCATTGGGGCAAATTTATATATCACATTCAGAAAGTTTGTCGAAACAAAGGAGTCTAATAAAAATATGTCGCCAATGATTAATGAACGGCTCCGAAATTGGAACTACTATTTAAAATTTCGATCTACATGAGACCCTTTGTTAAAAGAAGTCCGATAAATTACCAAAGGCGCGTTTCCTAGTGAATATAATTCATTTCATATTGTTACGTCATCGTACACAGCCGTCAGATTTAAAATTGTTCACGTTCTGCGACGTGTGGTGCGGATTCTTTTGTTGACTTGCCCGTGCGTTCATATGCAAGTGAATATTATTCAAGCACGTCTGAGTACTTAAATTTAGAGTTATATTACTATTTGCGGCGTCGAATTTTGACCTAAAAATCGATTTACTTTTATTTGTGCTGTACATGAAGAGGAAACAAACAAAAGGCTCTTATAAAGCTTTACATTTAAAATTCTAATTCCTTTGGAAAGCTCTCTCCGGGTTATTTGATTTGCACGGGTGTTCGTGTGCTCTCCTGTCCAGATGTACTAAATCCAAACGAATGTTTAAAAGCACAATTAGTTCAGATATCCTTAGCAATAATTCAGGATTGTGAATAATGTAGCAGATTACAGAAAATATCGGGTATTTTTTTAAGAGCTTGAGAACTGATGATAAAACAAGACAGAAATATTGTTGGAACGAATTTTTTTTTATTATAATCTGGTAGATAATTTCATGGCATTTATTTTTTAAATGTGATTTCCGGCATATGTCCGCCGCGGCTACGAGTTACATGGTTCATTCGATCAGTCCAATTTTTGATTAATTTTTCCAATAAACCTGGCCGTATGGCGTCAATGGTGGCTTGAATATTGGTATCCAATCCTTCAAGAGTTATATACCATCTTGGCAAAAATAATCTGAAACTTTTCTAATACAAAAGCTCTCAAAAAATTAAAGCAACAATATGTGGATCTTGGTATAACCCGAATTGTTGATTTGTCATGTCAAGAAGGCTAATACAATCCTTTAATAATCATTAAAACTTTCTAATATTCTAACCATCAGCTTGACACTAATGAAAGAACTGTACACAACCTACGTTAGGCCGCAAATCAGCTGCAGTCGTTCAGAGTCTACATTTAATAAGAAATACTTCGCTTTTGGAAAGCGTGCAGCACCATGCTACAAAATGGTGGTCACAGAGTAAAAGATTGAAGAATAATCCATCGCGCTTTTGGCTGTCTAAGCGTTCTCAACGACAAATACGGTGAAATCTAATTTTTACATGGCGAGAATGCATGCCACGTAAAAATTCTATCTCCCCGTAACCCTCGTTGATGACTTCATTACTGACATATCAAGTCTATATACTTTCAATAATCAGGAGAGACTACCCAATTTTGCACCCACCCCCAAATACATACCTACGGAAGACATCATCACTGGCATAGAATCGGCTCTTGTCAAAATTCCTCCGGCTATCGCCGATCCCATCCGTTTCGAATCTTCAAAAATCCTCACGCAGGCCAAACCACCGAAATCTAATCTTCAAAGATCCGAGATTCTAGCCCATAAAGTCCTG